>CM065359.1:23472855-24038501 GCA_033032245.1 Poecilia picta | reverse complement strand
TGACCACCACGTACTTTCCACTTCAGAGTTAAATAACCAATCACAGAAGGCAGGTGGCAGCACAGTGCAGTTGAGCGTATATAAAGGGTGTGTGTGTGGCTTCGGAAAACATTTCAATCGTTGGCGTAATGCAGAAACGAAGCGATTTATCCGACGTCTAAAAGGGCATGATCATTGGCTTTCGGGCCAAGGGTGGAAGCATTTCCGAAACGGCTGAGTTTGTGAACTGTTCGCGTGCCGCCGTGGTAAAAGTGTACCGTGCATGGCAAAATGGGACTGTCCAAAATCAACGACGTGGCAAATGTGGTGCACCACGGGCCATAGATGACAGAGGCGAACGACGGTTGCGGAGATGCGTTCGGGCAGATAGACGGGCTACCGTTGAGCAACTGACCACTAAAATGAACCAAGGGGCTACCACAAGTGTCTCCCAAACCACTATTCAGCGAACATTGCTGCGTCTGGGCCTCCGAAGCAGACGCCTGGTTCGTGCACCTATGCTGACTGGTGTTCATCGACGACGAAGGCTAGAATTTGCACGCCAGTACAGCAGCTGGACGTCCACTGAGTGGGCGACAGGTAGCGTTTTCAGATGAATCGCGTTTTATGCTCCATCGGACAGATGGACGTTGGCGTATAAGGCGTGAAACCTCTGAAAGGAACCACCCTGCAACCATTGCAGGAACGGTCCAAGCTGGAGGCGGGAGCATTATGGTCTGGGGAATGTTTTCCTGGCATTCTCTGGGTTCACTGATTATTGTGGAAGGCACGATGGATCAATACAAGTACGCATCTGTCCTTGCGGACCATGTCCACCCCTACATGCGCATTGTTTTTCCTCAGGATGATGGCATCTTCCAGCAGGACAATGCGATGGTGCCATACAGCTGCCAGTGTACGTGCGTGGTTCGAAGAGCACCAGGATGAGTTTACCGTCCTCCCCTGGCCAGCAAACTCACCTGACTTAAACCCAATCGAGCATCTGTGGGACCATCTCGATCGAGTTGTTCGCGCCATGGATCCTCAACCGCGTAATCTAGCGCAGCTGGCCACGGCATTAGAGTCGGCATGGCTCAACATCCCAGAGAAGACCTTCAGGGACCTAAGTGACTCTCTTCCTGCACGTCTCGTAGCAGTTCGCTCTGCGAAAGGTGGTTATTCTGGCTTTTGACAGATGGTCACATTAATGTGACTGGACTGTGTATTTGTTTTCTTCTCTCTTCCGACGTCAACATGAAAGACTACATTTCTACACTTAAACACTTTTCTAAAGTGGATTTTCAGTTGAAGCAGGAGATGATAACTAAAGCAAGAAGAACACCGGAGCTGAACGTTTTACTTCAAGACAGATTGATGATTCTCAAACGGAGTAGAAAAGACATGCCGAGGATAAACTTGGCTTTGGATGAATGGATATTTTTGTGCAGAATGAGCGGTGCATGGATTTCATTGATACGTCAAGGTAAGACAGACAGCAATAAGATGTTTTTGTTTAGTTTTTTTAATTAAATGTGCGTTTTGTGGGTTAATGTTTAAATAATTCAGTTAAGTAGAAGCTGTAGTTAATTATGTATTAATTAATGGATCATAGCACGAAATGATTACCTACATTTTTAAGTTTCACTGAGTTAACGCGGCTATGGATGATGTAAAAGGTCAGTCTTTTTGACCCCCAGCGTTGTACGCATGCGCGAAATTTCCGTAGGTCCAATAACATGGATGGTGTCTTAAGTCATAAGTCAGTGCCTCACCAGCAATGCCGCACGTCACTGATATATATATATATATATACTATATATATATATATATATTATATATATATATATATATATATATATATATATATTATATATATATATATATATATATATATATATATATATATATATATATATATATATATATATATATATAATATGTGGTGTGTGTGTGTGTGTGTGTGTGTGTGTGTGTGTGTGTATTATTAGTTGTTTTTTTAACTACTTTCAACCCGGTTACTATATCTAGAACACCAGGGCGTTCAAGAGTTAGGCCACGTTGTGTCTAGAAGAAATCCCAACCAACTCTTTGTGTGAGAAATATTAACGTTACGTCACTTTTTACCGACACATCAAAGCGTTTCGGAGATAATTTTCATCGTTTTTTTTTTTTATTTTACTTAGTTTTGAATTCCGTTTCGTGACTTTCAACGTGGCGATCTAAACTGAGAAACTGTGTGTATATATTTTTGCAGTGTTTACATTTACTTTTGTTGTTTTTGGAAAACCGTCAATGAAAAGGCTGTGTCAAAGAATGTCCCTGGTTTCGGCGCTGCACTGGACATGCACTCTTGTTTCACTTCAAATCGTATAAATCTTTCGCCTTTTACTAAAGATTTCCGTGGAGAGGAACAACAAGAGTCTATCCCAATTTTTTGACGCCCTACGAAAATGGGTCAATTAATTCTTGTGAAAATAAAAACGAAGAATTTATATAATACGCTCACAACTGATTGGCCAAGTTAGTTATTATGTAACTCTTGACCACCTTCCGTTCCAATCAACTTCAAGCGGGAAGCAAACTGTATATGTTGTAATGACTGCAAGTGACCGCTAGATGACACAAGTTTTCTGGTTCTTTGTGATCAACGTGTGATAAGTTACGGAAAACAATTTGCTGAGAGGCGGCAACACACTACAGCTCTGAAATGCTAAAATGTTGAAGACACCTTACGAAATAAACATCTAAAATGAAATTAAAAGTAAACTTAAAAAGTTTTTAAAAGTCAACAGCCAAGAAGTGCATTTGCTTTCCTACTGCTGTATAATTAATCAGAAAAACAGGACACAAAACTTCTTCCTCTGCATTTTATTTAAAACACAAAGGTTTTTAACTTCAGCTAAGGGAAAAAAGTTTGTTTTTGGAAAACCGTCAATGAAATGGCTGCAGAGCGAGTAGATTATCCTTCCTCTCTTATATATCTCTCTCCATTTATCTTTTTAATTGTGGGTTTTAGAAGGGAAAAGAACTGACGCTCTGCGGGATGCTGGGCGGAGAGGCTGCCCCCCCCCCCCCCCCCCTTGGGATGGGGGACGGAGAAACTGCCCCCCCTGCGGCCGCGCCCTGCCCGGCGGCATGTGCTGGCATTGGGGGGGGCATTGCCCCCCCTCCACACACACACACAGAGTCAGCCATGCCCGCCCAGATGGAAACCTTTGGGTTTGTAATATGCTAATCATACATCGATATCAGAATATTCCATTCCTATTCTATTGATAGCCACTAAACATACACAGTAAAAATGCCGGTGTTGAATTAACACCCAAAAGTGTCTGTATGTGTCCAAGTCAGCTGGTGTTAAATTCAACAATACAGAGTGTCACATTAACATTTACAACGGTGTTAGTGTTAAAATATATTAAAAGTAACACCAGTGTAGTGTTGATCACTAAAAATAATCTGGTGTTAAAAAAGTAAATTGACCCACAAGGTGTCAATATCAATCAAATCCAATGGAATATAACAATGCACAGAAATGGTAAGTTTAACTTTTCTTAAACCCAGTTCAGTATTATAGACCAAAGTTAATTGAACAAAAACATGGGTGTCAATCTTTTAACACTTTCAAAAGTGTTACTTTAACACCAGCTGACTTGGACACATATAGACACTCTTGGGTGTTAATTCAACCCTGGTATTTTTACTGTGTATTTAAATATGCTGAACTATGTATTAAAAACATACTTAAATAATACAATTGTTTATAAATGTAGCTTTGATTGATGTTTGAATATAGTTCCCAGTAACAAAAAAGTGTGTTATGATCGATATTAAATGCGCTGATATGTTATTTTGCCTACTAAACACATAAGGCTGAGTGGAGTGGTCTACCGCTCCAAGATGGCCGCCCTAAATCTCGTCAGCGACAATAGGCGAGAGCGATGCATGAGGCGTCTGTCCTTATATTATGTCTATGGAAACACCTGTTTCGCTTCTCCCATTAAACACAAATCAAGTCTCACGATGAGCAGCAGCCACATGTCCCTAATGCCACATAATGACCAGTTGTTGCACCATTAGTTTGTGAAGTAGAGTAATCATAACGGCTTTTTTTCTTCATGTTGGCCACATTTTCTGTACTGACTATTTTTCTCATTTTCAGCTCTGACCTTACTTGAAGGGAAAACTTAAGGCTTACAAAAACTTTGTGTTTTCTGAAACTAAGAAGCTGGTTCAGTTGTAAAGCAGGTTAAGTTAACCTTGTGCACAACTGCAGAGTAGTTGTGCACAAGGTTAGTAGTTGTGCACATGTAGTATTTCATGTTGACGTCTCTCTTCCGACGTCAACATGAAATACTACATTTCTACACTTAAACACTTTTCTAAAGTGGATTTTCAGTTGAAGCAGGAGATGATAACTAAAGGAAGAAGAACACCGGAGCTGAACGTTTTACTTCAAGACAGATTGGTGATTCTCAAACAGAGTAGAGAAGACATGCCGAGGATAAACTTGGCTTTGGATGAATGGATTTTTTTGTGCAGAATTAGGGCTGCATGAATTTCATTGATACATCAAGGTAAGACAGCAATAAGATGTTTTTGTTTGATTTTGTAATTAAATGTACGTTTTGTGGGCTACAGTTAATGTTTAAATAATTCAGTAAAGTGGAGCAGAAAAACACTGCCTTAGAGAACGAAAAGACCACTCTGGAGCAGAAACGCACCATTTTGGAGCAGATAAACGCTTCCCTGGCGCAGATAAACACCAACCTGGAGCAGGAAAACGCCGCCCTAGAGAAGGAAAAGACTGATCTGGAGAAGAAAGGCACCATCTTTGATCGTATATACAGAACCTGCAGCTGGAAGTGGAAGAGTTGAAGGAAAGGCTGAGGGACACAGAGAAGAGGCAGAAATAGCAGCCAGTAGTAAGTCTTGTCTAGCCATCACAAAGACAGCCACAAAAGCAGACACCTGTATTCGGACACGTGGTTGGAGACTTCTCCACTAAACATTTGAAATGTAATAGGCATTACACTTCTCCAGGGCTTCATAGTGAGTCCTGTCGGTCTCCTGCCTGACCTCCAGAGCTTCATAGAAACTGTATAGGAGTTTGCATGTTCTCCCCATGCCTGTGTGGGTTCTCTCTGGGTACTCCGGCTTCCCCCCAAAGTCCAAAAGCATGACTGTTAGGCACCTTGGGTAGGGATTAGTGATCCCTACCCAATGGATCACTATTCACATGTTTTGCGGCTGTACAGGTAAACAACCTGTACATGTGACTTTTTTTTTTACTTGTCCTCAAATGGAGTCTTGAATCCTTCGAAAACAATCCCATATACATGTTTTGCACTAAATGTTATGGTTTTATATCTATTTAAAAAGAAGTTGACGAGATTTAAAGGTCTATAGGACCTAGTTTTATAAAACACACTTTGTAAACCTGAAGACCCTTATGATGGAAACGAACTTTGAATCTCGCGTTCCCTCGCCCGGACGCGGGTCACCGGGTCCCACTCTGGAGCCAGGCCTGGAGGTGGGGCACGATGGCGAGCGCCTGGTGGCCGGGCTTTTAACCACGGAGCCCGGCCGGGCTCAGCCCGAAGAGGAGACGTGGATTCCCCTTCCAATGGGCTCACCACCTGTCGGAGGGGCCAAAGGGGTCGGTGTGCAATGTGTTACGGGCGGTGGCCGAGGGAGGGGACCCTGGCGGTCTGATCCCCGGCTGCAGAAGCTGGCTCTTGGGACGTGGAACGTCACCTCTCTGGTGGGGAAGGAGCCGGAGCTAGTGTGCGAGGCTGAGAGGTTTCGGCTAGAAATAGTCGGCCTCACCTCGACGCATGGCTCTGGTTCCGGAACCAGTCTCCTTGAGAGGGGCTGGACGTACTTCCACTCTGGAGTTGCCCACGGCGAGAGGCGCCGGGCAGGAGTGGGCATACTTGTTGCCCCCCATCTTGGCGCCTGCACGTTGGGGTTTACCCCGGTGAACGAGAGGGTAGCCTCCCTCCGCCTACGGGTGGGGGGACGGGTTCTGACTGTTGTCTGTGCTTACGGGCCGAACAACAGTTCAGATTACCCACCCTTCTTGGAATCCTTAGAGGGGGTACTGGAGAGTGCCCCTCCTGGGGACTCCCTTGTTCTGCTGGGGGACTTCAACGCTCACGTGGGCAATGACAGTGAGACCTGGAGGGGCGTGGTTGGGAGGAACGGCCCCCCTGATCTGAACTCGAGTGGTGTTCTGTTGTTGGACTTCTGTGCTCGTCACGGTCTGTCCATCACGAACACCATGTTCAAGCATAAGGGTGTCCATACGTGCACTTGGCACCAGGACACCCTAGGCCGCAGTTCGATGATCGATTTTGTCGTCGTTTCATCGGATCTGCGGCCGTATGTCTTGGACACTCGGGTGAAGAGAGGGGCGGAGCTGTCCACTGACCACTACCTGGTGGTGAGTTGGCTCCGGTGGTGGGGGAGGAAGCCGGTCAGACCTGGCAGGCCCAAACGTGTAGTGAGGGTCTGCTGGGAACGTCTGGCGGAGTCCCCTGTGAGACGGAGCTTCAACTCCCACCTCCGGCAGAACTTCGAACACGTTCCGGGGGAGGTGGGGAACATAGAGTCTGAGTGGACCATGTTCCGTGCCTCCATGGCCGAGGCGGCTTATCGGAGCTGTGGCTGCAAGGTCGTTGGTGCCTGTCGTGGCGGCAACCCCCGAACCCGTTGGTGGACACCTTCGGTGAGGGATGCTGTCAAGCTGAAGAAGGAGTCCTATGGGGTCTTTTTGGCCTGTGGGACTCCAGAAGCAGCTGATGGGTACCGGCGGGCGAAGCGGCATGCGGCTCGGGTGGTCGCTGAGGCCAAAACTCGGGCGTGGGAGGAGTTTGGAGAGGCCATGGAGAAAGACTTCCGCACGGCTTCGAGGCGATTCTGGTCCACCATCCGGCGTCTCAGGAGGGGGAAGCAGTGCAGCACCAACACTGTTTACAGTGGGGATGGTGTGCTGCTGACCTCGACTGGGGATGTTGTGGGTCGGTGGGCGGAATACTTCGAAGACCTCCTCAATCCCACCAACATGCCTTCTGTTGAAGAAGCTGAGCCTGTGGACCCTGGGTTGGGCTCTCCAATCTCTGGGGACGAAGTCGCCGAGGTGGTCAAAAAACTACTCGGTGGCAGGGCCCCGGGGGTGGATGAGATCCGCCCGGAGTTCCTTAAGGCTCTGGATGTTGTAGGGTTGTGTTGGCTCACACGACTCTGCAATATCGCATGGACATCGGGGGCAGTTCCTCTGGATTGGCAGACCGGGGTGGTGGTCCCCCTGTTTAAAAAGGGGGACCGGAGGGTGTGCTCCAATTACAGAGGGGTCACACTCTTAAGCCTCCCTGGAAAGGTCTATTCAGGGGTCCTGGAGAGGAGGGTCCGTCGGATAGTCGAACCTCGGATTCAGGAAGAGCAGTGTGGTTTTTGTCCTGGTCGTGGAACACTGGACCAGCTCTATACCCTCAGCAGGGTCCTGGAGGGTGCATGGGAGTTCGCCCAACCAGTCTACATGTGTTTTGTGGACTTGGAGAAGGCGTTCGACCGTGTCCCTCGGGGGGCCTTGTGGGGGGTTCTCCGGGAGTATGGGTACCGGGCCCTTTGATACGGGCTGTAAGGTCCCTGTATGACCGGTGTCAGAGTCTGGTCCGCATTGCCGGCAGTAAGTCGGGCTCGTTTCCGGTGAGAGTTGGACTCCGCCAAGGCTGCCCTTTGTCACCGATTCTGTTCATTACTTTCATGGACAGAATTTCTAGGCGCAGCCGAGGTGTTGAGGGGATCCGTTTTGGTGGCCTTAGGATCGCAGCTCTGCTTTTTGCGGATGATGTGGTCCTGATGGCTTCATCAGATCGTGATCTGCGGCTCTCGCTGAAGCGGTTCGCGGCCGAGTGTGAAGCGGCCGGGATGAGGCTCAGTGCCTCCAAATCCGAGGCCATGGTCTTGAGCCGGAAAAGGGTAGAGTGCCTTCTCCGGGTCAGGGGGGTCGTTCTGCCTCAAGTGGAGGAGTTTAAGTATCTGGGGATCTTGTTCACGAATGAGGGAAGAAGGGAGCGGGAGATCGACAGGCGGATTGGGGCGGCGTCTGCCGTGAAGCGGGCGCTGTACCGGTCCGTCGTGGTGAAGAGAGAGCTGAGTCAAAAGGCGAAGCTCTCGATTTACCGGTCGATCTACGTTCCCACCCTCATCTATGGTCATGAGCTTTGGGTCATGACCGAAAGAACGAGATCACGGATACAAGCGGCCGAAATGGGTTTCCTCCGCAGGGTGGCCGGGCTCTCCCTTAGAGATAGGGTGAGAAGCTCGGTCATCCGGGAGGGACTCAAAGTAGAGCCGCTGCTCCTCCACGTCGAGAGGAGCCAGTTGAGGTGGCTCGGGCATCTAGTCAGGATGCCTCCTGGACGCCTCCCTGGTGAGGTGTTCCGGGCACGTCCCACCGGGAGGAGGCCCCGAGGAAGACCCAGGACACGCTGGAGGGACTATGTCTCTCGGCTGGCCTGGGAACGCCTTGGGGTTCCCCCGGAGGAGCTGGAAGAAGTGGCTGGGGAGAGGGAAGTCTGGGCCTCCCTTCTGAAGCTGCTGCCCCCGCGACCCGATCCCGGATAAGCGGAAGAAAATGGATGGATGGATGGATGGACTTTGTAAACAACAAATTTAGTAGATAACACTGGTCGCTCCAGGTTTGGTACGCTGAGAGAAAATGCCTAACTCCTGGCACATTGTTATAAAAACTCCCGCTAGTTTCCCCAATGAGAGAGAGTTAAACACCGATATTATCCAGACGGGTTTGGTTGAAAAATGTTTGGTTTATAAAGTATTTCAAAGCAGAGAACATCGGTTTGATTGATTAATTAAAGTTAAGCCATCAAACATAATACGTTTATTTAACCACAATGACCTATCTTTACTATAAAAGGTGAAGAATAACATACAAATCAGTAATAAATGACTGAAAAACAAACTTCGGCCGTTTTTTTTCTTCTTCGTTCTCTAATCAGGCTGTCACGGTTGCTAGGCAACATGAGTGACGCTGAGGTGGGGGCGGGGCCAGTTGGTGAAGGCTGGACCTGTCCGGATCCACTGGTATTTGTCTTCCGGTCTTATTTATTCAGGAACCGTCTTATGTAGACCTGAGTCCTTTGAAGGCTGCAGACCCTGAATTTGGACACAGCTACTGTATGCAAGTAGGACTGTGACGTCACCTGCAGCTGATTGTTTCAGCTGGTCACGTGATCCTCGGTTGGCAAAGTCACAGCCCGAATCATACGTCACAGATGACGTCAATGACCGACAGCCTTCAAACATAATAGGTTTATTTAATCATAATGTCCTGTCTTTACTATAAAAGGTGAAGAATAAAATAGAAATCATTAATACATGACTGAAAAACAAACTTCGGCTCTGTTGTTTTTTTCTCCTCCGTTCTCTTGCTTCACGCTGTCAGGGTTGCTAGGCAACATGCGTGACGCCGAGGTGGGGGCGGGGCCAGTAGGTGAAAGCTGGACCTGTCCAATCCACAGGTATTTGTCTTCCGGTCTTAGTTTCTTCCCGTCCTACGTAGGTCCCGTCCTATATAGACCTGAGTCCTTTGAAGGATCCAGACCCTAAATTCGGACACGGCTGGTGAGTCAACAACCAGCAGCCGTTGTTCAGCGCACACAGCGGGAAAACGAGCTTTGGTTGCTAGGTTACGGCGTAGCTCCGGTTGCTAGGTAATGGGCCTGCTGATTTGTGACGTCGCATTGCAGATCTTTTTGAAACTGCTCGTCATTGGTTATTTTTTAAGCGCTTGTTTAGTTTCTAGAAGCAGCTGAATCCCAAATGGAAGAAGAACAAACGTGCAGAATTTAGCAGGTTTTTGCTTCGTTGTTCTTGATTTAGGACATTCTGTGATGTCACTAGCAGCAGGACTGTGACGTCACCTGCATCTGATCGAGTCAGCCGTATGGCAAGCCGTTTTAACATAAATTCGGTTTCGTCTGACTATCCTTAATTACATTCCAGATATCTGAAAATGCATTTTGACTAGGCAAAACTACATTTTGACTATCCGTAATGGTGATTTAAGATATCTGTATTTACATTCTGATTAGTAAGAATAATAATTCAAGATATCTTCAATTACATTTTGACTAGTCAAAATTCCTTTCAAGATATCTCAAATGACGTCACTGGATCTGTCATTTGACGGGACACATATCCGTAATTACGATTTAAGATATCTTCAACACAATTATGACTAGTCAAAATTAAAATTTTAGATATCTGTAATAAGAATGACGTGGAAGCCCCTTTGTGGTGTCCAAACAGTTGCCTGCAGAATTTTATGTTTCCTGCACAAAATTGTCAGTAAAGTAAATGCCACAAATTAGAAAGAGCTCGACAATGTTAAGCGAAGATAGCAAAACTTCATAAACTATAGGATTGCTTCTAACATCTACAAAGAATATCCTGTTTATCCATTTATGACAAACCGAATGCACTTAAAAACAGCTAAAATTGTTATTGTCAAACCATTTTCAACATGAAAGTAGTGCATTTTCAAACATCTTTTTTCATTTTCTCTATTTTTCATTGTTTTATTAAACTTTCAAATTGATACGTAAGTCTGGGACGTTTTGACTAGACAGAATACTAATTCAAGATATCAGTAATGTCATTCTGACTAGTCGAAATGTCAATTTAAGATATCTTAAATGGAAAAGCCGAATAATTTAAGATATCTCTAATTCATTTGGAGATAACTTAAAAGGAATTTTGACTAGTCAAAATTACAATTCAAGATATCTTTAATTTAGTTTTGTCTAGTCGTTATTTGCGTTTATTTTGACTAGTTTTCACTAGTCAAAATAACATTTCTCCTATCCAAAAATACATTTAAGATATCTTAAATTATGGAGTAATTCGAGATATCTTTAATTAGAATTAAGACTAGTCAAAACTAAAATCAAGATATCTTGAATTTACTTTATGACTAGTCATAATTTAATTGAAGATATCTGAAATCTGTATTTCAGATAGTCAGTAATTCATTTAAGATATCTTGAATTGAAGTCTCCATTGAAGTCAATGGTAAATTTGACGTCATTTCGACTAGTCAGAATGTAATTAGAGATATCTCAAATATGTATTTTGTCTAGTCGAAATATCTTTGGAGATATCTTAAATCGCTAAAACGTCTAGTCGTAAAACAATTTGAGATATCTGGAATGTAATTAAGGCTAGTCAGACGAAACCGAATTTATGTTAAAATGGCTTGCCATATCAGCTGGTCGGTCACGTGTTCCTCGGTTGGCAAAGTCACAGCCCGAATCATCATACGTCACCGATGACGTCAATGACCGACAGAAGCGGAATCCTTGAATGTGGGACCTCTACGGTCAATTGGTCGCTGGACTTTTTGTCTTGTTCTCCTGCTGACGCTTGTCGGAACGAACCTGGACAGGAGAGAGAACAGAAAAGGTTGTCCTTTCTGTCTTTACCTCTCTCTCTGTCTGTCCCTCCATCCTAAACTTGAGCACTGAAGGGGAAGGAACAAGGAAATATATGATCTGACTGGAAATGATGGGACTACCAAGACAGAGCTGTTTGTCAGATTTGGTCACTTAGCAGAACAATAACAGGCTGTAAATGTGACGCGTTTCTATTTTTACATTAAAGACTCAACCTGAAGGTTTTCTGTCAATCAGTTCTGTTGTCCATTAAATGCCATTATGAGCTTCCTTTAGACTTTTACTGGATAATAATAATAACATTTTCTCCATGTCTAGAAAAATCAAATGCTGATTTTTTTAAATGCTGGTTCAGTTTCGTCCAGAAAGCATTTCTTAATGACAAAACATAGAAAACCTCAAGAGCTTATAAACATCACTAAATCTTAACTTCTGAGTAATTACTTTATTATTTTTTTAATGTTGTATTTGTTTCTTTAGATTTACTCAACATTACTGGACGCAGACAGGCTCCCGGGTCTGTAGCTCCCCCTTGTGGCGAAGATCCTAAACAGCAACTCAATAGAAATATCACTGTCAAGAAATGAAGAGCAAAGATCTTTAGATTTCCATCTGCTAACAAAAATACTGTCAGCAGCAGAACACTGAAATAATAAAAAATAAGCTTCTCAAACTGAGATATTTTGTTATTCTTGTATTTGTTTTGTTGACATTTAATTGTTTGATATTAGAGAAAATAGAAAGAAGATCTATAACTCCTGGAAATCCCCTGATTTGTCATTGGTGGCTTTTTAAGAAATAAAAATAAAACTAAATATCATTAAATAAACTGAAATAAAATCAACAATATAAACATCATTAAAATCCAACAGGTTGCTTTAAAAGAATTTATTGAATTAATGACTTGAACGACTTAAAGTACATTAAGTATTTTTAAATTATTTTCCACCTCCATCATATTTTTGCCTTAAATCCCGTGCAGTAGGGTAATCCAAATTCACACAGCTCAGCTTTTGAATTATGGCAAAAATTAATAAATAGCCATCATTGGTCTGGTGGATCTCGCCCAGAACGTCAGTTGGAGATCAGCACCAGCAACCCTACCAACCTCACCAAGGGACAAGGGTGTAAAGAAAATGGATGGATGGATGGATGGTGGACAGTGGCGGAGCTAGACTTTTAAAGTTGAGGCGGGGCAGGACTACCTCTGGGGGGGTAATAACTAACTAGCCGCCCCCCCCCCAGCCCCCCGCAGTCCCGCGCCTGACCCCACCCTCAACAACGAGCCCCAAACAGCGCAACCCGCGATTCATTACATTTGAAAAAAAAAAACAGCACAAAACCGCTTATAATAACATAACTTGGAGACAGAAACACAAAATAGTTCCTGTTTCTCCAACAACGAAATAATTTTGCTGATATTGTCGCATATAAACGGCGGAAAGACGCGCAGAGCAAATAACGTTAAATTACAAAATAACATAGTAACCAAAGTGATTTAGTTAAGTAACTGTAATCTCCCACTTTATCACAAAAACACATAAAATGAAACTTCTACAGGTATGACGGATTTATAAAAATAAACGTAACATTGATGTGCGCATGCGCATTAAGCTATGCTGGATTTACGAGCATCTGATTCTACATTTAAAGACTAGATTAAAATGGATATACATTAAAAGCAGATAAGACAACTACACTTTTAGTCTTTTTCTCCTGCAGGCTGACGCTTGTCGGAACGAACCTGGACAGGAGAGAGGACAGAAAAGGTTGTCCTTTCTGTCTTTACCTCTCTCTCCGTCTGTCCCTCCATCTCTTCAGATGGAGGTTTCAGCTCAAACTGAAGGTCAGGGTTGGTTCACAAGAGTTGCGACGTGAGACGATAAAGAAAAGTCTAAGTGTCGAGGCTGTTTTCTAAAGACAAAGGTCTTTAAAGCCCCGAACCTCAGCTTCCAGCAGGAGGCGCCTTCCCGCAGGAGGCGTGAGGTTCGGGGTTTTAAAGTCCAAAGTCTTTGAAGGAGGCCCCAGCACTAAGACTTTTCTTTATCGTCTCACGTAGCAACTCTTGTGAACGAACCCTGACCTTCAGTCTGAGCTGAAACCTCCATCTGAAGAGATGGAGGGACAGACGGAGAGAGAGGTAAAGACAGAAAGGACAACCTTTTCTGTCCTCTCTCCTGTCCAGGTTCGTTCCGACAAGCGTCAGCCTGCAGGAGAAAAAGACTAAAAGTGTAGTTGTCTTATCTGCTTTTAATGTATATCCATTTTAATCTAGTCTTTAAATGTAGAATCAGATGCTCGTAAATCCAGCATAGCTTAATGCGCATGCGCACATCAATGTTACGTTTATTTTTATAAATCCGTCATACCTGTAGAAGTTTCATTTTATGTGTTTTTGTGATAAAGTGGGAGATTACAGTTACTTAACTAAATCACTTTGGTTACTATGTTATTTTGTAATTTAACGTTATTTGCTCTGCGCGTCTTTCCGCCGTTTATATGCGACAATATCAGCAAAATTATTTCGTTGTTGGAGAAACAGGAACTATTTTGTGTTTCTGTCTCCAAGTTATGTTATTATAAGCGGTTTTGTGCTGTTTTTTTTTTTTTCAAATGTAATGAATCGCGGGTTGCGCTGTTTGGGGCTCGTTGTTGAGGGTGGGGTCAGGCGCGGGACTGCGGGGGGGCTGGGGGGGGGGCGGCTAGTTAGTTATTACCCCCCCAGAGGTAGTCCTGCCCCGCCTCAACTTTAAAAGTCTAGCTCCGCCACTGTCCACCATCCATCCATCCATTTTCTTTACACCCTTGTCCCTTGGTGAGGTTGGTAGGGTTGCTGGTGCTGATCTCCAACTGACGTTCTGGGCGAGATCCACCAGACCAATGATGGCTATTTATTAATTTTTGCCATAATTCAAAAGCTGAGCTGTGTGAATTTGGATTACCCTACTGCACGGGATTTAAGGCAAAAATATGATGGAGGTGGAAAATAATTTAAAAATACTTAATGTACTTTAAGTCGTTCAAGTCATTAATTCAATAAATTCTTTTAAAGCAACCTGTTGGATTTTAATGATGTTTATATTGTTGATTTTATTTCAGTTTATTTAATGATATTTAGTTTTATTTTTATTTCTTAAAAAGCCACCAATGACAAATCAGGGGATTTCCAGGAGTTATAGATCTTCTTTCTATTTTCTCTAATATCAAACAATTAAATGTCAACAAAACAAATACAAGAATAACAAAATATCTCAGTTTGAGAAGCTTATTTTTTATTATTTCAGTGTTCTGCTGCTGACAGTATTTTTGTTAGCAGATGGAAATCTAAAGATCTTTGCTCTTCATTTCTTGACAGTGATATTTCTATTGAGTTGCTGTTTAGGATCTTCGCCACAAGGGGGAGCTACAGACTCGGGAGCCTGTCTGCGTCCAGTAATGTTGAGTAAATCTAAAGAAACAAATACAACATTAAAAAAATAATAAAGTAATTACTCAGAAGTTAAGATTTAGTGATGTTTATAAGCTCTTGAGGTTTTCTATGTTTTGTCATTAAGAAATGCTTTCTGGACGAAACTGAACCAGCATTTAAAAAAATCAGCATTTGATTTTTCTAGACATGGAGAAAATGTTATTATTATTATCCAGTAAAAGTCTAAAGGAAGCTCATAATGGCATTTAATGGACAACAGAACTGATTGACAGAAAACCTTCAGGTTGAGTCTTTAATGTAAAAATAGAAACGCGTCACATTTACAGCCTGTTATTGTTCTGCTAAGTGACCAAATCTGACAAACAGCTCTGTCTTGGTAGTCCCATCATTTCCGGTCAGATCATATATTTCCTTGTTCCTTCCCCTTCAGTGCTCAAGTTTAAGTACAGTCACAGTCAACAGTCACGTTAGAGAAAACAGAAATGGAGCAGCAAGGAGTTCAGCTGGACCGAGAAACTTTCTCCTGTGTGAACTGCCCAAATTTGCGTCCCCTGTCGCGGGAGCGCGCATCGCTCTAAGCTCTCGGATATTGACGAGAAAACGGACAAAAATATGACCGAAGAGGAAATTTTAAAGATATTTGTAACATTATCACGTTTCTTAACCATGCAATCCCTAAAACGGTGGGTTTTATTTCGCAAATTACTTGAAATAAATACGGTTTTTACACCTTTATTGACACATGAGTCAAACTTTTTTCAGTCCGTGTCTGCAGTAAACGTTCCTCTCGGCCCGACGCTGACTTGTTCCGCTAGTGATGGTACAACAACTGGTGCACCAACCAACTCTTGGTGTGAGAAGAATTATCGTTACGTCACTCTTTACCCACAGATTATTTACATCGTTCTAAGTTATTTTACTTAGTAAATAAGTAAAGTACAGCAATATAATATTTGTTTTCTTCTCTCTTCTGACGTCAACATGAAATACTACATTTCTACACTTAAATCATGTTTCACTTTGACGAGCTTTACACAACAGGATTAAAAAGGAAAAGGAACAGCATTCAAATAATGCACGTGGTTCTCTCAGCTCGTCATTGATGACGTCATCCTCAGGATCAAAGTCCGAATCAAGCGTCACAGATTGACGTCATTGACCGACTGAACCAGAGTCCTTGAATGTGGAGTTCTTACGATCATTTGGTCAGTTCTTTTCGTCTTGCAGAACGAACCAGTTACAGGTTCTGAGGAGTTTATCCTTCCTGTCTTTACTTCTCTCTCAGTCTATCTTAGCATAGACTGAAGATGAGGGTTCAGTGTTCACACACGAGACGGAAAAGAACTGACGCTCTGCGGGATGGGGGACGGAGAAGCTGCCCCCTCCGGGATGGGGGACGGAGAAGCTGCCCCCCCCGGGATGGGGGACGGAGAAGTTGCCCCTCCCCCGGAATGGGGGGCGGAGAAGCTGCCCCCCCTGCGGTCGCGCCCGGCCCGGCGGCATGTGCTGGCATTGGGGGGGGCATCGCCCCCCCACACACACAGAGTCAGCCATGCCCGCCCTGGATGGAAACCTTTGGGTTTCCATCTGGATGCTCATGTTCCCAGATATTGTGGCTGCACAACTGCAGAGTAAGACACAGTGAGCTAACATGGAGCTATAGCCACACAGTAAATAAGTAAAGTATAGCAATATATTTGTTTTCTTCTCTCTTCCGACGTCAACATGAAAGACTACATTTCTACACTTAAACACTTTTCTAAAGTGGATTTTCAGTTGAAGCAGGAGATGATAACTAAAGCAAGAAGAACACCGGAGCTGAACGTTTTACTTCAAGACAGATTGATGATTCTCAAACGGAGTAGAAAAGACATGCCGAGGATAAACTTGGCGTTGGATGAATGGATATTTTTGTGCAGAATTAGCGGTGCATGGATTTCATTGATACGTCAAGGTAAGACAGACAGCAATAAGATGTTTTTGTTTAGTTTTTTTAATTAAATGTGCGTTTTGTGGGTTAATGTTTAAATAATTCAGTTAAGTAGAAGCGGTAGTTAATTATGTATTAATTAATGGATCATAGCACGAAATGATTACCTACATTTTTAAGTTTCACTGAGTTAACGCGGCTATGGATGATGTAAAAGGTCAGTCTTTTTGACCCCCAGCGTTGTACGCATGCGCGAAATTTCCGTAGGTCCAATAACATGGATGGTGTCTTAAGTCATAAGTCACTGATATACAGTATATATATATATATGTGTGTGTGTGTGTGTGTGTGTGTGTGTGTGTGTGTGTGTGTGTGTGTATTATTAGTTGTTTTTTTAACTACTTTCAACCCGGTTACTATATCTAGAACACCAGGGCGTTCAAGAGTTAGGCCACGTTGTGTCTAGAAGAAATCCCAACCAACTCTTTGTGTGAGAAATATTAACGTTACGTCACTTTTTACCGACAGATCAAAGCGTTTCGGAGATAATTTTCATCGTTTTTTTTTTTATTTTACTTAGTTTTGAATTCCGTTTCGTGACTTTCAACGTGGCGATCTAAACTGAGAAACTGTGTGTATATATTTTTGCAGTGTTTACATTTACTCTTGTTGTTTTTGGAAAACCGTCAATGAAAAGGCTGTGTCAAAGAATGTCCTCTGGTTTCGGCGCTGCACTCGACATGCACTCTTGTTTCTCTTCAAATCGTATAAATCTTTCGCCTTTTACTAAAGATTTCCGTGGAGAGGAACAACAAGAGTTTATCCCAATTTTTTGACGCCCTACGAAAATGGGTCATTTAATTCTTGTGAAAATAACAAACGAAGAATTTATATAATATGCTCACAACTGATTGGCTGAGTTAGTTATTATGTAACTCTTGACCACCTTCCGTTTCAATCAACTTCAAGCGAGAAGCAAACTGTATATGTTGTAATGACTGCAATTGACCGCTAGATGTCACAAGTTTTCTGGTTCTTTGTGGTCAACGTGTGATAAGTTACGGAAAACAATTTGCTGAGAGGCGGCAACACACTACAGCTCTGAAATGCTAAAATGTTGAAGACACCTTACGAAATAAACATCTAAAATGAAATTAAAAGTAAACTTAAAAAGTTTTTAAAAGTCAACAGCCAAGAAGTGCATTTGCTTTCCTACTGCTGTATAATTAATCAGAAAAACAGGACACAAAACTTCTTCCTCTGCATTTTATTTAAAACACAAAGGTTTTTAACTTCAGCTAAGGGAAAAAAGTTTGTTTTTGGAAAACCGTCAATGAAATGGCTGCAGAGCGAGTAGATTATCCTTCCTCTCTTATATCTCTCTCTCCATTTATCTTTTTAATTGTGGGTTTTAGAAGGGAAAAGAACTGACGCTCTGCGGGATGCTGGGCGGAGAGGCTGCCCCCCCCCCCGGGATGGGGGACGGAGAAACTGCCCCCCCTGCGGCCGCGCCCTGCCCGGCGGCATGTGCTGGCATTGGGGGGGGGCATTGCCCCCCCACACACACAGAGTCAGCCATGCCCGCCCAGATGGAAACCTTTGGGTTTGTAATATGCTAATCATACATCGATATCAGAATATTCCATTCCTATTCTATTGATAGCCACTAAACATACACAGTAAAATGCCGGTGTTGAATTAACACCCAAAAGTGTCTGTATGTGTCCAAGTCAGCTGGTGTTAAATTCAACAATACAGAGTGTCACATTAACATTTACAACGTGTTAGTGTTAAAATATATTAAAAGTAACACCAGTGTAGTGTTGATCACTAAAAATAATCTGGTGTTAAAAAAGTAAATTGACCCACAAGGTGTCAATATCAATCAAATCCAGTGGAAAATAACAATGCACAGAAATGGTAAGTTTAACTTTTCTTAAACCCAGTTCAGTATTATAGACCAAAGTTAATTGAACAAAAACATGTGTGTCAATCTTTTAACACTTTCAAAAGTGTTACTTTAACACCAGCTGACTTGGACACATATAGACACTGTTGGGTGTTAATTCAACCCTGGTATTTTACTGTGTATTTAAATATGCTGAACTATGTATTAAAAACATACTTAAATAATACAATTGTTTATAAATGTAGCTTTGATTGATGTTTGAATATAGTTCCCAGTAACAAAAAAGTGTGTTATGATCGATATTAAATGCGCTGATATGTTATTTTGCCTACTAAACACATAAGGCTGAGTGGAGTGGTCTACCGCTCCAAGATGGCCGCCCTAAATCTCGTCAGCGACAATAGGCGAGAGCGATGCATGAGGCGTCTATCCTTATATTATGTCTATGGAAACACCTGTTTCGCTTCTCCCATTAAACACAAATCAAGTCTCACGATGAGCAGCAGCCACATGTCCCTAATGCCACATAATGACCAGTTGTTGCACCATTAGTTTGTGAAGTAGAGTAATCATAACGGCTTTTTTTCTTCATGTTGGCCACATTTTCTGTACTGACTATTTTTCTCATTTTCAGCTCTGACCTTACTTGAAGGGAAAACTTAAGGCTTACAAAAACTTTGTGTTTTCTGAAACTAAGAAGCTGGTTCAGTTGTAAAGCAGGTTAAGTTAACCTTGTGCACAACTGCAGAGTAGTTGTGCACAAGGTTAGTAGTTGTGCACATGTAGTATTTCATGTTGACGTCTCTCTTCCGACGTCAACATGAAATACTACATTTCTACACTTAAACACTTTTCTAAAGTGGATTTTCAGTTGAAGCAGGAGATGATAACTAAAGGAAGAAGAACACCGGAGCTGAACGTTTTACTTCAAGACAGATTGGTGATTCTCAAACAGAGTAGAGAAGACATGCCGAGGATAAACTTGGCTTTGGATGAATGGATTTTTTTGTGCAGAATTAGGGCTGCATGAATTTCATTGATACATCAAGGTAAGACAGCAATAAGATGTTTTTGTTTGATTTTGTAATTAAATGTACGTTTTGTGGGCTACAGTTAATGTTTAAATAATTCAGTAAAGTGGAGCAGACAAACACTGCCTTAGAGAACGAAAAGACCACTCTGGAGCAGAAACGCACCATTTTGGAGCAGATAAACGCTTCCCTGGCGCAGATAAACACCAACCTGGAGCAGGAAAACGCCACCCTAGAGAAGGAAAAGACTGATCTGGAGAAGAAAGGCACCATCTTTGATCGTATATACAGAACCTGCAGCTGGAAGTGGAAGAGTTGAAGGAAAGGCTGAGGGACACAGAGAAGAGGCAGAAATAGCAGCCAGTAGTAAGTCTTGTCTAGCCATCACAAAGACAGCCACAAAAGCAGACACCTGTATTCGGACACGTGGTTGGAGACTTCTCCACTAAACATTTGAAATGTAATAGGCATTACACTTCTCCAAGGCTTCATAGTGAGTCCTGTCGGTCTCCTGCCTGACCTCCAGAGCTTCATAGAAACTGTATAGGAGTTTGCATGTTCTCCCCATGCCTGTGTGGGTTCTCTCCGGATACTCCGGCTTCCCCCCAAAGTCCAAAAGCATGACTGTTAGGCACCTTGGGTAGGGATTAGTGATCCCTACCCAATGGATCACTATTCACATGTTTTGCGGCTGTACAGGTAAACAACCTGTACATGTGACTTTTTTTTTTTACTTGTCCTCAAATGGAGTCTTGAATCCTTCGAAAACAATCCCATATACATGTTTTGCACTAAATGTTATGGTTTTATATCTATTTTAAAAAAAGTTGACGAGATTTAAAGGTCTATAGGACCTAGTTTTATAAAACACACTTTGTAAACAACAAATTTAGTAGATAACACTGGTCGCTCCAGGTTCGGTACGCTGAGAGAAAATGCCTAACTCCTGGCACATTGTTATAAAAACTCCCGCTAGTTTCCCCAATGAGAGAGAGTTAAACACCGATATTATCCAGACGGGTTTGGTTGAAAAATGTTTGGTTTACAAAGTATTTCAAAGCAGAGAACATCGGTTTGATTGATTAATTAAAGTTAAGCCTTCAAACATAATAGGTTTATTTAACCATAATTGCCTATCTTTACTATAAAAGGTGAAGAATAACATACAAATCAGTAATAAATGACTGAAAAACAAACTTCGGCCGTTTTTTTCTTCTTCGTTCTCTAATCAGGCTGTCACGGTTGCTAGGCAACATGAGTGACGCTGAGGTGGGGGCGGGGCCTGTTGGTGAAGGCTGGACCTGTCCGGATCCACTGGTATTTGTCTTCCGGTCTTATTTATTCAGGAACCGTCTTATGTAGACCTGAGTCCTTTGAAGGCTGCAGACCCTGAATTTGGACACAGCTACTGTATGCAAGTAGGACTGTGACGTCACCTGCAGCTGATTGTTTCAGCTGGTCAGGTGATCCTCGGTTGGCAAAGTCACAGCCCGAATCATACGTCACAGATGACGTCAATGACCGACAGCCTTCAAACATAATAGGTTTATTTAATCATAATGTCCTGTCTTTACTATAAAAGGTGAAGAATAAAATAGAAATCATTAATACATGACTGAAAAACAAACTTCGGCTCTGTTGTTTTTTTTCTCCTCCGTTCTCTGCTTCACGCTGTCAGGGTTGCTAGGCAACATGCGTGACGCCGAGGTGGGGGCGGGGCCAGTAGGTGAAAGCTGGACCTGTCCAATCCACAGGTATTTGTCTTCCGGTCTTAGTTTCTTCCCGTCCTACGTAGGTCCCGTCCTATATAGACCTGAGTCCTTTGAAGGATCCAGACCCTGAATTCGGACACGGCTGGTGAGTCAACAACCAGCAGCCGTTGTTCAGCGCACACAGCGGGAAAACGAGCTTTGGTTGCTAGGTTACGGCGTAGCTCCGGTTGCTAGGTAATGGGCCTGCTGATTTGTGACGTCGCATTGCAGATCTTTTTGAAACTGCTCGTCATTGGTTATTTTTTAAGCGCTTGTTTAGTTTCTAGAAGCAGCTGAATCCCAAATGGAAGAAGAACAAACGTGCAGAATTTAGCAGGTTTTTGCTTCGTTGTTCTTGATTTAGGACATTCTGTGATGTCACTAGCAGCAGGACTGTGACGTCACCTGCATCTGATCGAGTCAGCCGTATGGCAAGCCGTTTTAACATAAATTCGGTTTCGTCTGACTATCCTTAATTACATTCCAGATATCTGAAAATGCATTTTGACTAGGCAAAACTACATTTTGACTATCCGTAATGGTGATTTAAGATATCTGTATTTACATTCTGATTAGTAAGAATAATAATTAAAGATATCTTCACTTACATTTTGACTAGTCAAAATTCCTTTCAAGATATCTCAAATGACGTCACTGGATCTGTCATTTGACGGGACACATATCCGTAATTACGATTTAAGATATCTTCAACACAATTATGACTAGTCAAAATTAAAATTTTAGATATCTGTAATAAGAATGACGTGGAAGCCCCTTTGTGGTGTCCAAACAGTTGCCTGCAGAATTTTATGTTTCCTGCACAAAATTGTCAGTAAAGTAAATGCCACAAATTAGAAAGAGCTCGACAATGTTAAGCAAAGATAGCAAAACTTCATAAACTATAGGATTGCTTCTAACATCTACAAAGAATATCCTGTTTATCCATTTATGACAAACCGAATGCACTTAAAAACAGCTAAAATTGTTATTGTCAAACCATTTTCAACATGAAAGTAGTGCATTTTCAAACATCTTTTTTCATTTTCTCTATTTTTCATTGTTTTATTAAACTTTCAAATTGATACGTAAGTCTGGGACGTTTTGACTAGACAGAATACTAATTCAAGATATCAGTAATGTCATTCTGACTAGTCGAAATGTCAATTTAAGATATCTTAAATGGAAAAGCCGAATAATTTAAGATATCTCTAATTCATTTGGAGATATCTTAAAAGGAATTTTGACTAGTCAAAATTACAATTCAAGATATCTTTAATTTAGTTTTGTCTAGTCGTTATTTGCGTTTATTTTGAATTAGTTTTCACTAGTCAAAATAACATTTCTCCTATCCAAAAATACATTTAAGATATCTTAAATTATGGAGTAATTCGAGATATCTTTAATTAGAATTAAGACTAGTCAAAACTAAAATCAAGATATGTTGAATTTACTTTATGACTAGTCATAATTTAATTGAAGATATCTGAAATCTGTATTTCAGATAGTTCAGTAATTCATTTAAGATATCTTGAATTGAAGTCTCCATTGAAGTCAATGGTAAATTTGACGTCATTTCGACTAGTCAGAATGTAATTAGAGATATCTCAAATATGTATTTTGTCTAGTCGAAATATCTTTGGAGATATCTTAAATCGCTAAAACGTCTAGTCGTAAAACAATTTGAGATATCTGGAATGTAATTAAGGCTAGTCAGACGAAACCGAATTTATGTTAAAATGGCTTGCCATATCAGCTGGTCGGTCACGTGTTCCTCGGTTGGCAAAGTCACAGCCCGAATCATCATACGTCACCGATGACGTCAATGACCGACAGAAGCGGAATCCTTGAATGTGGGACCTCTACGGTCAATTGGTCGCTGGACTTTTTGTCTTGTTCTCCTGCTGACGCTTGTCGGAACGAACCTGGACAGGAGAGAGAACAGAAAAGGTTGTCCTTTCTGTCTTTACCTCTCTCTCCGTCTGTCCCTCCATCTCTTCAGATGGAGGTTTCAGCTCAGACTGAAGGTCAGGGTTCGTTCACAAGAGTTGCTACGTGAGACGATAAAGAAAAGTCTTAGTGCTGGGGCCTCCTTCAAAGACTTTGGACTTTAAAACCCCGAACCTCACGCCTCCTGCGGGAAGGCGCCTCCTGCTGGAAGCTGAGGTTCGGGGCTTTAAAGACCTTTGTCTTTAGAAAACAGCCTCGACACTTAGACTTTTCTTTATCGTCTCACGTCGCAACTCTTGTGAACCAACCCTGACCTTCAGTCTGAGCTGAAACCTCCATCTGAAGAGATGGAGGGACAGACAGAGAGAGAGGTAAAGACAGAAAGGACAACCTTTTCTGTCCTCTCTCCTGTCCAGGTTCGTTCCGACAAGCGTCAGCCTGCAGGAGAAAAAGACTAAAAGTGTAGTTGTCTTATCTGCTTTTAATGTATATCCATTTTAATCTAGTCTTTAAATGTAGAATCAGATGCTCGTAAATCCAGCATAGCTTAATGCGCATGCGCACATCAATGTTACGTTTATTTTTATAAATCCGTCATACCTGTAGAAGTTTCATTTTATGTGTTTTTGTGATAAAGTGGGAGATTACAGTTACTTAACTAAATCACTTTGGTTACTATGTTATTTTGTAATTTAACGTTATTTGCTCTGCGCGTCTTTCCGCCGTTTATATGCGACAATATCAGCAAAATTATTTCGTTGTTGGAGAAACAGGAACTATTTTGTGTTTCTGTCTCCAAGTTATGTTATTATAAGCGGTTTTGTGCTGTTTTTTTTTTTTCAAATGTAATGAATCGCGGGTTGCGCTGTTTGGGGCTCGTTGTTGAGGGTGGGGTCAGGCGCGGGACTGCGGGGGGGCTGGGGGGGGGGGCGGCTAGTTAGTTATTACCCCCCCAGAGGTAGTCCTGCCCCCCCTCAACTTTAAAAGTCTAGCTCCGCCACTGTCCACCATCCATCCATCCATTTTCTTTACACCCTTGTCCCTTGGTGAGGTTGGTAGGGTTGCTGGTGCTGATCTCCAACTGACGTTCTGGGCGAGATCCACCAGACCAATGATGGCTATTTATTAATTTTTGCCATAATTCAAAAGCTGAGCTGTGTGAATTTGGATTATCCTACTGCACGGGATTTAAGGACAAAAATATGATGGAGGTGGAAAATAATTTAAAAATACTTAATGTACTTTAAGTCGTTCAAGTCATTAATTCAATAAATTCTTTTAAAGCAACCTGTTGGATTTTAATGATGTTTATATTGTTGATTTTATTTCAGTTTATTTAATGATATTTAGTTTTATTTTTATTTCTTAAAAAGCCACCAATGACAAATCAGGGGATTTCCAGGAGTTATAGATCTTCTTTCTATTTTCTCTAATATCAAACAATTAAATGTCAACAAAACAAATACAAGAATAACAAAATATCTCAGTTTGAGAAGCTTATTTTTTATTATTTCAGTGTTCTGCTGCTGACAGTATTTTTGTTAGCAGATGGAAATCTAAAGATCTTTGCTCTTCATTTCTTGACAGTGATATTTCTATTGAGTTGCTGTTTAGGATCTTCGCCACAAGGGGGAGCTACAGACCCGGGAGCCTGTCTGCGTCCAGTAATGTTGAGTAAATCTAAACAAACAAATACAACATTAAAAAAATAATAAAGTAATTACTCAGAAGTTAAGATTTAGTGATGTTTATAAGCTCTTGAGGTTTTCTATGTTTTGTCATTAAGAAATGCTTTCTGGACGAAACTGGACCAGCATTTAAAAAAATCAGCATTTGATTTTTCTAGACATGGAGAAAATGTTATTATTATTATCCAGTAAAAGTCTAAAAGAAGCTCATAATGGCATTTAATGGACAACAGAACTGATTGACAGAAAACCTTCAGGTTGAGTCTTTAATGTAAAAATAGAAACGCGTCACATTTACAGCCTGTTATTGTTCTGCTAAGTGAACCAAATCTGACAAACAGCTCTGTCTTGGTAGTCCCATCATTTCCAGTCAGATCATATATTTCCTTGTTCCTTCCCCTTCAGTGCTCAAGTTTAAGTACAGTCACAGTCAACAGTCACGTTAGAGAAAACAGAAATGGAGCAGCAAGGAGTTCAGCTGGACCGAGAAACTTTCTCCTGTGTGAACTGCCCAAATTTGCGTCCCCTGTCGCGGGAGCGCGCATCGCTCTAAGCTCTCGGATATTGACGAGAAAACGGACAAAAATATGACCGAAGAGGAAATTTTAAAGATATTTGTAACATTATCACGTTTCTTAACCATGCAATCCCTAAAACGGTGGGTTTTATTTCGCAAATTACTTGAAATAAATAGGGTTTTTTTACACCTTTATTGACACATGAGTCAAACTTTTTTCAGTCCGTGTCTGCAGTAAACGTTCCTCTCGGCCCGACGCTGACTTGTTCCGCTAGTGATGGTACAACAACTGGTGCACCAACCAACTCTTGGTGTGAGAAGAATTATCGTTACGTCACTCTTTACCCACAGATTATTTACATCGTTCTAAGTTATTTTACTTAGTAAATAAGTAAAGTACAGCAATATAATATTTGTTTTCTTCTCTCTTCTGACGTCAACATGAAATACTACATTTCTACACTTAAATCATGTTTCACTTTGACGAGCTTTACACAACAGGATTAAAAAGGAAAAGGAACAGCATTCAAATAATGCACGTGGTTCTCTCAGCTCGTCATTGATGACGTCATCCTCAGGATCAAAGTCCGAATCAAGCGTCACAGATTGACGTCATTGACCGACTGAACCAGAGTCCTTGAATGTGGAGTTCTTACGATCATTTGGTCAGTTCTTTTCGTCTTGCAGAACGAACCAGTTACAGGTTCTGAGGAGTTTATCCTTCCTGTCTTTACTTCTCTCTCAGTCTATCTTAGCATAGACTGAAGATGAGGGTTCAGTGTTCACACACGAGACGGAAAAGAACTGACGCTCTGCGGGATGGGGGACGGAGAAGCTGCCCCCCCTCCGGGATGGGGGACGGAGAAGCTGCCCCCTCCGGGATGGGGACGGAGAAGCTGCCCCCCGGGAGGGACGAAGAAGTGCCCCTCCGGGATGGGGGACGAAGAAGTTGCCCCTCCCCCGGAATGGGGGGCGGGAGAAGAAGCTGCCCCCCCTGCGGTCGCGCCCGGCCCGGCGGCATGTGCTGGCATTGGGGGGGGCATCGCCCCCCCACACACACAGAGTCAGCCATGCCCGCCCTGGATGGAAACCTTTGGGTTTCCATCTGGATGCTCATGTTCCCAGATATTGTGGCTGCACAACTGCAGAGTAAGACACAGTGAGCTAACATGGAGCTATAGCCACACAGTAAATAAGTAAAGTATAGCAATATATTTGTTTTCTTCTCTCTTCCGACGTCAACATGAAAGACTACATTTCTACACTTAAACACTTTTCTAAAGTGGATTTTCAGTTGAAGCAGGAGATGATAACTAAAGCAAGAAGAACACCGGAGCTGAACGTTTTACTTCAAGACAGATTGATGATTCTCAAACGGAGTAGAAAAGACATGCCGAGGATAAACTTGGCGTTGGATGAATGGATATTTTTGTGCAGAATTAGCGGTGCATGGATTTCATTGATACGTCAAGGTAAGACAGACAGCAATAAGATGTTTTTGTTTAGTTTTTTTAATTAAATGTGCGTTTTGTGGGTTAATGTTTAAATAATTCAGTTAAGTAGAAGCGGTAGTTAATTATGTATTAATTAATGGATCATAGCACGAAATGATTACCTACATTTTTAAGTTTCACTGAGTTAACGCGGCTATGGATGATGTAAAAGGTCAGTCTTTTTGACCCCCAGCGTTGTACGCATGCGCGAAATTTCCGTAGGTCCAATAACATGGATGGTGTCTTAAGTCAAAGTCAGTGCCTCCCAGCAATGCCGCACGTCACTGTAATATATATATATATATATATATATATAATATATATATATATATATATATATATATATTATATATATATATTATATATATGTGTGTGTGTGTGTGTGTGTGTGTGTGTGTGTGTGTGTGTGTGTGTGTGTGTATTATTAGTTGTTTTTTTAACTACTTTCAACCCGGTTACTATATCTAGAACACCAGGGCGTTCAAGAGTTAGGCCACGTTGTGTCTAGAAGAAATCCCAACCAACTCTTTGTGTGAGAAATATTAACGTTACGTCACTTTTTACCGACAGATCAAAGCGTTTCGGAGATAATTTTCATCGTTTTTTTTTTATTTTACTTAGTTTTGAATTCCGTTTCGTGACTTTCAACGTGGCGATCTAAACTGAGAAACTGTGTGTATATATTTTTGCAGTGTTTACATTTACTCTTGTTGTTTTTGGAAAACCGTCAATGAAAAGGCTGTGTCAAAGAATGTCCTCTGGTTTCGGCGCTGCACTCGACATGCACTCTTGTTTCTCTTCAAATCGTATAAATCTTTCGCCTTTTACTAAAGATTTCCGTGGAGAGGAACAACAAGAGTTTATCCCAATTTTTTGACGCCCTACGAAAATGGGTCATTTAATTCTTGTGAAAATAACAAACGAAGAATTTATATAATACGCTCACAACTGATTGGCTGAGTTAGTTATTATGTAACTCTTGACCACCTTCCGTTCCAATCAACTTCAAGCGAGAAGCAAACTGTATATGTTGTAATGACTGCAAGTGACCGCTAGATGTCACAAGTTTTCTGGTTCTTTGTGGTCAACGTGTGATAAGTTACGGAAAACAATTTGCTGAGAGGCGGCAACACACTACAGCTCTGAAATGCTAAAATGTTGAAGACACCTTACGAAATAAACATCTAAAATGAAATTAAAAGTAAACTTAAAAAGTTTTTAAAAGTCAACAGCCAAGAAGTGCATTTGCTTTCCTACTGCTGTATAATTAATCAGAAAAACAGGACACAAAACTTCTCCTCTGCATTTTATTTAAAACACAAAGGTTTTTAACTTCAGCTAAGGGAAAAAAGTTTGTTTTTGGAAAACCGTCAATGAAATGGCTGCAGAGCGAGTAGATTATCCTTCCTCTCTTATATCTCTCTCCATTTATCTTTTTAATTGTGGGTTTTAGAAGGGAAAAGAACTGACGCTCTGCGGGATGCTGGGCGGAGAGGCTGCCCCCCCACCCCCCCCTGGGATGGGGGACGGAGAAACTGCCCCCCCTGCGGCCGCGCCCTGCCCGGCGGCATGTGCTGGCATTGGGGTGGGGGCATTGCCCCCCTCCCACACACACACACACACACACACAGAGTCAGCCATGCCCGCCCAGATGGAAACCTTTGGGTTTGTAATATGCTAATCATACATCGATATCAGAATATTCCATTCCTATTCTTTTGACAGCCACTAAACATACACAGTAAAAATGCCGGTGTTGAATTAACACCCAAAAGTGTCTGTATGTGTCCAAGTCAGCTGGTGTTAAATTCAACAATACCGAGTGTCACATTAACATTTACAACTGTGTTAGTGTTAAAATATATTAAAAGTAACACCAGTGTAGTGTTGATCACTAAAAATAATCTGGTGTTAAAAAAGTAAATTGACCCACAAGGTGTCAATATCAATCAAATCCAGTGGAATATAACAATGCACAGAAATGGTAAGTTTAACTTTTCTTAAACCCAGTTCAGTATTATAGACCAAAGTTAATTGAACAAAAACATGGGTGTCAATCTTTTAACACTTTCAAAAGTGTTACTTTAACACCAGCTGACTTGGACACATATAGACACTGTTGGGTGTTAATTCAACCCTGGTATTTTTACTGTGTATTTAAATATGCTGAACTATGTATTAAAAACATACTTAAATAATACAATTGTTTATAAATGTAGCTTTGATTGATGTTTGAATATAGTTCCCAGTAACAAAAAAGTGTGTTATGATCGATATTAAATGCGCTGATATGTTATTTTGCCTACTAAACACATAAGGCTGAGTGGAGTGGTCTACCGCTCCAAGATGGCCGCCCTAAATCTCGTCAGCGACAATAGGCGAGAGCGATGCATGAGGCGTCTGTCCTTATATTATGTCTATGGAAACACCTGTTTCGCTTCTCCCATTAAACACAAATCAAGTCTCACGATGAGCAGCAGCCACATGTCCCTAATGCCACATAATGACCAGTTGTTGCACCATTAGTTTGTGAAGTAGAGTAATCATAACGGCTTTTTTTCTTCATGTTGGCCACATTTTCTGTACTGACTATTTTTCTCATTTTCAGCTCTGACCTTACTTGAAGGGAAAACTTAAGGCTTACAAAAACTTTGTGTTTTCTGAAACTAAGAAGCTGGTTCAGTTGTAAAGCAGGTTAAGTTAACCTTGTGCACAACTGCAGAGTAGTTGTGCACAAGGTTAGTAGTTGTGCACATGTAGTATTTCATGTTGACGTCTCTCTTCCGACGTCAACATGAAATACTACATTTCTACACTTAAACACTTTTCTAAAGTGGATTTTCAGTTGAAGCAGGAGATGATAACTAAAGGAAGAAGAACACCGGAGCTGAACGTTTTACTTCAAGACAGATTGGTGATTGATTGGTATTTTCTTGAACCTTCATTAAAAAGAACCACAGACAACGCATGTGAATAATTATGACAAAGCTTTTGCAAAAGGAGAAGACTCAACAAACGGCTTCTACAAGCCGTTCACCGAGCGTTCTAAAAAACCTTTGGTTACAGCTTGTCTTTTATTATCAAGCAAAAACAGGGAGGATGGGGAACGGAGGACAGCACAGACAATATTTATCACTGCACACAGGCAGTTTCTAAAGTAGGGAGTATTTAGTGATAAGACCACCTGTGGAAGCGTAATTTAAGGTTTGGGAAACAGACAGTTAACTGTTTCACATAAAGATTTACAGGCAGACGTGGCCTTCAAGTCAGTTCAGAGACACAGAAGTAAGAGACCACTTTAAACTAAAAATCACAATCTATATTAACTATTGTTGATTAACATTAGACTGAATATAAATAAGTAATAACAAAATGATAATACCAAAAAATCTCTAACATTCCCCCCTTTTTATCATTTTCAAAAGACAAGCATAGAAAAGAAAAGAATAGATCCAATAAATGCAAGAATTATATTTTTTAAATACAGAATGAATATATGATATAAATGAAAAGTAAATGAAAAATAAAAGAAACAGCAAAAAATCAAATGCAGTTTTTCTCATCACTAACACCACTTGTTTTCACATTTCGATGTAGGAATCATTCAGCAAATGAATTAATCTGTTTATTGATTACAGAACTTCATCATCAGAAAACAAGTCGTCTTCATTTGTCATAGGTCATTTTCACCAGCTGATAGCTGACCACAGCAGTGTTAATTGTCTTTACCATTATGCTTCGAAGGCATGGAACAATGCAACTTGTGAACAGACAAAAAAGGATCAAAACACCCAGAATAGGTGTTCAAGCTTCAACAGTAAATTCCACCATGGCCCAGAAGTGAGCCAAGAAAGAAAGTCAAAAGAAGATGATCCTTGCGTTCCATCAGTTCCTGTTTCATCAGGAACGAATGTACAGCACGCTGGGCCAATGATTTTATAAACACCACCCTGAGAGGCTGTGAGCAGGTCCAGCACAATACGATTTTGCAAAACCATGTTTCTCAGTTCAGTCAGTTCTTTCGCTGTGCCGTTGGCCTGCTGGTGTGTGCTGTTGATGAGTCGCAGTAATCCATATCTGTTGATCTCAACGTGGCCTTGAAACTCTCATCAAGCAAGTTGTCACAGTCTGGGTTGTCCTTCCAGACTTTGCAGTCGGGGGTCGCCCTTTGACCCCTGCAGGCAATGTAGTTGATGTAATCCGGTGTCATGTCACAATAGGTGTAAACTTTGTTACACAAATTCCAAGGTAACATCCTAAGTCAAATGTGTCCGTTGTTGTAAATGCAGTTCCTCAGAGACCAGGGTTTAGCTTCTGCTAAAGAAATGGTTTCTGGTATTTTTCCATGCAGCTTGCGGGAACGGTAGAAGAGGAAGTACGTCAGCATTAGATGAACAGTTCTTAGATCCAAAAAGTCCTTTTGCAGCATCTCCTCTCCTCAGTAGAACAGAAAAATCCTTCTTGCACCATTTGCATCCTTTCGGTGGTGGCACGCTGAGTCATGGTTTTGCACTCAGGCCATAGAGACACATCTGTTTGTCTTCAGTGATGTTTCCCGGATGCAGACCTGAGTTGTGTGTGGCGATTGGCCGCTTTGCACACACGAAGCAGTTCACCTGTTCTCCTCATGACTAGTCCTGTTCATCAGCTGCCACCAGGGGTTGGTACCGTAGTCATGTGGGTGGAAAGTGAGGTCACTTCCTCCTCCAAACATCAGACATGCTGCAGTCACAACGCAGTAGAAGATCCATCTATAATATGGAGTCGCCATTGTTGCTCAGCGCGCAGAGATGTCAAAACCCCCAAACTAAGGAAATGAGACTTTTAAGCGTTTCTTCACAGGGTTTGAGACGAACTACACTAAAAGTAGAACCCTTTGTAGCCCTGACTGGATGACAAATTAGGGGTTCAACACTCTCTGCTGCTTCTTGTGACTGAGATGTATCCAGCTGGGTCTTTCAGCATTTCAAACAGCTGTTGTTGTGGTCATCAGCATCTGGAACGGTCCTTCCCACTGTGGACTTGCCCAGCTGTTTCGTTTGATGACCTTAATGTAGACCCAGTCATCTGACTCGATGTGAGTGGCCTCCTGCGAAAGAATAGAATCAGAAGGCAGTAAATTTGTACTGGACACTTCCTTCAGTTTAAGAGTTCTGATCATATAGTCTGCTAATGTTTGTTCTTCATCAGCTTTCTGCAAGTCTGGAGCAAACAGAGGAAATCTGTAAGCTCTCCCATGAATTATTTCAAAAGCATGCTTTGCTGGAACCTCTTTCAACCCATTTAAAAAAAAAAAGTATCAATCATTATCAAACACTATTTACTTCAAAAGTTCATAACAAAAAAATTATGTTTTTAGTATTACTATTATTATATAGTATTTTCCTTCTTATTTCCCCCCCGTTGACACATGGCATCGCCATGTGTCACAATCGCTTTAGCTTCAAATAGAGACTTGGGAGGATTAATAGTTCATTCAGGTGAACTCACAGGTTTATTGCTTTTAGAAGATCATTTAGTAAACAAATCTTTTAATTACAGGTTTACCTTTCATTTATGTATTTATTTTTTGTTAAATTCAGCACCTTTCAACATTTCTATTTTATTTCTCTAAAATAAAAATGACCATCTTTGATTTAAACCAAATCTCAAATCTTCTAATTCAACATTTTTCTTTTCGAATGTATTGACTATCAATCAAATCTTGATTAAAATATTTTAGACTGAAATCTAGAAAATGTTGCTTTTATCCACAATCATCAGTTTTTAGTAGCCATTTACATCTCCTAGGTTGCTTAAAATCTCAGACTTCACTTAAACTTTGCATTTCAGACAAGTCCACAACACAAGTATTTTATATTGTTATAGTAAATGGTCAATAATTTCATACGTTATTTAATTTTGTAGTAAAATTTCTTTCTTCTCATAATAATTTTCATTCATTCCAATATAAAATACACAAACCCAATCAATTTGTAGATTCTTTATAGAATCAAACTCTAAGTTAAATGTTTCAGTTAAATGTAAAGAAATACGTCATAATATTTGAACACTACAATATGAATTATTTTCAACACTTAGAAATGTTAAATTTAGTTTTAAACTAGTATTTCTTTTAAAGGAAAAATAAAACATTTGCAAATAATTATTAGCTCAGAATCTGTAATAATTTTTTAGTTGTAATTTAGTTGCATAGCTCTATCAGCTTTATTTATTTGTTTTCTTAAATTTAGTCATTACAGTTTTTACCTTTACAGTTTCCCAATCTATGGCTCGTGGGCCCTAAGAGGATCACTGGTCCTTCTGTTAAGGACTGAGTTAAAGGGCACAAAATGAACAATTTTTCTAACATTGAACCTAAAAACCTTCAAAATGTTCTTTTATAGATAGATAATTTCTATATGTAAACAGAATTAGTGACACATTGTCTATCACAGAGGTGTGTGTATAACTTATCTCACATTTCTCCTTTCTGTCTCGCTTCTCGCTTCCACCTCCTGCTGCTGGCGTCGCTGCAGCTGGTCCTCCCTCTGTCTCTCCTCCAGCTCCCTGTCAGTCCAACTAGCTCTGGTGTTGGATTAATTATAAGTTGTCCAGACTGTCCCTTAGTGAATGTCCAGGTTGTCCACCAATGAAACAAGCAAAAAAACAGTTCAGTTTGCTTTCTTATTTCTTTAAAACACATTATTTTCCTTCTCCACGCTGATGTCAAAGAGTAAATCAGCGAGGTTTGTGAGGGTTCAGTTGCAGCCAAACACAGGAATATAGTTCCAGTACAAATGTCCAGCAGGACTCCATACAGTGTCTGCTGCGTGGCAGTTCTCAGATGTCCAGGAATTAGGATCAGCGGACACTTCAGTGCCTTCAGTGCCCAGTTGGTAGAAATCGTCCTGTCCAGTTTTGCTTCTTTATCAACTGTCTTTGGCTGGTGATGAAGGAGGGACATCATCTGATCGGCAGGACAGGTCTGAGCTGAGGTCAGAGGTCAGACGCACCGCAGCGAGGCTCAGACAGAGGAAAATGAAAGAAGCAAATAAGAATCAATTAGGGTTGTTCGTTTTCTGAAATTTTTGTAATTTTTTTTTTTTTTTTTTTTTTTTCTTTACCAAACATTTTCATATAATTCTGTTTTTCTCTTATAAGTTTTTTGCCACATTTAACCAACATTTTTTAAGAAGTTCATGTATTTATTTCTTATTAAAAACATGTAAACATTGAAACATGTTAAAGTGTGTCTTTTTATTATTCTTTTTTTATTTTTTGACAACATTTACTTAATGTAATTGTAAGTTTATGTTAACTTCATTTAAAACACGTCTCACCAGAGAACAATGGATTTCTCTAAACCTGTTGATCTCAGTGCTGTAGACTGTGAGGTCAGAGGTCAGCCCTCCTCTCAAGGCCTAAGAGAGTTACGAGGCTGGATAATGTCCAGGTCGGTACCTTACTCTGACTGCTGACTCCTCCAGTTAGACAGCCAAAGGATCATTTCACCAAGTTGGTGTTGTAATCTCATTTTGACACAATACATTAAACATTGTTCTCTGAGGAGAATTTTATTATTTAGTTTTATCTTTCAGCTTCTCCTTCAGGAATGTAATTATTCCACTTTTAGTATACAAAAAAGTTGTTACCATATATATATTTTATTTCTCTCTACTGGTTTTTCTTTAAAAGTGTAGGAATGCTCAAAAAGAAAAACAAAACAAAACAAACACCAGTATTTCTTAAAACAAATAATTTCTCACTTGTGAAATTTAAATCTAATTTTTAGTAACATTAAAAATTATTTTTGCATGCACTGATTTCGTACAGGAATGGAATTTATTTTAATTATTTATTTTTACTTAACGTGTAACTAACTGAACATATGTCCACCATTTCATCAATTTAGTCTAGTGGTTTCTCTTTTTGGGGTGTGGTTGAGTGTGATCATGCCGAGGATTGTTTCCCCGTGCAGGATTTTTTGAAGGGCAGTTTCTTGCCCAGTGACCAATATTGCCACAAATCCAGCAGCCATTTAAATAGCGTGGATTTTGTGGGGTGTTATTTTGTGGTCGTTGCCTATTGTGACCTCCTCTGCCTCTGCTTCTTCCGCGGCCTTTTGTCTGGCAGTTGGAAAAGGTAGAGATATCTAAACCTCCAAATTCATCCAGGTGAAAAACATCTAATCCTTTCATAGCCTTCCTGACCTCTTCTAAGGTACAGGGTCTGAAAACATATATGTTTTGTGTCCCTTCCTCTAGTGAGGGGTTCAGTCGTACTGCTGGGGCTGCAGCGGCTGATACTGAGACATACAGAGCTGTTGCAGGGGGAGGGGGAGGGGTGACTGCAGGAGCTGCACTCCCTGATAAATGACTTTATTATCTGCTGTTTCTACAAATAAGTTTTTAGATTCATTTAACCATAGTTTAGCACATCTCAGCTCATCCTCCTTTTTAGCCTTTTTTATCCCAGATTTTCTTGCTACACTACTTTCCAAAATTCCCACAATTGTTTACCATTGAAAAATTTTTTAGCTTTCCATCAATTTTATATTTCTTTCTCCATTTTTTTATGTGTACAGTGCTACCAGGAAACCTGGATTGCATGTACTTTTGATCCCCGTCGGGGCCCTTAGCAAGTGAGGAATTACAAGACTTTGTGTTTCCCATTATTTAAAACACTTACAATTTTAGTTTACAATGACTTGATATTTTGTGCTTTTTCTTCAACAAGAGTGCTCTAAGTGAGCGCTTAGTGTCCCCTGAAGAACAGTCTTCTAGGCCAGACTAGTTCTGGTCCGGTTCTTCACTTAGGATTCTATTTCCGAGGACAGAAAGTTTTACTCTCAGAGAGAAAAGCACCATTCACTCCTTCATGCACACCAACACAGCAGCAAATGACAAACAGTAATGACAAACAGTAATGACTCTGCGACTTAAACGCAATATGATCTGTGTTGTGCCTCTTCACGGAAAGTGCTCCAATAGGGCCTTATTGTCCTCTGAAGAACAAACTCCCACCAAAACTGTGTTTCGGTGTGGTTCTTCAGAGAAGACAATAAGTTATACTTTCAGAGAACTCAGCACCAGTCACATCTTGCCCGTCGCACAAGACCAAAACCACACAGCAGTGACAAGCATTCAGTGAGGATTTGCCCTTATGGGGTCTCCTCGAACAGAGTTTTAGCAGAGCGATATCATACAAGGATTCTCAGACCTTAGAGTTTTAGCAGAGCGACATCATACAAGGGAACTCAAAACCTCAGAGTTTTAGCAGAGCGACATCATACAAGGGAACTCAAAACCTCAGAGTTTTAGCAGAGCGACATCATACAAGGGAACTCAAAACCTCAGAGTTTTAGCAGAGCGACATCATACAAGGGAACTCAAAACCTCAGAGTTTTAGTAGGACGTTGCCTAACAAGGATTCTCAAAACCTTAGAAAAGTCATTTTAATATTCGCTTACGTTTCTGTAGTTTTCGGGTTGTCCGGTCGGATCTCGTCACTCAGTCGTTGGCAGACAAAGTCGGACCTACGTCGCCGGCCCAGCAAAGAATTCACTTCCTGGGACTTTCTTTCCAGGTCCAGTTGACTCTGGCCATGCATGGATTCAGCGCGTCTTTCTCTGCCTGTCAGCGATCAGTGTGAGAGATCCCGGGTTTTCGGCAACAAATAATGATTGGTATTTTCTTGAACCTTCATTAAAAAGAACCACAGACAACGCATGTGAATAATTATGACAAAGCTTTTGCAAAAGGAGAAGACTCAACAAACGGCTTCTACAAGCCGTTCACCGAGCGTTCTAAAAAACCTTTGGTTACAGCTTGTCTTTTATTATCAAGCAAAAACAGGGAGGATGGGGAACGGAGGACAGCACAGACAATATTTATCACTGCACACAGGCAGTTTCTAAAGTAGGGAGTATTTAGTGATAAGACCACCTGTGGAAGCGTAATTTAAGGTTTGGGAAACAGACAGTTAACTGTTTCACATAAAGATTTACAGGCAGACGTGGCCTTCAAGTCAGTTCAGAGACACAGAAGTAAGAGAACACTTTAAACTGAAAATCACAATTTATATTAACTATTGTTGATTAACATTAGACTGAATATAAATAAGTAATAACAAAATGATAATACCAAAAAATCTCTAACAGTGATTCTCAAACAGAGTAGAGAAGACATGCCGAGGATAAACTTGGCTTTGGATGAATGGATTTTTTTGTGCAGAATTAGGGCTGCATGAATTTCATTGATACATCAAGGTAAGACAGCAATAAGATGTTTTTGTTTGATTTTGTAATTAAATGTACGTTTTGTGGGCTACAGTTAATGTTTAAATAATTCAGTAAAGTGGAGCAGAAAAACACTGCCTTAGAGAACGAAAAGACCACTCTGGAGCAGAAACGCACCATTTTGGAGCAGATAAACGCTTCCCTGGCGCAGATAAACACCAACCTGGAGCAGGAAAACGCCGCCGTAGAGAAGGAAAGGACTGATCTGGAGAAGAAAGGCACCATCTTTGATCGTATATACAGAACCTGCAGCTGGAAGTGGAAGAGTTGAAGGAAAGGCTGAGGGACACAGAGAAGCAGCAGAAATAGCAGCCAGTAGTAAGTCTTGTCTAACCATCACAAAGACAGCCACAAAAGCAGACACCTGTATTCGGACACGTGGTTGGAGACTTCTCCACTAAACATTTGAAATGTAATAGGCATTACACTTCTCCAGGGCTTCACAGTGAGTCCTGTCGGTCTCCTGCCCGACCTCCAGAGCTTCATAGAAACTGTATAGGAGTTTGCATGTTCTCCCCATGCCTGTGTGGGTTCTCTCCGGGTACTCCGGCTTCCCCCCAAAGTCCAAAAGCATGACTGTTAGGCACCTTGGGTAGGGATTAGTGATCCCTACCCAATGGATCACTATTCACATGTTTTGCGGCTGTACAGGTAAACAACCTGTACATGTGACTTTTTTTTTTTACTTGTCCTCAAATGGAGTCTTGAATCCTTCGAAAACAATCCCATATACATGTTTTGCACTAAATGTTATGGTTTTATATCTATTTAAAAAACAGTTGACGAGATTTAAAGGTCTATAGGACCTAGTTTTATAAAACACACTTTGTAAACAACAAATTTAGTAGATAACACTGGTCGCTCCAGGTTCGGTACGCTGAGAGAAAATGCCTAACTCCTGGCACATTGTTATAAAAACTCCCGCTAGTTTCCCCAATGAGAGAGAGTTAAACACCGATATTATCCAGACGGGTTTGGTTGAAAAATGTTTGGTTTATAAAGTATTTCAAAGCAGAGAACATCGGTTTGATTGATTAATTAAAGTTAAGCCTTCAAACATAATACGTTTATTTAACCACAATGACCTATCTTTACTATAAAAGGTGAAGAATAACATAGAAATCAGTAATAAATGACTGAAAAACAAACTTCGGCCGTTTTTTTCTTCTTCGTTCTCTAATCAGGCTGTCACGGTTGCTAGGCAACATGAGTGACGCTGAGGTGGGGGCGGGGCCAGTTGGTGAAGGCTGGACCTGTCCGGATCCACTGGTATTTGTCTTCCGGTCTTATTTATTCAGGAACCGTCTTATGTAGACCTGAGTCCTTTGAAGGCTGCAGACCCTGAATTTGGACACAGCTACTGTATGCAAGTAGGACTGTGACGTCACCTGCAGCTGATTGTTTCAGCTGGTCACGTGATCCTCGGTTGGCAAAGTCACAGCCCGAATCATACGTCACAGATGACGTCAATGACCGACAGCCTTCAAACATAATAGGTTTATTTAATCATAATGTCCTATCTTTACTATAAAAGGTGAAGAATAAAATAGAAATCATTAATACATGACTGAAAAACAAACTTCGGCTCTGTTGTTTTTTTCTCCTCCGTTCTCTGCTTCACGCTGTCAGGGTTGCTAGGCAACATGCGTGACGCTGAGGTGGGGGCGGGGCCAGTAGGTGAAAGCTGGACCTGTCCAATCCACAGGTATTTGTCTTCCGGTCTTAGTTTCTTCCCGTCCTACGTAGGTCCCGTCCTATATAGACCTGAGTCCTTTGAAGGATCCAGACCCTGAATTCGGACACGGCTGGTGAGTCAACAACCAGCAGCCGTTGTTCAGCGCACACAGCGGGGAAAACGAGCTTTGGTTGCTAGGTTACGGCGTAGCTCCGGTTGCTAGGTAATGGGCCTGCTGATTTGTGACGTCGCATTGCAGATTTTTTGAAACTGCTCGTCATTGGTTATTTTTTAAGCGCTTGTTTAGTTTCTAGAAGCAGCTGAATCCCAAATGGAAGAAGAACAAACGTGCAGAATTTAGCAGGTTTTTGCTTCGTTGTTCTTGATTTAGGACATTCTGTGATGTCACTAGCAGCAGGACTGTGACGTCACCTGCATCTGATCGAGTCAGCCGTATGGCAAGCCGTTTTAACATAAATTCGGTTTCGTCTGACTATCCTTAATTACATTCCAGATATCTGAAAATGCATTTTGACTAGGCAAAACTACATTTTGACTATCCGTAATGGTGATTTAAGATATCTGTATTTACATTCTGATTAGTAAGAATAATAATTCAAGATATCTTCAATTACATTTTGACTAGTCAAAATTCCTTTCAAGATATCTCAAATGACGTCACTGGATCTGTCATTTGACGGGACACATATCCGTAATTACGATTTAAGATATCTTCAACACAATTATGACTAGTCAAAATTAAAATTTTAGATATCTGTAATAAGAATGACGTGGAAGCCCTTTGTGGTGTCCAAACAGTTGCCTGCAGAATTTTATGTTTCCTGCACAAAATTGTCAGTAAAGTAAATGCCACAAATTAGAAAGAGCTCGACAATGTTAAGCGAAGATAGCAAAACTTCATAAACTATAGGATTGCTTCTAACATCTACAAAGAATATCCTGTTTATCCATTTATGACAAACCGAATGCACTTAAAAACAGCTAAAATTGTTATTGTCAAACCATTTTCAACATGAAAGTAGTGCATTTTCAAACATCTTTTTTCATTTTCTCTATTTTTCATTGTTTTATTAAACTTTCAAATTGATACGTAAGTCTGGGACGTTTTGACTAGACAGAATACTAATTCAAGATATCAGTAATGTCATTCTGACTAGTCGAAATGTCAATTTAAGATATCTTAAATGGAAAAGCCGAATAATTTAAGATATCTCTAATTCATTTGGAGATATCTTAAAAGGAATTTTGACTAGTCAAAATTACAATTCAAGATATCTTTAATTTAGTTTTGTCTAGTCGTTATTTGCGTTTAAAATATCTATAATTTAGTTTTCACTAGTCAAAATAACATTTCTCCTATCCAAAAATACATTTAAGATATCTTAAATTATGGAGTAATTCGAGATATCTTTAATTAGAATTAAGACTAGTCAAAACTAAAATCAAGATATCTTGAATTTACTTTATGACTAGTCATAATTTAATTGAAGATATCTGAAATCTGTATTTCAGATAGTCAGTAATTCATTTAAGATATCTTGAATTGAAGTCTCCATTCAAGTCAATGGTAAATTTGACGTCATTTCGACTAGTCAGAATGTAATTAGAGATATCTCAAATATGTATTTTGTCTAGTCGAAATATCTTTGGAGATATCTTAAATCGCTAAAACGTCTAGTCGTAAAACAATTTGAGATATCTGGAATGCAAGGGCGGTAAACCGAATTTATGTTAAAACGGCTTGCCATATCAGCTGGTCGGTCACGTGTTCCTCGGTTGGCAAAGTCACAGCCCGAATCATCATACGTCACCGATGACGTCAATGACCGACAGAAGCGGAATCCTTGAATGTGGGACCTCTACGGTCAATTGGTCGCTGGACTTTTTGTCTTGTTCTCCTGCTGACGCTTGTCGGAACGAACCTGGACAGGAGAGAGAACAGAAAAGGTTGTCCTTTCTGTCTTTACCTCTCTCTCTGTCTGTCCCTCCATCTCTTCAGATGGAGGTTTCAGCTCAGACTGAAGGTCAGGGTTCGTTCACAAGAGTTGCTACGTGAGACGATAAAGAAAAGTCTTAGTGCTGGGGCCTCCTTCAAAGACTTTGGACTTTAAAACCCCGAACCTCACGCCTCCTGCGGGAAGGCGCCTCCTGCTGGAAGCTGAGGTTCGGGGCTTTAAAGACCTTTGTCTTTAGAAAACAGCCTCGACACTTTCCGTGAAGAGGCACAACACAGATCATATTGCGTTTAAGTCGCAGAGTCATTACTGTTTGTCATTTGCTGCTGTGTTGGTGTGCATGAAGGAGTGAATGGTGCTTTTCTCTCTGAGAGTAAAACTTTCTGTCCTCGGAAATAGAATCCTAAGTGAAGAACCGGACCAGAACTAGTCTGGCCTAGAAGACTGTTCTTCAGGGGACACTAAGCGCTCACTTAGAGCACTCTTGTTGAAGAAAAAGCACAAAATATCAAGTCATTGTAAACTAAAATTGTAAGCGTTTTAAATAATGGGAAACACAAAGTCTTGTAATTCCTCACTCGCTGAGGGCCCCGACGGGGATCAAAAGTACATGCAATCCAGGTCTCCTGGTAGCACTGTACACATAAAAAAAAAAATGGAGAAAGAAATATAAAATAGATGGAAAGCTAAAAATTGATCAATGGCAAACAATTGTGGGAATTTTGGAGAGTAGTGTAGCAAGAAAATCTGGGATAAAAAAGGCTAAAAAGGAGGATGAGCTGAGATGTGCTAAACTATGGTTAAACGAATCTAAAAACTTATTTGTAGAAACAGCAGATAATAAAGTCATTTATCAGGGAGTACGAGCTCCTGCAGCCACCCCTCCCCCTGCAACAGCTCTGTATGCCCCAGTATCAGCCGCTGCAGCCCCAGCAGTACGACTGAGCCCTCACTAGAGGAGGTCACAATAGGCAACGACCCCAAAATAACACCCCACAAAATCCACGCCATTTAAATGGCTGCTGGATTTGTGGCAATATTGGTCACTGGGCAAGAAACTGCCCTTCAAAAAATCCTGCACGGGGAAACAATCCTCGGCATGATCACACTCAACCACACCCCAAAAAGAGAAACCACTAGACTAAATTGATGAAATGGTGGACATACTGTATGTTCAGTTAGTTACACGTTAAGTAAAAATAAATAAATAATTAAAATAAATTTCATTCCTGTACGAAATCAGTGCATGCAAAAATAATTTTTAATGTTACTAAAAATTAGATTTAAATTTCACAAGTGAGAAATTATTTGTTTTAAGAAATACTGGTGTTTGTTTTGTTTTGTTTTGTTTTTCTTTTTGAGCATTCCTACACTTTTAAAGAAAAACCAGTAGAGAGAAATAAAAATATATATATATATATATATATATATATATATATATATATATATATATATATATATATATATATATATATATATATATATATGGTAACAACTTCTTTGTATACTAAAAGTGGAATAATTACATTCCTGAAGGAGGAGAAGCTGAAAGGTAAAACTAAATAATGAAATTCTCCTCAGAGAACAATGTTTAATGTATTGTGTCAAAATGAGATTACATCACCAACTTGGTGAAATGATCCTTTGGCTGTCTAACTGGAGGAGTCAGCGGTCAGAGTAAGGTACCGACCTGGACATTATCCAGCCTCGTAACTCTCTTAGGCCTTGAGAGGAGGGCTGACCTCTGACCTCACAGTCTACAGCACTGAGATCAACAGGTTTAGAGAAATCCATTGTTCTCTGGTGAGACGTGTTTTAAATGAAGTTAACATAAACTTACATATTAAATTGTAAAGGTTAAATGTTGTGCAAAATAAAATAAAATAAAAAGAAATAATAAAAGAGACTACAGCTTTTAACATGTTTCATGTTTACATGTGTTTTAATAAGGAAATAATTCATGACTTCTTAAAAATGTTGGGTAATATGTGGCTAAAAAACTATACGATGAAAAGAAAGAAGTTATATGGAAAATGTTTGTGTAAAAAAAAAAAAATAATAATAATAATTTACAGAAATACGAACAAACCCTAATTGACTCTTATTTGCTTCTTTCATTTTCCTCTGTCTGAGCCTCGCTGCGGTGCGTCTGACCTCTGACCTCAGCTCAGACCTGTCCTGCCGATCAGATGATGTCCCTCTTTCATCACCAGCCAAAGACAGTTGATAAAGAAGAAAAAAAGAACAGGACGATTTCTACCAACTGAAGTGTCCGCTGATCCTAATTCCTGGACATCTGAGAACTGCCACGCAGTAGATACTGTATGGAGTCCTGCTGGACATTTGGACTGGAACTATATTCCTGTGTTTGGCTGCAACTGAACCCTCACAACCCTCGCTGATTTACTCTTTGACATCAGCGTGGAGAAGGAAAATAATGTGTTTTAAAGAAAAAAAAAGAAAGAAAGCAAACTGAACTGTTTTTTGCTTGTTTCATTGGTGGACAACCTGGACATTCACTAAGGGACGGTCTGGACAACTTATAATTAATCCAACACCAGAGCTAGTTGGACTGACAGGGAGCTGGAGGAGAGACAGAGGGAGGACCAGCTGCAGCGACGCCAGCAGCAGGAGGTGGAAGCGAGAAGCGAGACAGAAAGGAGAAATGCGAGATAAGTTATACACACACATCTGTGATAGACAATGTGTCACTAATTCTGTTTACATATAGAAATTATCTATCTATAAAAGAACATTTTGAAGGATTTTAGGTTCAATGTTAGAAAAAATTGTTCATTTTGTGCCCTTTAACTCAGTCCTTAACAGAAGGACCAGTGATCCTCTTAGGGCCCACGAGCCATAGATTGGGAAACTGTAAAGGAAAAAACTGTAATGACTAAATTTAAGAAAACAAATAAATAAAGCTGATAGAGCTATGCAACTAAATTACAGCCAAAACAAAAAAAAAAATATTAGAGATTCTGAGCTAATAATTATTTGCAAATGTTTTATTTTTTCCTTTAAAAGAAATACTAGTTCAAAACAAAATTTAACATCTCTAAGTGTTGAAAATAATTGATATTGCAGTGTTGAAATATTATGAAGTATTTCTTTACATTTAACTGAAACATTTAACTTAGAGTTTGATTCTATAAAGAATCTACTAATTGATTGGGTTTGTGTATTTTATATTGGAATGAATGAAAATTATTATGAGAAGAAAGAAATTTTACTACAAAATTAAGTAACGGATGAAATTATTGACCATTTACTATAACAATATAAAATACTTATGTTGTGGACTTGTCTGAAATGCAAAGTTTAAGTGAAGTCTGAGATTTTAAGCAACCTAGGAGATGTAAATGGCTACTAAAAACTGATGATTGTGGATAAAAGCAACATTTTCTAGATTTCAGTCTAAAACATTTTAATCAAGATTTGATTGATAGTAAATACATTCAAAAAGAAAAATGTTGAATTAGAAGATTTGAGATTTGGTTTAAATCAAAGATGGTCATTTTTATTTTAGAGAAATAAAATAGAAATGTTGAAAGATGCTGAATTTAACAAAAAATAAATACATAAATGGAAGGTAAACCTGTAATTAAAAGATTTGTTTACTAAATGATCTTCTAAAAGCAATAAACCTGTGAGTTCACCTGAATGAACTATTAACCCTCCCAAGTCTCTATTTGAAGCTAAAGCGATTGTGACACATGGCGATGCCATGTGTCAACAGGGGGGGAAATAAGAAGGAAAATATTATATAATAATAGTAATACTATATAATATTCTTAAATGAAATTTTTTTTGTTATGAACTTTTGAAGTAAATAGTGTTTGATAATGATTGATACTTTTTTTTTTTTAAATGGGTTGAAATAGGTTCCAGCAAAGCATGCTTTTGAAATAATTCATGGGAGAGCTTACAGATTTCCTCTGTTTGCTCCAGACTTGCAGAAAGCTGATGAAGAACAAACATTAGCAGACTATATGATCAGAACTCTTAAACTGAAGGAAGTGTCCAGTACAAATTTACTGCCTTCTGATTCTATTCTTTCGCAGGAGGCCACTCACATCGAGTCAGATGACTGGGTCTACATTAAGGTCATCAAACGAAAGAACTGGGCGAGTCCACGGTGGGAAGGACCGTTCCAAGTGCTGATGACCACACCAACAGCTGTAAAGATTGCTGAAAGACCCAGCTGGATACATCTCAGTCACTGCAAGCTGCAGAGAGTGTCGGACCGCTAATCCTGAGTGACGGGGAAGTTTCTGGCTACAAAGGGGTTCCTGACCAATAGGGCGGTTCGTCTCAACGCCAGTGAAGAAACTCGACAGATCCTCACTCTTTAGTTTGGGGGTTTTGACATCTCTGTGCGCCAAGCAGCAATGAAGACCCCATATGCAAGATGGTTCTTCTACTGCGTTGTGGCTGCAGCATGTATGATGTTTGAAGGAGGAAGTGACCTCACTGTCCACCCACATGACTACAGCACCAACCTCTGGTGGCAACTGATGAACAAAACTGCACACGAGGAGAAAGAAGTAAATTGCTACGTGTGTACACAGATGCCAATCGCCACACATAACTCAGGTCTGCGTCCAGGGAACATCACTGAAGACAAACAGATGTGTCTCTATGGCCTGAGCACACAACCATGACTCAGCATGCCACCGCCGAAAGGATGCAAATGGTGAAAAAAGGATTATTCTGTTCTACTTCGGACAGAAGAATCCAAAAAGGACTTTTTGGATCTAAGAACTGTTCATCTAATGCTGACGTACTTCCTCTTCTACCGTTCCCGCAAGCTGCATGGAAAAATACCAGAGACCATTTCTTTAGCAGAAGCTAAACCCGGGTCTCTGAGGAGCTGTGTTTTCAACGACAGACACATTTGACTTAGGATGTTACCTTGGGATTTGTGTAACAAAGTTTACACCTATTGTGACATGACACCGGATTACATCAACTACATTGCCTGCAGGGGTCAAAGGGCGACCCCCGACTGCAAAGTCTGGAAGGACAACCCAGACTGTGACAACTTGCTTGATGAGAGTTTCAAGGCCACGTTGAGATCAACAGATATGGATTACTGCGACTCATCAACAGCACACACCAGCTGGCCAACGGCACAGCGAAAGAACTGACTGAACTGAGAAACATGGTTTTGCAAAATCGTATTGTGCTGGACCTGCTCACAGCCTCTCAGAGTGGTGTTTGTAAAATCATTGGCCCAGCGTGCTGTACATTCGTTCCTGATGAAACAGGAACTGGTGGAACTATTTCTGACGCTCTACATGACCTGGAAGAACTTAAACATTATATGGAAAGTGGAACGCAAGGATCATCTTCTTTTGACTTTCTTTCTTGGCTCACTTCTGGGCCATGGTGGAATTTACTGTTGAAGCTTGGAACACCTATTCTGGGTGTTTTGATTCTTTTTTTTTTTGTCTGTTCACAAGTTGCATTGTTCCATGCCTTCGAAGCATGATGCTAAAGTCAATTAACACTGCTGTGGTCAACTATCAGCTGGTGAAAATGACCTATGAGACAAATGAAGACGACTTGTTTTCTGATGATGAAGTTCTGTATTCAATAAACAGATTAATTCATTTGCTGAATGATTCCTACATCAAAATGTGAAAACAAGTGGTGTTAGTGATGAGAAAAACTGCATTTGATTTTTTGCTGTTTCTTTTATTTTTCATTTACTTTTCATTTATATCATATATTCTTTCTGTATTTAAAAAATATAATAATTCTTGCATTTATTGGATCTATTATTTTCTTTTCTATGCTTGTCTTATGAAAATGATAAAAAGGGGGGAATGTTAGAGATTTTTTGGTATTATCATTTTGTTATTACTTATTTATATTCAGTCTAATGTTAATCAACAATAGTTAATATAGATTGTGATTTTTAGTTTAAAGTGGTCTCTTACTTCTGTGTCTCTGAACTGACTTGAAGGCCACGTCTGCCTGTAAATCTTTATGTGAAACAGTTAACTGTCTGTTTCCCAGACCTTAAATTACGCTTCCACAGGTGGTCTTATCACTAAATACTCCCTACTTTAGAAACTGCCTGTGTGCAGTGATAAATATTGTCTGTGCTGTCCTCCGTTCCCCATCCTCCCTGTTTTTGCTTGATAATAAAAGACAAGCTGTAACCAAAGGTTGGTTAGAACGCTCGGTGAACGGCTTGGAGGAGCCGTTTGTTGAGTCTTCTCCTTTTGCAAAAGCTTTGTCATAATTATTTACATGCGTTGTCTGTGGTTCTTTTTAATGAAGGTTCAAGAAAATACCCATCAGACACCTTACGAAATAAACATCTAAAATGAAATTAAAAGTAAACTTAAAAAGTTTTTAAAAGTCAACAGCCAAGAAGTGCATTTGCTTTCCTACTGCTGTATAATTAATCAGAAAAACAGGACACAAAACTTCTTATAATATAACAATGCACAGAAATGGTAAGTTTAACTTTTCTTAAACCCAGTTCAGTATTATAGACCAAAGTTAATTGAACAAAAACATGGGTGTCAATCTTTTAACACTTTCAAAAGTGTTACTTTAACACCAGCTGACTTGGACACATATAGACACTGTTGGGTGTTAATTCAACCCTGGTATTTTTACTGTGTATTTAAATATGCTGAACTATGTATTAAAAACATACTTAAATAATACAATTGTTTATAAATGTAGCTTTGATTGATGTTTGAATATAGTTCCCAGTAACAAAAAAGTGTGTTATGATCGATATTAAATGCGCTGATATGTTATTTTGCCTACTAAACACATAAGGCTGAGTGGAGTGGTCTACCACTCCAAGATGGCCGCCCTAAATCTCGTCAGCGACAATAGGCGAGAGCGATGCATGAGGCGTCTGTCCTTATATTATGTCTATGGAAACACCTGTTTCGCTTCTCCCATTAAACACAAATCAAGTCTCACGATGAGCAGCAGCCACATGTCCCTAATGCCACATAATGACCAGTTGTTGCACCATTAGTTTGTGAAGTAGAGTAATCATAACGGCTTTTTTTCTTCATGTTGGCCACATTTTCTGTACTGACTATTTTTCTCATTTTCAGCTCTGACCTTACTTGAAGGGAAAACTTAAGGCTTACAAAAACTTTGTGTTTTCTGAAACTAAGAAGCTGGTTCAGTTGTAAAGCAGGTTAAGTTAACCTTGTGCACAACTGCAGAGTAGTTGTGCACAAGGTTAGTAGTTGTGCACATGTAGTATTTCATGTTGACGTCTCTCTTCCGACGTCAACATGAAATACTACATTTCTACACTTAAACACTTTTCTAAAGTGGATTTTCAGTTGAAGCAGGAGATGATAACTAAAGGAAGAAGAACACCGGAGCTGAACGTTTTACTTCAAGACAGATTGGTGATTGATTGGTATTTTCTTGAACCTTCATTAAAAAGAACCACAGACAACGCATGTGAATAATTATGACAAAGCTTTTGCAAAAGGAGAAGACTCAACAAACGGCTTCTACAAGCCGTTCACCGAGCGTTCTAAAAAACCTTTGGTTACAGCTTGTCTTTTATTATCAAGCAAAAACAGGGAGGATGGGGAACGGAGGACAGCACAGACAATATTTATCACTGCACACAGGCAGTTTCTAAAGTAGGGAGTATTTAGTGATAAGACCACCTGTGGAAGCGTAATTTAAGGTTTGGGAAACAGACAGTTAACTGTTTCACATAAAGATTTACAGGCAGACGTGGCCTTCAAGTCAGTTCAGAGACACAGAAGTAAGAGACCACTTTAAACTAAAAATCACAATCTATATTAACTATTGTTGATTAACATTAGACTGAATATAAATAAGTAATAACAAAATGATAATACCAAAAAATCTCTAACATTCCCCCCTTTTTATCATTTTCAAAAGACAAGCATAGAAAAGAAAAGAATAGATCCAATAAATGCAAGAATTATATTTTTTAAATACAGAATGAATATATGATATAAATGAAAAGTAAATGAAAAATAAAAGAAACAGCAAAAAATCAAATGCAGTTTTTCTCATCACTAACACCACTTGTTTTCACATTTCGATGTAGGAATCATTCAGCAAATGAATTAATCTGTTTATTGATTACAGAACTTCATCATCAGAAAACAAGTCGTCTTCATTTGTCATAGGTCATTTTCACCAGCTGATAGCTGACCACAGCAGTGTTAATTGTCTTTACCATTATGCTTCGAAGGCATGGAACAATGCAACTTGTGAACAGACAAAAAAGGATCAAAACACCCAGAATAGGTGTTCAAGCTTCAACAGTAAATTCCACCATGGCCCAGAAGTGAGCCAAGAAAGAAAGTCAAAAGAAGATGATCCTTGCGTTCCATCAGTTCCTGTTTCATCAGGAACGAATGTACAGCACGCTGGGCCAATGATTTTATAAACACCACCCTGAGAGGCTGTGAGCAGGTCCAGCACAATACGATTTTGCAAAACCATGTTTCTCAGTTCAGTCAGTTCTTTCGCTGTGCCGTTGGCCTGCTGGTGTGTGCTGTTGATGAGTCGCAGTAATCCATATCTGTTGATCTCAACGTGGCCTTGAAACTCTCATCAAGCAAGTTGTCACAGTCTGGGTTGTCCTTCCAGACTTTGCAGTCGGGGGTCGCCCTTTGACCCCTGCAGGCAATGTAGTTGATGTAATCCGGTGTCATGTCACAATAGGTGTAAACTTTGTTACACAAATTCCAAGGTAACATCCTAAGTCAAATGTGTCCGTTGTTGTAAATGCAGTTCCTCAGAGACCAGGGTTTAGCTTCTGCTAAAGAAATGGTTTCTGGTATTTTTCCATGCAGCTTGCGGGAACGGTAGAAGAGGAAGTACGTCAGCATTAGATGAACAGTTCTTAGATCCAAAAAGTCCTTTTGCAGCATCTCCTCTCCTCAGTAGAACAGAAAAATCCTTCTTGCACCATTTGCATCCTTTCGGTGGTGGCACGCTGAGTCATGGTTTTGCACTCAGGCCATAGAGACACATCTGTTTGTCTTCAGTGATGTTTCCCGGATGCAGACCTGAGTTGTGTGTGGCGATTGGCCGCTTTGCACACACGAAGCAGTTCACCTGTTCTCCTCATGACTAGTCCTGTTCATCAGCTGCCACCAGGGGTTGGTACCGTAGTCATGTGGGTGGAAAGTGAGGTCACTTCCTCCTCCAAACATCAGACATGCTGCAGTCACAACGCAGTAGAAGATCCATCTATAATATGGAGTCGCCATTGTTGCTCAGCGCGCAGAGATGTCAAAACCCCCAAACTAAGGAAATGAGACTTTTAAGCGTTTCTTCACAGGGTTTGAGACGAACTACACTAAAAGTAGAACCCCTTTGTAGCCCTGACTGGATGACAAATTAGGGGTTCAACACTCTCTGCTGCTTCTTGTGACTGAGATGTATCCAGCTGGGTCTTTCAGCATTTCAAACAGCTGTTGTTGTGGTCATCAGCATCTGGAACGGTCCTTCCCACTGTGGACTTGCCCAGCTGTTTCGTTTGATGACCTTAATGTAGACCCAGTCATCTGACTCGATGTGAGTGGCCTCCTGCGAAAGAATAGAATCAGAAGGCAGTAAATTTGTACTGGACACTTCCTTCAGTTTAAGAGTTCTGATCATATAGTCTGCTAATGTTTGTTCTTCATCAGCTTTCTGCAAGTCTGGAGCAAACAGAGGAAATCTGTAAGCTCTCCCATGAATTATTTCAAAAGCATGCTTTGCTGGAACCTCTTTCAACCCATTTAAAAAAAAAAGTATCAATCATTATCAAACACTATTTACTTCAAAAGTTCATAACAAAAAAATTATGTTTTTAGTATTACTATTATTATATAGTATTTTCCTTCTTATTTCCCCCCCGTTGACACATGGCATCGCCATGTGTCACAATCGCTTTAGCTTCAAATAGAGACTTGGGAGGATTAATAGTTCATTCAGGTGAACTCACAGGTTTATTGCTTTTAGAAGATCATTTAGTAAACAAATCTTTTAATTACAGGTTTACCTTTCATTTATGTATTTATTTTTTGTTAAATTCAGCACCTTTCAACATTTCTATTTTATTTCTCTAAAATAAAAATGACCATCTTTGATTTAAACCAAATCTCAAATCTTCTAATTCAACATTTTTCTTTTCGAATGTATTGACTATCAATCAAATCTTGATTAAAATGTTTTAGACTGAAATCTAGAAAATGTTGCTTTTATCCACAATCATCAGTTTTTAGTAGCCATTTACATCTCCTAGGTTGCTTAAAATCTCAGACTTCACTTAAACTTTGCATTTCAGACAAGTCCACAACACAAGTATTTTATATTGTTATAGTAAATGGTCAATAATTTCATACGTTATTTAATTTTGTAGTAAAATTTCTTTCTTCTCATAATAATTTTCATTCATTCCAATATAAAATACACAAACCCAATCAATTTGTAGATTCTTTATAGAATCAAACTCTAAGTTAAATGTTTCAGTTAAATGTAAAGAAATACGTCATAATATTTGAACACTACAATATGAATTATTTTCAACACTTAGAAATGTTAAATTTAGTTTTAAACTAGTATTTCTTTTAAAGGAAAAAATAAAACATTTGCAAATAATTATTAGCTCAGAATCTGTAATAATTTTTTAGTTGTAATTTAGTTGCATAGCTCTATCAGCTTTATTTATTTGTTTTCTTAAATTTAGTCATTACAGTTTTTACCTTTACAGTTTCCCAATCTATGGCTCGTGGGCCCTAAGAGGATCACTGGTCCTTCTGTTAAGGACTGAGTTAAAGGGCACAAAATGAACAATTTTTCTAACATTGAACCTAAAAACCTTCAAAATGTTCTTTTATAGATAGATAATTTCTATATGTAAACAGAATTAGTGACACATTGTCTATCACAGAGGTGTGTGTATAACTTATCTCACATTTCTCCTTTCTGTCTCGCTTCTCGCTTCCACCTCCTGCTGCTGGCGTCGCTGCAGCTGGTCCTCCCTCTGTCTCTCCTCCAGCTCCCTGTCAGTCCAACTAGCTCTGGTGTTGGATTAATTATAAGTTGTCCAGACTGTCCCTTAGTGAATGTCCAGGTTGTCCACCAATGAAACAAGCAAAAAAACAGTTCAGTTTGCTTTCTTATTTCTTTAAAACACATTATTTTCCTTCTCCACGCTGATGTCAAAGAGTAAATCAGCGAGGTTTGTGAGGGTTCAGTTGCAGCCAAACACAGGAATATAGTTCCAGTACAAATGTCCAGCAGGACTCCATACAGTGTCTGCTGCGTGGCAGTTCTCAGATGTCCAGGAATTAGGATCAGCGGACACTTCAGTGCCTCCAGTGCCCAGTTGGTAGAAATCGTCCTGTCCAGTTTTGCTTCTTTATCAACTGTCTTTGGCTGGTGATGAAGGAGGGACATCATCTGATCGGCAGGACAGGTCTGAGCTGAGGTCAGAGGTCAGACGCACCGCAGCGAGGCTCAGACAGAGGAAAATGAAAGAAGCAAATAAGAATCAATTAGGGTTTGTTCGTATTTCTGTAATTTTTTTTTTTTTTTTTTTTTTTTACAAACATTTTCCATATAACTTCTTTCTTTTCATCGTATAGTTTTTTAGCCACATATTACCCAACATTTTTAAGAAGTCATGAATTATTTCCTTATTAAAACACATGTAAACATGAAACATGTTAAAAGCTGTAGTCTCTTTTATTATTTCTTTTTCTTTTATTTTATTTTGCACAACATTTAACCTTTAAAATGTAATATGTAAGTTTATGTTAACTTCATTTAAAACACGTCTCACCAGAGAACAATGGATTTCTCTAAACCTGTTGATCTCAGTGCTGTAGACTGTGAGGTCAGAGGTCAGCCCTCCTCTCAAGGCCTAAGAGAGTTACGAGGCTGGATAATGTCCAGGTCGGTACCTTACTCTGACCGCTGACCCCTCCAGTTAGACAGCCAAAGGATCATTTCACCAAGTTGGTGTTGTAATCTCATTTTGACACAATACATTAAACATTGTTCTCTGAGGAGAATTTTATTATTTAGTTTTATCTTTCAGCTTCTCCTTCAGGAATGTAATTATTCCACTTTTAGTATACAAAAAAGTTGTTACCATATATATATTTTATTTCTCTCTACTGGTTTTTCTTTAAAAGTGTAGGAATGCTCAAAAAGAAAAACAAAACAAAACAAACACCAGTATTTCTTAAAACAAATAATTTCTCACTTGTGAAATTTAAATCTAATTTTTAGTAACATTAAAAATTATTTTTGCATGCACTGATTTCGTACAGGAATGGAATTTATTTTAATTATTTATTTTTACTTAACGTGTAACTAACTGAACATATGTCCACCATTTCATCAATTTAGTCTAGTGGTTTCTCTTTTTGGGGTGTGGTTGAGTGTGATCATGCCGAGGATTGTTTCCCCGTGCAGGATTTTTTGAAGGGCAGTTTCTTGCCCAGTGACCAATATTGCCACAAATCCAGCAGCCATTTAAATAGCGTGGATTTTGTGGGGTGTTATTTTGTGGTCGTTGCCTATTGTGACCTCCTCTGCCTCTGCTTCTTCCGCGGCCTTTTGTCTGGCAGTTGGAAAAGGTAGAAATATCTAAACCTCCAAATTCATCCAGGTGAAAAACATCTAATCCTTTCATAGCCTTCCTGACCTCTTCTAAGGTACAGGGTCTGAAAACATATATGTTTTGTGTCCCTTCCTCTAGTGAGGGGTTCAGTCGTACTGCTGGGGCTGCAGCGGCTGATACTGAGACATACAGAGCTGTTGCAGGGGGAGGGGCAGCTGCAGGAGCTCGTACTCCCTGATAAATGACTTTATTATCAGCTGTTTCTACAAATAAGTTTTTAGATTCATTTAACCATAGTTTAGCACATCTCAGCTCATCCTCCTTTTTAGCCTTTTTTTATCCCAGATTTTCTTGCTACACTACTTTCCAAAATTCCCACAATTGTTTACCATTGAAAAATTTTTTAGCTTTCCATCAATTTTATATTTCTTTCTCCATTTTTTTATGTGTACAGTGCTACCAGGAAACCTGGATTGCATGTACTTTTGATCCCCGTCGGGGCCCTTAGCAAGTGAGGAATTACAAGACTTTGTGTTTCCCATTATTTAAAACACTTACAATTTTAGTTTACAATGACTTGATATTTTGTGCTTTTTCTTCAACAAGAGTGCTCTAAGTGAGCGCTTAGTGTCCCCTGAAGAACAGTCTTCTAGGCCAGACTAGTTCTGGTCCGGTTCTTCACTTAGGATTCTATTTCCGAGGACAGAAAGTTTTACTCTCAGAGAGAAAAGCACCATTCACTCCTTCATGCACACCAACACAGCAGCAAATGACAAACAGTAATGACAAACAGTAATGACTCTGCGACTTAAACGCAATATGATCTGTGTTGTGCCTCTTCACGGAAAGTGCTCCAATAGGGCCTTATTGTCCTCTGAAGAACAAACTCCCACCAAAACTGTGTTTCGGTGTGGTTCTTCAGAGAAGACAATAAGTTATACTTTCAGAGAACTCAGCACCAGTCACATCTTGCCCGTCGCACAAGACCAAAACCACACAGCAGTGACAAGCATTCAGTGAGGATTTGCCCTTATGGGGTCTCCTCGAACAGAGTTTTAGCAGAGCGATATCATACAAGGATTCTCAGACCTTAGAGTTTTAGCAGAGCGACATCATACAAGGATTCTCAGACCTCAGAGTTTTAGCAGAGAGACATCATACAAGGGAACTCAAAACCTCAGAGTTTTAGCAGAGCGACATCATACAAGGGAACTCAAAACCTCAGAGTTTTAGCAGAGCGACATCATACAAGGGAACTCAAAACCTCAGAGTTTTAGAAGAGCGACATCATACAAGGGAACTCAAAACCTCAGAGTTTTAGTAGGACGTTGCCTAACAAGGATTCTCAAAACCTTAGAAAAGTCATTTTAATATTCGCTTACGTTTCTGTAGTTTTCGGGTTGTCCGGTCGGATCTCGTCACTCAGTCGTTGGCAGACAAAGTCGGACCTACGTCGCCGGCCCAGCAAAGAATTCACTTCCTGGGTCTTTCTTTCCAGGTCCAGTTGACTCTGGCCATGCATGGATTCAGCGCGTCTTTCTCTGCCTGTCAGCGATCAGTGTGAGAGATCCCGGGTTTTCGGCACCAAATAATGATTGGTATTTTCTTGAACCTTCATTAAAAAGAACCACAGACAACGCATGTGAATAATTATGACAAAGCTTTTGCAAAAGGAGAAGACTCAACAAACGGCTTCTACAAGCCGTTCACCGAGCGTTCTAAAAAACCTTTGGTTACAGCTTGTCTTTTATTATCAAGCAAAAACAGGGAGGATGGGGAACGGAGGACAGCACAGACAATATTTATCACTGCACACAGGCAGTTTCTAAAGTAGGGAGTATTTAGTGATAAGACCACCTGTGGAAGCGTAATTTAAGGTTTGGGAAACAGACAGTTAACTGTTTCACATAAAGATTTACAGGCAGACGTGGCCTTCAAGTCAGTTCAGAGACACAGAAGTAAGAGACCACTTTAAACTAAAAATCACAATCTATATTAACTATTGTTGATTAACATTAGACTGAATATAAATAAGTAATAACAAAATGATAATACCAAAAAATCTCTAACAGTGATTCTCAAACAGAGTAGAGAAGACATGCCGAGGATAAACTTGGCTTTGGATGAATGGATTTTTTTGTGCAGAATTAGGGCTGCATGAATTTCATTGATACATCAAGGTAAGACAGCAATAAGATGTTTTTGTTTGATTTTGTAATTAAATGTACGTTTTGTGGGCTACAGTTAATGTTTAAATAATTCAGTAAAGTGGAGCAGAAAAACACTGCCTTAGAGAACGAAAAGACCACTCTGGAGCAGAAACGCACCATTTTGGAGCAGATAAACGCTTCCCTGGCGCAGATAAACACCAACCTGGAGCAGGAAAACGCCGCCGTAGAGAAGGAAAAGACTGATCTGGAGAAGAAAGGCACCATCTTTGATCGTATATACAGAACCTGCAGCTGGAAGTGGAAGAGTTGAAGGAAAGGCTGAGGGACACAGAGAAGCAGCAGAAATAGCAGCCAGTAGTAAGTCTTGTCTAACCATCACAAAGACAGCCACAAAAGCAGACACCTGTATTCGGACACGTGGTTGGAGACTTCTCCACTAAACATTTGAAATGTAATAGGCATTACACTTCTCCAGGGCTTCACAGTGAGTCCTGTCGGTCTCCTGCCTGACCTCCAGAGCTTCATAGAAACTGTATAGGAGTTTGCATGTTCTCCCCATGCCTGTGTGGGTTCTCTCTGGGTACTCCGCCTTCCCCCCAAAGTCCAAAAGCATGACTGTTAGGCACATTGGGTAGGGATTAGTGATCCCTACCCAATGGATCACTATTCACATGTTTTGCGGCTGTACAGGTGAACAACCTGTACATGTGACTTTTTTTTTTTACTTGTCCTCAAATGGAGTCTTGAATCCTTCGAAAACAATCCCATATACATGTTTTGCACTAAATGTTATGGTTTTATATCTATTTAAAAAACAGTTGACGAGATTTAAAGGTCTATAGGACCTAGTTTTATAAAACACACTTTGTAAACAACAAATTTAGTAGATAACACTGGTCGCTCCAGGTTCGGTACGCTGAGAGAAAATGCCTAACTCCTGGCACATTGTTATAAAAACTCCCGCTAGTTTCCCCAATGAGAGAGAGTTAAACACCGATATTATCCAGACGGGTTTGGTTGAAAAATGTTTGGTTTATAAAGTATTTCAAAGCAGAGAACATCGGTTTGATTGATTAATTAAAGTTAAGCCTTCAAACATAATACGTTTATTTAACCACAATGACCTATCTTTACTATAAAAGGTGAAGAATAACATACAAATCAGTAATAAATGACTGAAAAACAAACTTCGGCCGTTTTTTTCTTCTTCGTTCTCTAATCAGGCTGTCACGGTTGCTAGGCAACATGAGTGACGCTGAGGTGGGGGCGGGGCCAGTTGGTGAAGGCTGGACCTGTCCGGATCCACTGGTATTTGTCTTCCGGTCTTATTTATTCAGGAACCGTCTTATGTAGACCTGAGTCCTTTGAAGGCTGCAGACCCTGAATTTGGACACAGCTACTGTATGCAAGTAGGACTGTGACGTCACCTGCAGCTGATTGTTTCAGCTGGTCAGGTGATCCTCGGTTGGCAAAGTCACAGCCCGAATCATACGTCACAGATGACGTCAATGACCGACAGCCTTCAAACATAATAGGTTTATTTAATCATAATGTCCTGTCTTTACTATAAAAGGTGAAGAATAAAATAGAAATCATTAATACATGACTGAAAAACAAACTTCGGCTCTGTTGTTTTTTTCTCCTCGGTTCTCTGCTTCACGCTGTCAGGGTTGCTAGGCAACATGCGTGACGCCGAGGTGGGGGCGGGGCCAGTAGGTGAAAGCTGGACCTGTCCAATCCACAGGTATTTGTCTTCCGGTCTTAGTTTCTTCCCGTCCTACGTAGGTCCCGTCCTATATAGACCTGAGTCCTTTGAAGGATCCAGACCCTGAATTCGGACACGGCTGGTGAGTCAACAACCAGCAGCCGTTGTTCAGCGCACACAGCGGGGAAAACGAGCTTTGGTTGCTAGGTTACGGCGTAGCTCCGGTTGCTAGGTAATGGGCCTGCTGATTTGTGACGTCGCATTGCAGATCTTTTTGAAACTGCTCGTCATTGGTTATTTTTTAAGCGCTTGTTTAGTTTCTAGAAGCAGCTGAATCCCAAATGGAAGAAGAACAAACGTGCAGAATTTAGCAGGTTTTTGCTTCGTTGTTCTTGATTTAGGACATTCTGTGATGTCACTAGCAGCAGGACTGTGACGTCACCTGCATCTGATCGAGTCAGCCGTATGGCAAGCCGTTTTAACATAAATTCGGTTTCGTCTGACTATCCTTAATTACATTCCAGATATCTGAAAATGCATTTTGACTAGGCAAAACTACATTTTGACTATCCGTAATGGTGATTTAAGATATCTGTATTTACATTCTGATTAGTAAGAATAATAATTCAAGATATCTTCAATTACATTTTGACTAGTCAAAATTCCTTTCAAGATATCTCAAATGACGTCACTGGATCTGTCATTTGACGGGACACATATCCGTAATTACGATTTAAGATATCTTCAACACAATTATGACTAGTCAAAATTAAAATTTTAGATATCTGTAATAAGAATGACGTGGAAGCCCCTTTGTGGTGTCCAAACAGTTGCCTGCAGAATTTTATGTTTCCTGCACAAAATTGTCAGTAAAGTAAATGCCACAAATTAGAAAGAGCTCGACAATGTTAAGCGAAGATAGCAAAACTTCATAAACTATAGGATTGCTTCTAACATCTACAAAGAATATCCTGTTTATCCATTTATGACAAACCGAATGCACTTAAAAACAGCTAAAATTGTTATTGTCAAACCATTTTCAACATGAAAGTAGTGCATTTTCAAACATCTTTTTTCATTTTCTCTATTTTTCATTGTTTTATTAAACTTTCAAATTGATACGTACGTCTGGGACGTTTTGACTAGACAGAATACTAATTCAAGATATCAGTAATGTCATTCTGACTAGTCGAAATGTCAATTTAAGATATCTTAAATGGAAAAGCCGAATAATTTAAGATATCTCTAATTCATTTGGAGATATCTTAAAAGGAATTTTGACTAGTCAAAATTACAATTCAAGATATCTTTAATTTAGTTTTGTCTAGTCGTTATTTGCGTTTAAAATATCTATAATTTAGTTTTCACTAGTCAAAATAACATTTCTCCTATCCAAAAATACATTTAAGATATCTTAAATTATGGAGTAATTCGAGATATCTTTAATTAGAATTAAGACTAGTCAAAACTAAAATCAAGATATCTTGAATTTACTTTATGACTAGTCATAATTTAATTGAAGATATCTGAAATCTGTATTTCAGATAGTCAGTAATTCATTTAAGATATCTTGAATTTACTTTATGACTAGTCATAATTTAATTGAAGATATCTGAAATCTGTATTTCAGATAGTCAGTAATTCATTTAAGATATCTTGAATTGAAGTCTCCATTCAAGTCAATGGTAAATTTGACGTCATTTCGACTAGTCAGAATGTAATTAGAGATATCTCAAATATGTATTTTGTCTAGTCGAAATATCTTTGGAGATATCTTAAATCGCTAAAACGTCTAGTCGTAAAACAATTTGAGATATCTGGAATGTAATTAAGGATAGTCAGACGAAACCGAATTTATGTTAAAACGGCTTGCCATATCAGCTGGTCGGTCACGTGTTCCTCGGTTGGCAAAGTCACAGCCCGAATCATCATACGTCACCGATGACGTCAATGACCGACAGAAGCGGAATCCTTGAATGTGGGACCTCTACGGTCAATTGGTCGCTGGACTTTTTGTCTTGTTCTCCTGCTGACGCTTGTCGGAACGAACCTGGACAGGAGAGAGAACAGAAAAGGTTGTCCTTTCTGTCTTTACCTCTCTCTCTGTCTGTCCCTCCATCTCTTCAGATGGAGGTTTCAGCTCAGACTGAAGGTCAGGGTTCGTTCACAAGAGTTGCTACGTGAGACGATAAAGAAAAGTCTTAGTGCTGGGGCCTCCTTCAAAGACTTTGGACTTTAAAACCCCGAACCTCACGCCTCCTGCGGGAAGGCGCCTCCTGCTGGAAGCTGAGGTTCGGGGCTTTAAAGACCTTTGTCTTTAGAAAACAGCCTCGACACTTAGACTTTTCTTTATCGTCTCACGCCGCAACTCTTGTGAACCAACCCTGACCTTCAGTCTGAGCTGAAACCTCCATCTGAAGAGATGGAGGGACAGACAGAGAGAGAGGTAAAGACAGAAAGGACAACCTTTTCTGTCCTCTCTCCTGTCCAGGTTCGTTCCGACAAGCGTCAGCCTGCAGGAGAAAAAGACTAAAAGTGTACTTGTCTTATCTGCTTTTAATGTATATCCATTTTAATCTAGTCTTTAAATGTAGAATCAGATGCTCGTAAATCCAGCATAGCTTAATGCGCATGCGCACATCAATGTTACGTTTATTTTTATAAATCCGTCATACCTGTAGAAGTTTCATTTTATGTGTTTTTGTGATAAAGTGGGAGATTACAGTTACTTAACTAAATCACTTTGGTTACTATGTTATTTTGTAATTTAACGTTATTTGCTCTGCGCGTCTTTCCGCCGTTTATATGCGACAATATCAGCAAAATTATTTCGTTGTTGAAGAAACAGGAACTATTTTGTGTTTCTGTCTCCAAGTTATGTTATTATAAGCGGTTTTGTGCTGTTTTTTTTTTTCAAATGTAATGAATCGCGGGTTGCGCTGTTTGGGGCTCGTTGTTGAGGGTGGGGTCAGGCGCGGGGCTGCGGGGGGCTGGGGGGGGCGGCTAGTTAGTTGTTACCCCCCCAGAGGTAGTCCTGCCCCCCCTCAACTTTAAAAGTCTAGCTCCGCCACTGTCCACCATCCATCCATCCATTTTCTTTACACCCTTGTCCCTTGGTGAGGTTGGTAGGGTTGCTGGTGCTGATCTCCAACTGACGTTCTGGGCGAGATCCACCAGACCAATGATGGCTATTTATTAATTTTTGCCATAATTCAAAAGCTGAGCTGTGTGAATTTGGATTATCCTACTGCACGGGATTTAAGGAAAAAATATGATGGAGGTGGAAAATAATTTAAAAATACTTAATGTACTTTAAGTCGTTCAAGTCATTAATTCAATAAATTCTTTTAAAGCAACCTGTTGGATTTTAATGATGTTTATATTGTTGATTTTATTTCAGTTTATTTAATGATATTTAGTTTTATTTTTATTTCTTAAAAAGCCACCAATGACAAATCAGGGGATTTCCAGGAGTTATAGATCTTCTTTCTATTTTCTCTAATATCAAACAATTAAATGTCAACAAAACAAATACAAGAATAACAAAATATCTCAGTTTGAGAAGCTTATATTTTATTATTTCAGTGTTCTGCTGCTGACAGTATTTTTGTTAGCAGATGGAAATCTAAAGATCTTTGCTCTTCATTTCTTGACAGTGATATTTCTATTGAGTTGCTGTTTAGGATCTTCGCCACAAGGGGGAGCTACAGACCCGGGAGCCTGTCTGCGTCCAGTAATGTTGAGTAAATCTAAACAAACAAATACAACATTAAAAAAATAATAAAGTAATTACTCAGAAGTTAAGATTTAGTGATGTTTATAAGCTCTTGAGGTTTTCTATGTTTTGTCATTAAGAAATGCTTTCTGGACCAAACTGAACCAGCATTTAAAAAAATCAGCATTTGATTTTTCTAGACATGGAGAAAATGTTATTATTATTATCCAGTAAAAGTCTAAAAGAAGCTCATAATGGCATTTAATGGACAACAGAACTGATTGACAGAAAACCTTCAGGTTGAGTCTTTAATGTAAAAATAGAAACGCGTCACATTTACAGCCTGTTATTGTTCTGCTAAGTGACCAAATCTGACAAACAGCTCTGTCTTGGTATTCCCATCATTTCCAGTCAGATCATATATTTCCTTGTTCCTTCCCCTTCAGTGCTCAAGTTTAAGTACAGTCACAGTCAACAGTCACGTTAGAGAAAACAGAAATGGAGCAGCAAGGAGTTCAGCTGGACCGAGAAACTTTCTCCTGTGTGAACTGCCCAAATTTGCGTCCCCTGTCGCGGGAGCGCGCATCGCTCTAAGCTCTCGGATATTGACGAGAAAACGGACAAAAATATGACCGAAGAGGAAATTTTAAAGATATTTGTAACATTATCACGTTTCTTAACCATGCAATCCCTAAAACGGTGGGTTTTATTTCGCAAATTACTTGAAATAAATACGGTTTTTACACCTTTATTGACACATGAGTCAAACTTTTTTCAGTCCGTGTCTGCAGTAAACGTTCCTCTCGGCCCGACGCTGACTTGTTCCGCTAGTGATGGTACAACAACTGGTGCACCAACCAACTCTTGGTGTGAGAAGAATTATCGTTACGTCACTCTTTACCCACAGATTATTTACATCGTTCTAAGTTATTTTACTTAGTAAATAAGTAAAGTACAGCAATATAATATTTGTTTTCTTCTCTCTTCTGACGTCAACATGAAATACTACATTTCTACACTTAAATCATGTTTCACTTTGACGAGCTTTACACAACAGGATAAAAAGGAAAAGGAACAGCATTCAAATAATGCACGTGGTTCTCTCAGCTCGTCATTGATGACGTCATCCTCAGGATCAAAGTCCGAATCAAGCGTCACAGATTGACGTCAATGACCGACTGAACCAGAGTCCTTGAATGTGGAGTTCTTACGATCATTTGGTCAGTTCTTTTCGTCTTGCAGAACGAACCAGTTACAGGTTCTGAGGAGTTTATCCTTCCTGTCTTTACTTCTCTCTCAGTCTATCTTAGCATAGACTGAAGATGAGGGTTCAGTGTTCACACACGAGACGGAAAAGAACTGACGCTCTGCGGGATGGGGGACGGAGAAGCTGCCCCCCCCCGGGATGGGGGACGGAGAAGCTGCCCCTCCACCGGAATGGGGGAACGAAGAAGTTGCCCCTCCCCCGGAATGGGGGGCGGAGAAGCTGCCCCCCCTGCGGTCGCGCCCGGCCCGGCGGCATGTGCTGGCATTGGGGGGGGCATCGCCCCCCCACACACACAGAGTCAGCCATGCCCGCCCTGGATGGAAACCTTTGGGTTTCCATCTGGATGCTCATGTTCCCAGATATTGTGGCTGCACAACTGCAGAGTAAGACACAGTGAGCTAACATGGAGCTATAGCCACACAGTAAATAAGTAAAGTATAGCAATATATTTGTTTTCTTCTCTCTTCCGACGTCAACATGAAAGACTACATTTCTACACTTAAACACTTTTCTAAAGTGGATTTTCAGTTGAAGCAGGAGATGATAACTAAAGCAAGAAGAACACCGGAGCTGAACGTTTTACTTCAAGACAGATTGATGATTCTCAAACGGAGTAGAAAAGACATGCCGAGGATAAACTTGGCGTTGGATGAATGGATATTTTTGTGCAGAATTAGCGGTGCATGGATTTCATTGATACGTCAAGGTAAGACAGACAGCAATAAGATGTTTTTGTTTAGTTTTTTTAATTAAATGTGCGTTTTGTGGGTTAATGTTTAAATAATTCAGTTAAGTAGAAGCGGTAGTTAATTATGTATTAATTAATGGATCATAGCACGAAATGATTACCTACATTTTTAAGTTTCACTGAGTTAACGCGGCTATGGATGATGTAAAAGGTCAGTCTTTTTGACCCCCAGCGTTGTACGCATGCGCGAAATTTCCGTAGGTCCAATAACATGGATGGTGTCTTAAGTCATAAGTCACTGATATACAGTATATATATATATATGTGTGTGTGTGTTGTGTGTGTGTGTGTGTGTGTGTGTGTGTGTGTGTGTGTGTGTGTGTGTGTGTGTGTGTGTTATTATTAGTTGTTTTTTTAACTACTTTCAACCCGGTTACTATATCTAGAACACCAGGGCGTTCAAGAGTTAGGCCACGTTGTGTCTAGAAGAAATCCCAACCAACTCTTTGTGTGAGAAATATTAACGTTACGTCACTTTTTACCGACACATCAAAGCGTTTCGGAGATAATTTTCATCGTTTTTTTTTTTATTTTACTTAGTTTTGAATTCCGTTTCGTGACTTTCAACGTGGCGATCTAAACTGAGAAACTGTGTGTATATATTTTTGCAGTGTTTACATTTACTCTTGTTGTTTTTGGAAAACCGTCAATGAAAAGGCTGTGTCAAAGAATGTCCTCTGGTTTCGGCGCTGCACTCGACATGCACTCTTGTTTCTCTTCAAATCGTATAAATCTTTCGCCTTTTACTAAAGATTTCCGTGGAGAGGAACAACAAGAGTTTATCCCAATTTTTTGACGCCCTACGAAAATGGGTCATTTAATTCTTGTGAAAATAACAAACGAAGAATTTATATAATACGCTCACAACTGATTGGCTGAGTTAGTTATTATGTAACTCTTGACCACCTTCCGTTTCAATCAACTTCAAGCGAGAAGCAAACTGTATATGTTGTAATGACTGCAAGTGACCGCTAGATGTCACAAGTTTTCTGGTTCTTTGTGATCAACGTGTGATAAGTTACGGAAAACAATTTGCTGAGAGGCGGCAACACACTACAGCTCTGAAATGCTAAAATGTTGAAGACACTGTTAGAGATTTTTTGGTATTATCATTTTGTTATTACTTATTTATATTCAGTCTAATGTTAATCAACAATAGTTAATATAGATTGTGATTTTTAGTTTAAAGTGGTCTCTTACTTCTGTGTCTCTGAACTGACTTGAAGGCCACGTCTGCCTGTAAATCTTTATGTGAAACAGTTAACTGTCTGTTTCCCAGACCTTAAATTACACTTCCACAGGTGGTCTTATCACTAAATACTCCCTACTTTAGAAACTGCCTGTGTGCAGTGATAAATATTGTCTGTGCTGTCCTCCGTTCCCCATCCTCCCTGTTTTTGCTTGATAATAAAAGACAAGCTGTAACCAAAGGTTGGTTAGAACGCTCGGTGAACGGCTTGGAGGAGCCGTTTGTTGAGTCTTCTCCTTTTGCAAAAGCTTTGTCATAATTATTCACATGCGTTGTCTGTGGTTCTTTTTAATGAAGGTTCAAGAAAATACCCATCATTATTTGGTGCCGAAAACCCGGGATCTCTCACACTGATCGCTGACAGGCAGAGGAAGACGCGCTGAATCCATGCATGGCCAGAGTCAACTGGACCTGGAAAGAAAGTCCCAGGAAGTGAATTCTTCGCTGGGCCGGCTGCATAGGTCCGACTTTGTCTGCCAACGACTGAGTGACGAGATCCGACCGGACAACCCGAAAACTACAGAAACGTAAGTGAATATTAAAATGACTTTTCTAAGGTTTTGAGAATCCTTGTTAGGCAACGTCCTACTAAAACTCTGAGGTTTTGAGTTACCTTGTATGATGTCGCTCTGCTAAAACTCTGAGGTTTTGAGAATCCTTGTATGATGTCGCTCTGCTAAAACTCTGAGGTCTGAGAATCCTTGTATGATGTCGCTCTGCTAAAACTCTGAGGTCTTGAGAATCCTTGTATGATGTCGCTCTGCTAAAACTCTGAGGTCTGAGAATCCTTGTATGATGTCGCTCTGCTAAAACTCTGAGGTCTGAGAATCCTTGTATGATGTCGCTCTGCTAAAACTCTGTTCGAGGAGACCCCATAAGGGCAAATCCTCACTGAATGCTTGTCACTGCTGTGTGGTTTTGGTCTTGTGCGACGGGCAAGATGTGACTGGTGCTGAGTTCTCTGAAAGTATAACTTATTGTCTTCTCTGAGGAACCACACCGAAACACAGTTTTGGTGGGAGTTTGTTCTTCAGAGGACAATAAGGCCCTATTGGAGCACTTTCCGTGAAGAGGCACAACACAGATCATATTGCGTTTAAGTCGCAGAGTCGTTACTGTTTGTCATTACTGTTTGTCATTACTGTTTGTCATTTGCTGTGTTGGTGTGCATGAAGGAGTGAATGGTGCTTTTCTCTCTGAGAGTAAAACTTTCTGTCCTCGGAAATAGAATCCTAAGTGAAGAACCGGACCAGAACTAGTCTGGCCTAGAAGACTGTTCTTCAGGGGACACTAAGCGCTCACTTAGAGCACTCTCTTTGAAAAAAAAAAAATCAAGTCATTGTAAACTAAAATTGTAAGCATTTTAAATAATGGGAAACACAAAGTCTTGTAATTCCTCACTTGCTGAGGGCCCCGACGGGGATCAAAAGTACATGCAGTCCAGGTCTCCTGGTAGCACTGTACACATAAAAAAAATGGAGAAAGAAATATAAAATAGATGGAAAGCTAAAAATTGATCAATGGCAAACAATTGTGGGAATTTTGGAGAGTAGTGTAGCAAGAAAATCTGGGATAAAAAAGGCTAAAAAGGAGGATGAGCTGAGATGTGCTAAACTATGGTTAAACGAATCTAAAAACTTATTTGTAGAAACAGCAGATAATAAAGTCATTTATCAGGGAGTACGAGCTCCTGCAGCCACCCCTCCCCCTGCAACAGCTCTGTATGCCCCAGTATCAGCCGCTGCAGCCCCAGCAGTACGACTGAGCCCCTCACTAGAGGAGGTCACAATAGGCAACGACCCCAAAATAACACCCCACAAAATCCACGCCATTTAAATGGCTGCTGGATTTGTGGCAATATTGGTCACTGGGCAAGAAACTGCCCTTCAAAAAATCCTGCACGGGGAAACAATCCTCGGCATGATCACACTCAACCACACCCCAAAAAGAGAAACCACTAGACTAAATTGATGAAATGGTGGACATATGTTCAGTTAGTTACACGTTAAGTAAAAATAAATAAATAATTAAAATAAATTTCATTCCTGTACGAAATCAGTGCATGCAAAATATAATTTTTAATGTTACTAAAAATTAGATTTAAATTTCACAAGTGAGAAATTATTTGTTTTAAGAAATACTGGTGTTTGTTTTGTTTTGTTTTGTTTTTCTTTTTGAGCATTCCTACACTTTTAAAGAAAAACCAGTAGAGAGAAATAAAAAAAAAAATATATATATATATATATATATATATATATATATATGGTAACAACTTCTTTGTATACTAAAAGTGGAATAATTACATTCCTGAAGGAGGGTCGCTTCTCGGCCTTTTGGCTAAGACAGCGATCGCCTCCACTGGGTGGTGACAGTGTTAGTCTGTGTGACTTGGCTGTTTCCACTGACTCAGAGGTTCAGAAAACTAGTCCCCCGGTTGAGATATTGACCACAAATAGTGGGAAATATCTCCTCCTTTTACTTATTTATTGTTCTTAGTAAAGGTTTTAATCTTTTACTGGTTTTAGTAAAGGTTTTAACCTTTAACGGGTGGTGCCTCCACCATGGCGGCTACTCATGCCGGCATGCGGAGGCACCACAGCGTCCGCTTTTTATTCAACGAACAAGGTAAGGAAACTGGAATGACTCGTTTAGACTTCTCCCGTAAATTGATTCAGCAAACCCTGAAGTTTCGGCCGGATGACCTGAACTGTATCCTGACCCTGCCCTTCAACAGGGGATATGACGTGAGTTTCACCAGCGGCGACGTGTTAAGAGAGTTTTGGACTAGGTTTGAGAACGAAAAGACCCAGTTTTCAGCATTTGACGTTGAGAAACTGACTGACAACGCCCTGAAAACGGTGATTGTCAGGATGTTCAATGAGACGGTCAGTGCTGCTGACATCTGTATGTGGCTGGGTAGATACTGCACGGTGAAGGGCCAGGCTGTGAAGGTGAGGGATGCGGACGGCATCTGGAACTGCGCCTGGCGGGTCCCCATTAGACAGTGGGAGGACCCCCAGGGCTTCCAGGGCCTGAGGCATCTCCCATCCATGATAGTCCTGGGGGAGAACCGAGGCTACATTCATTATCAGGGCCAGCCAAAACTCTGTCGCAAGTGCGGTGAACACGGTCATCTGGCCGAGGCGTGTGATAAAGTGTTTTGCGGAAAATGTAGAGAAGTGGGACACACTTTTGAAGATTGTACAAATGGGCGAAAATGTAATTTATGTGGTGAAAAAGATCATTTATTCAGAGACTGTCCAAAATCATTCGCAAATACCTTAAAAAAAGCCAGACAAACACAAGCGGACAGGCTAATTGAGCAAGTGGAAGCAGCTGGGCAAGAAAATTCAAATCTCCCGTCGCCCCTCCTGATTGGAGGAGAGGAGGAGAAGGAGGAGGTGACGGGAGGCGGGGAGGGGAAGGAAACGCCCCCCCCGGTCGAAACACCCAATGAGGGGGGGCCAACGCAGACAGAAGGCGGAGCTGACGGAGAGTCACAAGACATGGAGTCTGACAGCAGCGATGATGCCCCCCCCCTCCCCGACGCCCAGCTGGCTAAGAGACCCGCACCGGACTCTCCCTCTGACCTGACCGTCACCGTGGAGAAGAGAGGAAGACTTGAGAACCTCTTCAAATCTTTGGGAGAGGAGACCAAGTTCTTCCTCTCTAACCCAAATGATGAGGCCTCGTTTCAACATGTTGCTCATCAATCAACCCCGGAAGACCCTTTGAGTGTATCGGCTTTAGAAAAACGGCCGAGACCGAGGGGCCGAAGGGGGAACGGAGCTCCGGACCGATCAGCACCTGACTGGGACACGGTGGAGCTCTGTTCACAGGACAGTCTCCGAGCCCATTTTTAACCTGGTTTAAATGGGTTTTAGCGTTTTTAATCCTTTAAAATGTCTCACCTGTTTTTAGTCATTATACTCATGACTCTCACCTTCTCAACCATCAATGTTAGAAGCGTGAAGTCGCGAGTTAGAGCCCAGAGTGTTTTATCCTTTTTAAGTTCTGTACAGTCGGACTTGTTTTTACTACAGGAATGTGCTCTCCCGTTTTTAAAGTCCTACACCCGGTGGCAGGACCTGTGGCCGCGACCGTCCATATGGAGCGGCTCTAACGAGAACAGAAATGACGGCGTGGCCATTTTAATTAACAATCCACACATCCGGGTGACGGGCAGCACCGTGGTGAGGGAGGGACGGGCACTTTTAGCAAATCTGACTTTTAACGGACAGGATTTTAACCTCTTAAATATTTATGGTTTTAATGACAAACATGACAGGTACGACTTTTTAGAGGAACTGCAGCCCCACCTGCTGGGAAGAAAACCTTTAATCATGGGAGGAGATTTTAATTGTGTTTTAACGACCAAAGACAGGAAAAGGACCGGACAAGATTTTAAAATAGACAAGACGTCACTTTTATTACAGAGGATCGTTAGGGATTTTAAACTAGTGGACAGTTTTAGAAAAATGCATCCTGGTGAGGAGGGTTACACCTGGGTCAGCGACGACGGCTCCAAAGCCTCCCGCATCGACCACCTCTTCACCAGAGATTGCGCCCTAACCGAGGCTAGTTTGTCACCCGTCTTCTTTTCTGATCACCTCCTTCTATCCTGCACACTTTCACTCCCTTCAGGTGCGACGACCGGGGCGGGTCTGTGGAAGCTCAACCGCTCCCTGCTGGACGACCAGGTTCTGGTCGGCCAGTACCGGGAGCGGTACCGAGACTGGCAGACCCTCCAGGACCTGTACGAGACACGAGCACAGTGGTGGGAGATGGTGAAAGGTAGGACCCAGACTTTCTTCAGACGAGCAGGGAAAGAAAAAAAGAAGAGAGAACAAAGACGCATGGTGGGGCTGCAGAAACGTTTACAGAGATATCACCTTTTAAACCAAATGGGAATGAATTTTAACAAGGAAGTAAGAGAAGTAAAGAAAGAAATGAGTATTTTAGCAGAAATAAGAAGTAAGGGAGTCATTTTAAGAAGTAGAGAAAGAGAAATAGAGGAAGGAGAAAAATGCACGAGATACTTTTTCAAGAAAATAATAAATAATCCAAGTTTTATCGCTGAACTAAAGTCAGAAAATGGAGACATAGTGTCAGACATAGAAGAAAAGAAAAAAGTGATTGAAAAGTTCTACAGTGAACTATATACAGGAAACACACCAGAAGAAAATATAAGTGAAACGTTGGATGTTCTTGAAAAAAGTTTAAAAGATACCAGGTTTTTAGAGGAGGATTTTACCCTTTTAGAACTTTTTAATTCTTTGAAGAGTTTTAAAAGAGGAAAATCTCCTGGCTCCGACGGACTCCCTTTAGAATTTTATTTGACATTTTGGGACATTTTAGCACCTGATTTAATTGTTGTTTTTACCGATTTTAGCAAACTAGACACACTCCCCGGTAGTTTTAGAACAGGAATAGTCACACTCTTACATAAAGACAAAGACAAAAAAGACCTGAAAAACTGGAGACCCATCACCCTTTTAAACGTTGACTGTAAACTTTTTAGTAAACTTTTAGCAGCCAGGATGCGCCGAGTGTTGGGGGATCTAATCCACCCGGATCAAGCCTGCGCCGTGCCGGGCAGGAGGATCACCGACAGCCTCGTACTGATCCGAGACACCATCTGTTTTGCGAGAGACAGAAACATTCGGCTGATAGTCCTAAATTTAGATTTTGAGAAAGCGTTTGATCGGGTCTCGCACCAGTACCTCTTCCAGGTACTGAAAAAAATGGGTTTTCCAGGGAGGTTCATAGCGTGGGTGGGTTTGCTGTACAGAGACATTTCCAGCAGATTCATGGTTAACGGGTTCCTGACAAAAGCAGTGAAAGTGAACTGCGGTGTCCGTCAGGGTTGTCCGTTATCCGCCCTGCTCTACGTGACCTGCATCGAGCCGCTGGCGCAGGTCTTGAGAAGGGACCCACTGATCTCAGGGGTCACGATACCGGGGAGTGGAGGGCAGGAGGCCAAATGTCTTTTATACATGGATGATTTTAACATTTTATGTACAGACCTTTTATCGGTGGACAGAGTTTTCCTTTTAACAGACCGGTTCGGGAAGGCGTCAGGCTCTAAATTAAATAAAGAAAAAACCAGAGCACAATTTTACGGACCGTGGAAAAACTCTGAAAAAACAGGACAGTTTCAGGTGACCCAACAACAAAAGATTTTAGGTGTTACATTTGACCAAAATGGCGAAGGAAAAACAAACTGGACAAAAATAACACAAAAGGTAAAACAAAAAACAGGATACTGGTCAATGAGAAACCTAACCTTTGAAGGAAAGATTTTAATTGTCAAGGCAGTGATTTTACCAGTGTTTTTACTAACCAGTTCTGTTTTTATCCCTCCTAGGAGAGTGATTTTAGAGCTGCAAAGGGACATCTTTTATTTCATCTGGGACTCCAAGTGGGAGAGATTAAGAAGAGAAATTATGACAAGACCAAAAGAGAAAGGAGGGAAAGGAGTCCCAGACCTGTACCTGTTTTTAGGCAGCCTTTATACAAGCACTCATTTTAAACAAGCCATGAACATTTTTAACAATCCTAAAACAAATGCTTTGAACAGATTTTGGTTCGGGTCCTACCTAAGAAAACTGAAACTTTTAAAGAGTGATTTTAGGAAACCAGTGGCTTTTAACCTCCCACCTGCATACACTTTTATACAGAAATTTTTACAACATTTTAAACTGGAGGGAGAGGAGGTCGGGATTTTAACAAACCACCGTTTTATCATCTCTGTTGTCCAGGATCGGGATCCAGTGACTCCAGTGCGCGGCCTCCTGTCTGGAGACGCCACCGTGGTTTGGCGCAACGTGGCCCATCCCGTCCTTCCAAACAGACTCCAGGACCTGTCCTGGATGGCGGCCCATGAGATCCTCCCGGTCAGAGCCGTCATGCACTCCCGCGGCATGTCGGCGACCTCCATCTGCCCCCGACCCGGTTGTGGCGCGCCGGAGTCGGTGAGGCATCTGCTGTGGGAGTGCAGCGCTGCCAGGGACCTGTGGGCAGAGGCCGGCTCCTTGCAATTCCCATACTTACCAGCAGGGGGGGTCCTCGACCTACAGCTAGTGCTGTACGGGGTGAGCCACCAGAAGATGGGAAAGAAAGACTTTGCAGAGACGTGGCTCACCCTCGCCACCATCAAAGACGCCATATGGACCTCCAGAAACCTGCTGGTAAGCAGGCGCAGGCAGATCCCCCCGCGGCTGTGATCCGGATGGCGGCAGCAAGAAGAGAAAACATCAGAGCTGCAGGTGGCGCGCCAAGGACACAGCCGCAAAGAAGAATCGCCTGCGCCTCCATGGACGAAGGAGCCGGAGCTCCACGGACGGAGGTCCCAGCAGCGGCGGCCTGGCTCTCCGGGTGAGGCAGGAGGGAAGGAGCAGCAGGGGAGGTTTTCTCCTCTGGGCCCTGCTTGGAGGGACGGGATGGACCAGAACTTTGTATGGAGTCACTCCGGTCCTGGTCAACTTTTAACACGGAGTTTTGGTTTTTTACATCCCTGTTCTTATCTTCTTTTAGTTTGAAAATGATTTTATCCTTGTGAAATGAAGATTTCTGTAGAAAATGTGTAATGCAGTGTTAAAAATTGTCCAAAGTGTCAATAAACCTTTTCGAAAGAAAAAAAATTACATTCCTGAAGGAGGAGAAGCTGAAAGGTAAAACTAAATAATGAAATTCTCCTCAGAGAACAATGTTTAATGTATTGTGTCAAAATGAGATTACATCACCAACTTGGTGAAATGATCCTTTGGCTGTCTAACTGGAGGAGTCAGCGGTCAGAGTAAGGTACCGACCTGGACATTATCCAGCCTCGTAACTCTCTTAGGCCTTGAGAGGAGGGCTGACCTCTGACCTCACAGTCTACAGCACTGAGATCAACAGGTTTAGAGAAATCCATTGTTCTCTGGTGAGACGTGTTTTAAATGAAGTTAACATAAACTTACATATTAAATTGTAAAGGTTAAATGTTGTGCAAAATAAAATAAAATAAAAAGAAATAATAAAAGAGACTACAGCTTTTAACATGTTTCATGTTTACATGTGTTTTAATAAGGAAATAATTCATGACTTCTTAAAAATGTTGGGTAATATGTGGCTAAAAAACTATACGATGAAAAGAAAGAAGTTATATGGAAAATGTTTGTGTAAAAAAAAAAAAAATAATAATAATAATTTACAGAAATACGAACAAACCCTAATTGACTCTTATTTGCTTCTTTCATTTTCCTCTGTCTGAGCCTCGCTGCGGTGCGTCTGACCTCTGACCTCAGCTCAGACCTGTCCTGCCGATCAGATGATGTCCCTCTTTCATCACCAGCCAAAGACAGTTGATAAAGAAGAAAAAAAGAACAGGACGATTTCTACCAACTGAAGTGTCCGCTGATCCTAATTCCTGGACATCTGAGAACTGCCACGCAGTAGATACTGTATGGAGTCCTGCTGGACATTTGGACTGGAACTATATTCCTGTGTTTGGCTGCAACTGAACCCTCACAACCCTCGCTGATTTACTCTTTGACATCAGCGTGGAGAAGGAAAATAATGTGTTTTAAAGAAAAAAAAAGAAAGAAAGCAAACTGAACTGTTTTTTGCTTGTTTCATTGGTGGACAACCTGGACATTCACTAAGGGACGGTCTGGACAACTTATAATTAATCCAACACCAGAGCTAGTTGGACTGACAGGGAGCTGGAGGAGAGACAGAGGGAGGACCAGCTGCAGCGACGCCAGCAGCAGGAGGTGGAAGCGAGAAGCGAGACAGAAAGGAGAAATGCGAGATAAGTTATACACACACATCTGTGATAGACAATGTGTCACTAATTCTGTTTACATATAGAAATTATCTATCTATAAAAGAACATTTTGAAGGATTTTAGGTTCAATGTTAGAAAAAATTGTTCATTTTGTGCCCTTTAACTCAGTCCTTAACAGAAGGACCAGTGATCCTCTTAGGGCCCACGAGCCATAGATTGGGAAACTGTAAAGGAAAAAACTGTAATGACTAAATTTAAGAAAACAAATAAATAAAGCTGATAGAGCTATGCAACTAAATTACAGCCAAAACAAAAAAAAAAATATTAGAGATTCTGAGCTAATAATTATTTGCAAATGTTTTATTTTTTCCTTTAAAAGAAATACTAGTTCAAAACAAAATTTAACATCTCTAAGTGTTGAAAATAATTGATATTGCAGTGTTGAAATATTATGAAGTATTTCTTTACATTTAACTGAAACATTTAACTTAGAGTTTGATTCTATAAAGAATCTACTAATTGATTGGGTTTGTGTATTTTATATTGGAATGAATGAAAATTATTATGAGAAGAAAGAAATTTTACTACAAAATTAAGTAACGGATGAAATTATTGACCATTTACTATAACAATATAAAATACTTATGTTGTGGACTTGTCTGAAATGCAAAGTTTAAGTGAAGTCTGAGATTTTAAGCAACCTAGGAGATGTAAATGGCTACTAAAAACTGATGATTGTGGATAAAAGCAACATTTTCTAGATTTCAGTCTAAAACATTTTAATCAAGATTTGATTGATAGTAAATACATTCAAAAAGAAAAATGTTGAATTAGAAGATTTGAGATTTGGTTTAAATCAAAGATGGTCATTTTTATTTTAGAGAAATAAAATAGAAATGTTGAAAGATGCTGAATTTAACAAAAAATAAATACATAAATGGAAGGTAAACCTGTAATTAAAAGATTTGTTTACTAAATGATCTTCTAAAAGCAATAAACCTGTGAGTTCACCTGAATGAACTATTAACCCTCCCAAGTCTCTATTTGAAGCTAAAGCGATTGTGACACATGGCGATGCCATGTGTCAACAGGGGGGAAATAAGAAGGAAAATATTATATAATAATAGTAATACTATATAATATTCTTAAATGAAATTTTTTTTGTTATGAACTTTTGAAGTAAATAGTGTTTGATAATGATTGATACTTTTTTTTTTTTAAATGGGTTGAAATAGGTTCCAGCAAAGCATGCTTTTGAAATAATTCATGGGAGAGCTTACAGATTTCCTCTGTTTGCTCCAGACTTGCAGAAAGCTGATGAAGAACAAACATTAGCAGACTATATGATCAGAACTCTTAAACTGAAGGAAGTGTCCAGTACAAATTTACTGCCTTCTGATTCTATTCTTTCGCAGGAGGCCACTCACATCGAGTCAGATGACTGGGTCTACATTAAGGTCATCAAACGAAAGAACTGGGCGAGTCCACGGTGGGAAGGACCGTTCCAAGTGCTGATGACCACACCAACAGCTGTAAAGATTGCTGAAAGACCCAGCTGGATACATCTCAGTCACTGCAAGCTGCAGAGAGTGTCGGACCGCTAATCCTGAGTGACGGGGAAGTTTCTGGCTACAAAGGGGTTCCTGACCAATAGGGCGGTTCGTCTCAACGCCAGTGAAGAAACTCGACAGATCCTCACTCTTTAGTTTGGGGTTTTGACATCTCTGTGCGCCAAGCAGCAATGAAGACCCCATATGCAAGATGGTTCTTCTACTGCGTTGTGGCTGCAGCATGTATGATGTTTGAAGGAGGAAGTGACCTCACTCTCCACCCACATGACTACAGCACCAACCTCTGGTGGCAACTGATGAACAAAACTGCACACGAGGAGAAAGAAGTAAATTGCTACGTGTGTACACAGATGCCAATCGCCACACATAACTCAGGTCTGCGTCCAGGGAACATCACTGAAGACAAACAGATGTGTCTCTATGGCCTGAGCACACAACCATGACTCAGCATGCCACCGCCGAAAGGATGCAAATGGTGAAAAAAGGATTATTCTGTTCTACTTCGGACAGAAGAATCCAAAAAGGACTTTTTGGATCTAAGAACTGTTCATCTAATGCTGACGTACTTCCTCTTCTACCGTTCCCGCAAGCTGCATGGAAAAATACCAGAGACCATTTCTTTAGCAGAAGCTAAACCCGGGTCTCTGAGGAGCTGTGTTTTCAACGACAGACACATTTGACTTAGGATGTTACCTTGGGATTTGTGTAACAAAGTTTACACCTATTGTGACATGACACCGGATTACATCAACTACATTGCCTGCAGGGGTCAAAGGGCGACCCCCGACTGCAAAGTCTGGAAGGACAACCCAGACTGTGACAACTTGCTTGATGAGAGTTTCAAGGCCACGTTGAGATCAACAGATATGGATTACTGCGACTCATCAACAGCACACACCAGCTGGCCAACGGCACAGCGAAAGAACTGACTGAACTGAGAAACATGGTTTTGCAAAATCGTATTGTGCTGGACCTGCTCACAGCCTCTCAGAGTGGTGTTTGTAAAATCATTGGCCCAGCGTGCTGTACATTCGTTCCTGATGAAACAGGAACTGGTGGAACTATTTCTGACGCTCTACATGACCTGGAAGAACTTAAACATTATATGGAAAGTGGAACGCAAGGATCATCTTCTTTTGACTTTCTTTCTTGGCTCACTTCTGGGCCATGGTGGAATTTACTGTTGAAGCTTGGAACACCTATTCTGGGTGTTTTGATTCTTTTTTTTTTTGTCTGTTCACAAGTTGCATTGTTCCATGCCTTCGAAGCATGATGCTAAAGTCAATTAACACTGCTGTGGTCAACTATCAGCTGGTGAAAATGACCTATGAGACAAATGAAGACGACTTGTTTTCTGATGATGAAGTTCTGTATTCAATAAACAGATTAATTCATTTGCTGAATGATTCCTACATCAAAATGTGAAAACAAGTGGTGTTAGTGATGAGAAAAACTGCATTTGATTTTTTGCTGTTTCTTTTATTTTTCATTTACTTTTCATTTATATCATATATTCTTTCTGTATTTAAAAAATATAATAATTCTTGCATTTATTGGATCTATTATTTTCTTTTCTATGCTTGTCTTATGAAAATGATAAAAAGGGGGGAATGTTAGAGATTTTTTGGTATTATCATTTTGTTATTACTTATTTATATTCAGTCTAATGTTAATCAACAATAGTTAATATAGATTGTGATTTTTAGTTTAAAGTGGTCTCTTACTTCTGTGTCTCTGAACTGACTTGAAGGCCACGTCTGCCTGTAAATCTTTATGTGAAACAGTTAACGGTCTATTTCCCAGACCTTAAATTACGCTTCCACAGGTGGTCTTATCACTAAATACTCCCTACTTTAGAAACTGCCTGTGTGCAGTGATAAATATTGTCTGTGCTGTCCTCCGTTCCCCATCCTCCCTGTTTTTGCTTGATAATAAAAGACAAGCTGTAACCAAAGGTTGGTTAGAACGCTCGGTGAACGGCTTGGAGGAGCCGTTTGTTGAGTCTTCTCCTTTTGCAAAAGCTTTGTCATAATTATTTACATGCGTTGTCTGTGGTTCTTTTTAATGAAGGTTCAAGAAAATACCCATCAGACACCTTACGAAATAAACATCTAAAATGAAATTAAAAGTAAACTTAAAAAGTTTTTAAAAGTCAACAGCCAAGAAGTGCATTTGCTTTCCTACTGCTGTATAATTAATCAGAAAAACAGGACACAAAACTTCTTATAATATAACAATGCACAGAAATGGTAAGTTTAACTTTTCTTAAACCCAGTTCAGTATTATAGACCAAAGTTAATTGAACAAAAACATGGGTGTCAATCTTTTAACACTTTCAAAAGTGTTACTTTAACACCAGCTGACTTGGACACATATAGACACTGTTGGGTGTTAATTCAACCCTGGTATTTTTACTGTGTATTTAAATATGCTGAACTATGTATTAAAAACATACTTAAATAATACAATTGTTTATAAATGTAGCTTTGATTGATGTTTGAATATAGTTCCCAGTAACAAAAAAGTGTGTTATGATCGATATTAAATGCGCTGATATGTTATTTTGCCTACTAAACACATAAGGCTGAGTGGAGTGGTCTACCGCTCCAAGATGGCCGCCCTAAATCTCGTCAGCGACAATAGGCGAGAGCGATGCATGAGGCGTCTGTCCTTATATTATGTCTATGGAAACACCTGTTTCGCTTCTCCCATTAAACACAAATCAAGTCTCACGATGAGCAGCAGCCACATGTCCCTAATGCCACATAATGACCAGTTGTTGCACCATTAGTTTGTGAAGTAGAGTAATCATAACGGCTTTTTTTCTTCATGTTGGCCACATTTTCTGTACTGACTATTTTTCTCATTTTCAGCTCTGACCTTACTTGAAGGGAAAACTTAAGGCTTACAAAAACTTTGTGTTTTCTGAAACTAAGAAGCTGGTTCAGTTGTAAAGCAGGTTAAGTTAACCTTGTGCACAACTGCAGAGTAGTTGTGCACAAGGTTAGTAGTTGTGCACATGTAGTATTTCATGTTGACGTCTCTCTTCCGACGTCAACATGAAATACTACATTTCTACACTTAAACACTTTTCTAAAGTGGATTTTCAGTTGAAGCAGGAGATGATAACTAAAGGAAGAAGAACACCGGAGCTGAACGTTTTACTTCAAGACAGATTGGTGATTCTCAAACAGAGTAGAGAAGACATGCCGAGGATAAACTTGGCTTTGGATGAATGGATTTTTTTGTGCAGAATTAGGGCTGCATGAATTTCATTGATACATCAAGGTAAGACAGCAATAAGATGTTTTTGTTTGATTTTGTAATTAAATGTACGTTTTGTGGGCTACAGTTAATGTTTAAATAATTCAGTAAAGTGGAGCAGAAAAACACTGCCTTAGAGAACGAAAAGACCACTCTGGAGCAGAAACGCACCATTTTGGAGCAGATAAACGCTTCCCTGGCGCAGATAAACACCAACCTGGAGCAGGAAAACGCCGCCCTAGAGAAGGAAAAGACTGATCTGGAGAAGAAAGGCACCATCTTTGATCGTATATACAGAACCTGCAGCTGGAAGTGGAAGAGTTGAAGGAAAGGCTGAGGGACACAGAGAAGAGGCAGAAATAGCAGCCAGTAGTAAGTCTTGTCTAGCCATCACAAAGACAGCCACAAAAGCAGACACCTGTATTCGGACACGTGGTTGGAGACTTCTCCACTAAACATTTGAAATGTAATAGGCATTACACTTCTCCAGGGCTTCATAGTGAGTCCTGTCAGTCTCCTGCCTGACCTCCAGAGCTTCATAGAAACTGTATAGGAGTTTGCATGTTCTCCCCATGCCTGTGTGGGTTCTCTCTGGGTACTCCGGCTTCCCCCCAAAGTCCAAAAGCATGACTGTTAGGCACCTTGGGTAGGGATTAGTGATCCCTACCCAATGGATCACTATTCACATGTTTTGCGGCTGTACAGGTAAACAACCTGTACATGTGACTTTTTTTTTTACTTGTCCTCAAATGGAGTCTTGAATCCTTCGAAAACAATCCCATATACATGTTTTGCACTAAATGTTATGGTTTTATATCTATTTAAAAAGAAGTTGACGAGATTTAAAGGTCTATAGGACCTAGTTTTATAAAACACACTTTGTAAACCTGAAGACCCTTATGATGGAAACGAACTTTGAATCTCGCGTTCCCTCGCCCGGACGCGGGTCACCGGGGTCCCACTCTGGAGCCAGGCCTGGAGGTGGGGCACGATGGCGAGCGCCTGGTGGCCGGGCTTTTAACCACGGAGCCCGGCCGGGCTCAGCCCGAAGAGGAGACGTGGATTCCCCTTCCAATGGGCTCACCACCTGTCGGAGGGGCCAAAGGGGTCGGGTGCAATGTGTTACGGGCGGTGGCCGAGGGAGGGGACCCTGGCGGTCTGATCCCCGGCTGCAGAAGCTGGCTCTTGGGACGTGGAACGTCACCTCTCTGGTGGGGAAGGAGCCGGAGCTAGTGTGCGAGGCTGAGAGGTTTCGGCTAGAAATAGTCGGCCTCACCTCGACGCATGGCTCTGGTTCCGGAACCAGTCTCCTTGAGAGGGCTGGACGTACTTCCACTCTGGAGTTGCCCACGGCGAGAGGCGCCGGGCAGGAGTGGGCATACTTGTTGCCCCCCATCTTGGCGCCTGCACGTTGGGGTTTACCCCGGTGAACGAGAGGGTAGCCTCCCTCCGCCTACGGGTGGGGGGACGGGTTCTGACTGTTGTCTGTGCTTACGGGCCGAACAACAGTTCAGATTACCCACCCTTCTTGGAATCCTTAGAGGGGGTACTGGAGAGTGCCCCTCCTGGGGACTCCCTTGTTCTGCTGGGGGACTTCAACGCTCACGTGGGCAATGACAGTGAGACCTGGAGGGGCGTGGTTGGGAGGAACGGCCCCCCTGATCTGAACTCGAGTGGTGTTCTGTTGTTGGACTTCTGTGCTCGTCACGGTCTGTCCATCACGAACACCATGTTCAAGCATAAGGGTGTCCATACGTGCACTTGGCACCAGGACACCCTAGGCCGCAGTTCGATGATCGATTTTGTCGTCGTTTCATCGGATCTGCGGCCGTATGTCTTGGACACTCGGGTGAAGAGAGGGGCGGAGCTGTCCACTGACCACTACCTGGTGGTGAGTTGGCTCCGGTGGTGGGGGAGGAAGCCGGTCAGACCTGGCAGGCCCAAACGTGTAGTGAGGGTCTGCTGGGAACGTCTGGCGGAGTCCCCTGTGAGACGGAGCTTCAACTCCCACCTCCGGCAGAACTTCGAACACGTTCCGGGGGAGGTGGGGAACATAGAGTCTGAGTGGACCATGTTCCGTGCCTCCATGGCCGAGGCGGCTTATCGGAGCTGTGGCTGCAAGGTCGTTGGTGCCTGTCGTGGCGGCAACCCCCGAACCCGTTGGTGGACACCTTCGGTGAGGGATGCTGTCAAGCTGAAGAAGGAGTCCTATGGGGTCTTTTTGGCCTGTGGGACTCCAGAAGCAGCTGATGGGTACCGGCGGGCGAAGCGGCATGCGGCTCGGGTGGTCGCTGAGGCCAAAACTCGGGCGTGGGAGGAGTTTGGAGAGGCCATGGAGAAAGACTTCCGCACGGCTTCGAGGCGATTCTGGTCCACCATCCGGCGTCTCAGGAGGGGGAAGCAGTGCAGCACCAACACTGTTTACAGTGGGGATGGTGTGCTGCTGACCTCGACTGGGGATGTTGTGGGTCGGTGGGCGGAATACTTCGAAGACCTCCTCAATCCCACCAACATGCCTTCTGTTGAAGAAGCTGAGCCTGTGGACCCTGGGTTGGGCTCTCCAATCTCTGGGGACGAAGTCGCCGAGGTGGTCAAAAAACTACTCGGTGGCAGGGCCCCGGGGGTGGATGAGATCCGCCCGGAGTTCCTTAAGGCTCTGGATGTTGTAGGGTTGTGTTGGCTCACACGACTCTGCAATATCGCATGGACATCGGGGGCAGTTCCTCTGGATTGGCAGACCGGGGTGGTGGTCCCCCTGTTTAAAAAGGGGGACCGGAGGGTGTGCTCCAATTACAGAGGGGTCACACTCTTAAGCCTCCCTGGAAAGGTCTATTCAGGGGTCCTGGAGAGGAGGGTCCGTCGGATAGTCGAACCTCGGATTCAGGAAGAGCAGTGTGGTTTTCGTCCTGGTCGTGGAACACTGGACCAGCTCTATACCCTCAGCAGGGTCCTGGAGGGTGCATGGGAGTTCGCCCAACCAGTCTACATGTGTTTTGTGGACTTGGAGAAGGCGTTCGACCGTGTCCCTCGGGGGGCCTTGTGGGGGGTTCTCCGGGAGTATGGGGTACCGGGCCTTTGATACGGGCTGTAAGGTCCCTGTATGACCGGTGTCAGAGTCTGGTCCGCATTGCCGGCAGTAAGTCGGGCTCGTTTCCGGTGAGAGTTGGACTCCGCCAAGGCTGCCCTTTGTCACCGATTCTGTTCATTACTTTCATGGACAGAATTTCTAGGCGCAGCCGAGGTGTTGAGGGGATCCGTTTTGGTGGCCTTAGGATCGCAGCTCTGCTTTTTGCGGATGATGTGGTCCTGATGGCTTCATCAGATCGTGATCTGCGGCTCTCGCTGAATCGGTTCGCGGCCGAGTGTGAAGCGGCCGGGATGAGGCTCAGTGCCTCCAAATCCGAGGCCATGGTCTTGAGCCGGAAAAGGGTAGAGTGCCTTCTCCGGGTCAGGGGGGTCGTTCTGCCTCAAGTGGAGGAGTTTAAGTATCTGGGGATCTTGTTCACGAATGAGGGAAGAAGGGAGCGGGAGATCGACAGGCGGATTGGGGCGGCGTCTGCCGTGAAGCGGGCGCTGTACCGGTCCGTCGTGGTGAAGAGAGAGCTGAGTCAAAAGGCGAAGCTCTCGATTTACCGGTCGATCTACGTTCCCACCCTCATCTATGGTCATGAGCTTTGGGTCATGACCGAAAGAACGAGATCACGGATACAAGCGGCCGAAATGGGTTTCCTCCGCAGGGTGGCCGGGCTCTCCCTTAGAGATAGGGTGAGAAGCTCGGTCATCCGGGAGGGACTCAAAGTAGAGCCGCTGCTCCTCCACGTCGAGAGGAGCCAGTTGAGGTGGCTCGGGCATCTGGTCAGGATGCCTCCTGGACGCCTCCCTGGTGAGGTGTTCCGGGCACGTCCCACCGGGAGGAGGCCCCGAGGAAGACCCAGGACACGCTGGAGGGACTATGTCTCTCGGCTGGCCTGGGAACGCCTTGGGGTTCCCCCGGAGGAGCTGGAAGAAGTGGCTGGGGAGAGGGAAGTCTGGGCCTCCCTTCTGAAGCTGCTGCCCCCGCGACCCGATCCCGGATAAGCGGAAGAAAATGGATGGATGGATGGATGGACTTTGTAAACAACAAATTTAGTAGATAACACTGGTCGCTCCAGGTTCGGTACGCTGAGAGAAAATGCCTAACTCCTGGCACATTGTTATAAAAACTCCCGCTAGTTTCCCCAATGAGAGAGAGTTAAACACCGATATTATCCAGACGGGTTTGGTTGAAAAATGTTTGGTTTATAAAGTATTTCAAAGCAGAGAACATCGGTTTGATTGATTAATTAAAGTTAAGCCATCAAACATAATACGTTTATTTAACCACAATGACCTATCTTTACTATAAAAGGTGAAGAATAACATACAAATCAGTAATAAATGACTGAAAAACAAACTTCGGCCGTTTTTTTCTTCTTCGTTCTCTAATCAGGCTGTCACGGTTGCTAGGCAACATGAGTGACGCTGAGGTGGGGGCGGGGCCAGTTGGTGAAGGCTGGACCTGTCCGGATCCACTGGTATTTGTCTTCCGGTCTTATTTATTCAGGAACCGTCTTATGTAGACCTGAGTCCTTTGAAGGCTGCAGACCCTGAATTTGGACACAGCTACTGTATGCAAGTAGGACTGTGACGTCACCTGCAGCTGATTGTTTCAGCTGGTCACGTGATCCTCGGTTGGCAAAGTCACAGCCCGAATCATACGTCACAGATGACGTCAATGACCGACAGCCTTCAAACATAATAGGTTTATTTAATCATAATGTCCTGTCTTTACTATAAAGGTGAAGAATAAAATAGAAATCATTAATACATGACTGAAAAACAAACTTCGGCTCTGTTGTTTTTTTTCTCCTCCGTTCTCTGCTTCACGCTGTCAGGGTTGCTAGGCAACATGCGTGACGCCGAGGTGGGGGCGGGGCCAGTAGGTGAAAGCTGGACCTGTCCAATCCACAGGTATTTGTCTTCCGGTCTTAGTTTCTTCCCGTCCTACGTAGGTCCCGTCCTATATAGACCTGAGTCCTTTGAAGGATCCAGACCCTAAATTCGGACACGGCTGGTGAGTCAACAACCAGCAGCCGTTGTTCAGCGCACACAGCGGGAAAACGAGCTTTGGTTGCTAGGTTACGGCGTAGCTCCGGTTGCTAGGTAATGGGCCTGCTGATTTGTGACGTCGCATTGCAGATCTTTTTGAAACTGCTCGTCATTGGTTATTTTTTAAGCGCTTGTTTAGTTTCTAGAAGCAGCTGAATCCCAAATGGAAGAAGAACAAACGTGCAGAATTTAGCAGGTTTTTGCTTCGTTGTTCTTGATTTAGGACATTCTGTGATGTCACTAGCAGCAGGACTGTGACGTCACCTGCATCTGATCGAGTCAGCCGTATGGCAAGCCGTTTTAACATAAATTCGGTTTCGTCTGACTATCCTTAATTACATTCCAGATATCTGAAAATGCATTTTGACTAGGCAAAACTACATTTTGACTATCCGTAATGGTGATTTAAGATATCTGTATTTACATTCTGATTAGTAAGAATAATAATTCAAGATATCTTCAATTACATTTTGACTAGTCAAAATTCCTTTCAAGATATCTCAAATGACGTCACTGGATCTGTCATTTGACGGGACACATATCCGTAATTACAATTTAAGATATCTTCAACACAATTATGACTAGTCAAAATTAAAATTTTAGATATCTGTAATAAGAATGACGTGGAAGCCCTTTGTGGTGTCCAAACAGTTGCCTGCAGAATTTTATGTTTCCTGCAAAAATTGTCAGTAAAGTAAATGCCACAAATTAGAAAGAGCTCGACAATGTTAAGCGAAGATAGCAAAACTTCATAAACTATAGGATTGCTTCTAACATCTACAAAGAATATCCTGTTTATCCATTTATGACAAACCGAATGCACTTAAAAACAGCTAAAATTGTTATTGTCAAACCATTTTCAACATGAAAGTAGTGCATTTTCAAACATCTTTTTTCATTTTCTCTATTTTTCATTGTTTTATTAAACTTTCAAATTGATACGTAAGTCTGGGACGTTTTGACTAGACAGAATACTAATTCAAGATATCAGTAATGTCATTCTGACTAGTCGAAATGTCAATTTAAGATATCTTAAATGGAAAAGCCGAATAATTTAAGATATCTCTAATTCATTTGGAGATAACTTAAAAGGAATTTTGACTAGTCAAAATTACAATTCAAGATATCTTTAATTTAGTTTTGTCTAGTCGTTATTTGCGTTTATTTTGACTAGTTTTCACTAGTCAAAATAACATTTCTCCTATCCAAAAATACATTTAAGATATCTTAAATTATGGAGTAATTCGAGATATCTTTAATTAGAATTAAGACTAGTCAAAACTAAAATCAAGATATGTTGAATTTACTTTATGACTAGTCATAATTTAATTGAAGATATCTGAAATCTGTATTTCAGATAGTCAGTAATTCATTTAAGATATCTTGAATTGAAGTCTCCATTGAAGTCAATGGTAAATTTGACGTCATTTCGACTAGTCAGAATGTAATTAGAGATATCTCAAATATGTATTTTGTCTAGTCGAAATATCTTTGGAGATATCTTAAATCGCTAAAACGTCTAGTCGTAAAACAATTTGAGATATCTGGAATGTAAGGGCGGTAAACCGAATTTATGTTAAAACGGCTTGCCATATCAGCTGGTCGGTCACGTGTTCCTCGGTTCGCAAAGTCACAGCCCGAATCATCATACGTCACCGATGACGCCAATGACCGACAGAAGCGGAATCCTTGAATGTGGGACCTCTACGGTCAATTGGTCGCTGGACTTTTTGTCTTGTTCTCCTGCTGACGCTTGTCGGAAGGAACCTGGACAGGAGAGAGAACAGAAAAGGTTGTCCTTTCTGTCTTTACCTCTCTCTCGTCTGTCCCTCCATGTCTTCAGATGGAGGTTTCATCTCAGACTGAAGGTCAGGGTTGGTTCACAAGAGTTGCTACGTGAGACGATAAAGAAAAGTCTTAGTGCTGGGGCCTCCTTCAAAGACTTTGGACTTTAAAACCCCGAACCTCACGCCTCCTGCGGGAAGCTGAGGTTCGGGGCTTTAAAGACCTTTGTCTTTAGAATAAACAGCCTCGACACTTAGACTTTTCTTTATCGTCTCACGTCGCAACTCTTGTGAACCAACCCTGACCTTCAGTCTGAGCTGAAACCTCCATCTGAAGAGATGGAGGGACAGACAGAGAGAGAGGTAAAGACAGAAAGGACAACCTTTTCTGTCCTCTCTCCTGTCCAGGTTCCTTCCGACAAGCGTCAGCCTGCAGGAGAAAAAGACTAAAAGTGTAGTTGTCTTATCTGCTTTTAATGTATATTCATTTTAATCTAGTCTTTAAATGTAGATCAGATGCTCGTAAATCCAGCATAGCTTAATGCGCATGCGCACATCAATGTTACGTTTATTTTTATAAATCCGTCATACCTGTAGAAGTTTCATTTTATGTGTTTTTGTGATAAAGTGGGAGATTACAGTTACTTAACTAAATCACTTTGGTTACTATGTTATTTTGTAATTTAACGTTATTTGCTCTGCGCGTCTTTCCGCCGTTTATATGCGACAATATCAGCAAAATTATTTCGTTGTTGGAGAAACAGGAACTATTTTGTGTTTCTGTCTCCAAGTTATGTTATTATAAGCGGTTTTGTGCTGTTTTTTTTTTTCAAATGTAATGAATCGCGGGTTGCGCTGTTTGGGGCTCGTTGTTGAGGGTGGGGTCAGGCGCGGGGCTGCGGGGGGGCTGGGGGGGGGGCGGCTAGTTAGTTATTACCCCCCAGAGGTAGTCCTGCCCCCCCTCAACTTTAAAAGTCTAGCTCCGCCACTGTCCACATCCATCCATCCATCCATTTTCTTTACACCCTTGTCCCTTGGTGAGGTTGGTAGGGTTGCTGGTGCTGATCTCCAACTGACGTTCTGGGCGAGATCCACCAGACCAATGATGGCTATTTATTAATTTTTGCCATAATTCAAAAGCTGAGCTGTGTGAATTTGGATTATCCTACTGCACGGGATTTAAGGAAAAAATATGATGGAGGTGGAAAATAATTTAAAAATACTTAATGTACTTTAAGTCGTTCAAGTCATTAATTCAATAAATTCTTTTAAAGCAACCTGTTGGATTTTAATGATGTTTATATTGTTGATTTTATTTCAGTTTATTTAATGATATTTAGTTTTATTTTTATTTCTTAAAAAGCCACCAATGACAAATCAGGGGATTTCCAGGAGTTATAGATCTTCTTTCTATTTTCTCTAATATCAAACAATTAAATGTCAACAAAACAAATACAAGAATAACAAAATATCTCAGTTTGAGAAGCTTATATTTTTATTATTTCAGTGTTCTGCTGCTGACAGTATTTTTGTTAGCAGATGGAAATCTAAAGATCTTTGCTCTTCATTTCTTGACAGTGATATTTCTATTGAGTTGCTGTTTAGGATCTTCGCCACAAGGGGGAGCTACAGACCCGGGAGCCTGTCTGCGTCCAGTAATGTTGAGTAAATCTAAAGAAACAAATACAACATTAAAAAAATAATAAAGTAATTACTCAGAAGTTAAGATTTAGTGATGTTTATAAGCTCTTGAGGTTTTCTATGTTTTGTCATTAAGAAATGCTTTCTGGACGAAACTGAACCAGCATTTAAAAAAATCAGCATTTGATTTTTCTAGACATGGAGAAAATGTTATTATTATTATCCAGTAAAAGTCTAAAAGAAGCTCATAATGGCATTTAATGGACAACAGAACTGATTGACAGAAAACCTTCAGGTTGAGTCTTTAATGTAAAAATAGAAACGCGTCACATTTACAGCCTGTTATTGTTCTGCTAAGTGACCAAATCTGACAAACAGCTCTGTCTTGGTAGTCCCATCATTTCCAGTCAGATCATATATTTCCTTGTTCCTTCCCCTTCAGTGCTCAAGTTTAAGTACAGTCACAGTCAACAGTCACGTTAGAGAAAACAGAAATGGAGCAGCAAGGAGTTCAGCTGGACCGAGAAACTTTCTCCTGTGTGAACTGCCCAAATTTGCGTCCCCTGTCGCGGGAGCGCGCATCGCTCTAAGCTCTCGGATATTGACGAGAAAACGGACAAAAATATGACCGAAGAGGAAATTTTAAAGATATTTGTAACATTATCACGTTTCTTAACCATGCAATCCCTAAAACGGTGGGTTTTATTTCGCAAATTACTTGAAATAAATACGGTTTTTACACCTTTATTGACACATGAGTCAAACTTTTTTCAGTCCGTGTCTGCAGTAAACGTTCCTCTCGGCCCGACGCTGACTTGTTCCGCTAGTGATGGTACAACAACTGGTGCACCAACCAACTCTTGGTGTGAGAAGAATTATCGTTACGTCACTCTTTACCCACAGATTATTTACATCGTTCTAAGTTATTTTACTTAGTAAATAAGTAAAGTACAGCAATATAATATTTGTTTTCTTCTCTCTTCTGACGTCAACATGAAATACTACATTTCTACACTTAAATCATGTTTCACTTTGACGAGCTTTACACAACAGGATTAAAAAGGAAAAGGAACAGCATTCAAATAATGCACGTGGTTCTCTCAGCTCGTCATTGATGACGTCATCCTCAGGATCAAAGTCCGAATCAAGCGTCACAGATTGACGTCATTGACCGACTGAACCAGAGTCCTTGAATGTGGAGTTCTTACGATCATTTGGTCAGTTCTTTTCGTCTTGCAGAACGAACCAGTTACAGGTTCTGAGGAGTTTATCCTTCCTGTCTTTACTTCTCTCTCATCTACTAGCATAGACTGAAGATGAGGTTCAGTTCACACACGAGACGGAAAAGAACTGACCTTGCATGACGAGAGCGGATGGGGAAGTGAGAGTGCCCCCCTCCGGATGGGCGAAGAAATTGCCCCTCCGATGGGCGAAACAGGACGAGAAGTGCCCCCGGAGAAAGAATGCCCCCTGACCTGCGGATGGGGCGAGAAGTTTCCCCCCCCGGGATGGGGACGAGAAGTTGCCCCCCCGGGATGGGGGACGAAGAATTGCCCCCCCGGAGAAATGCCCCCCTGGATGGGGACGAAGAAGTTGCCCCCGGGATGGGGACGAAGAGTTGCCCTCCCCGGAATGGGGGGCGGAGAAGCTGCCCCCCCTGCGGTCGCGCCCGGCCCGGCGGCATGTGCTGGCATTGGGGGGGGCATCGCCCCCCCACACACACAGAGTCAGCCATGCCCGCCCTGGATGGAAACCTTTGGGTTTCCATCTGGATGCTCATGTTCCCAGATATTGTGGCTGCACAACTGCAGAGTAAGACACAGTGAGCTAACATGGAGCTATAGCCACACAGTAAATAAGTAAAGTATAGCAATATATTTGTTTTCTTCTCTCTTCCGACGTCAACATGAAAGACTACATTTCTACACTTAAACACTTTTCTAAAGTGGATTTTCAGTTGAAGCAGGAGATGATAACTAAAGCAAGAAGAACACCGGAGCTGAACGTTTTACTTCAAGACAGATTGATGATTCTCAAACGGAGTAGAAAAGACATGCCGAGGATAAACTTGGCTTTGGATGAATGGATATTTTTGTGCAGAATTAGCGGTGCATGGATTTCATTGATACGTCAAGGTAAGACAGACAGCAATAAGATGTTTTTGTTTAGTTTTTTTTAATTAAATGTGCGTTTTGTGGGTTAATGTTTAAATAATTCAGTTAAGTAGAAGCGGTAGTTAATTATGTATTAATTAATGGATCATAGCACGAAATGATTACCTACATTTTTAAGTTTCACTGAGTTAACGCGGCTATGGATGATGTAAAAGGTCAGTCTTTTTGACCCCCAGCGTTGTACGCATGCGCGAAATTTCCGTAGGTCCAATAACATGGATGGTGTCTTAAGTCATAAGTCACTGATATACAGTATATATTATATTATATGTTTGTTGTTTGTGTTGTGTTGTGTGTGTGTGTGTTGTGTGTGTGTGTGGTGTGTATTATTAGTTGTTTTTTTAACTACTTTCAACCGGTTACTATATCTAGAACACCAGGGCGTTCAAGAGTTAGGCCACGTTGTGTCTAGAAGAAATCCCAACCAACTCTTTGTGTGAGAAATATTAACGTTACGTCACTTTTTACCGACAGATCAAAGCGTTTCGGAGATAATTTTCATCGTTTTTTTTTTATTTTACTTAGTTTTGAATTCCGTTTCGTGACTTTCAACGTGGCGATCTAAACTGAGAAACTGTGTGTATATATTTTTGCAGTGTTTAATTTACTCTTGTTGTTTTTGGAAAACCGTCAATGAAAAGGCTGTGTCAAAGAATGTCCTCTGGTTTCGGCGCTGCACTCGACATGCACTCTTGTTTCTCTTCAAATCGCATAAATCTTTCGCCTTTTACTAAAGATTTCCGTGGAGAGGAACAACAAGAGTTTATCCCAATTTTTTGACGCCCTACGAAAATGGGTCATTTAATTCTTGTGAAAATAACAAACGAAGAATTTATATAATACGCTCACAACTGATTGGCTGAGTTAGTTATTATGTAACTCTTGACCACCTTCCGTTTCAATCAACTTCAAGCGAGAAGCAAACTGTATATATTGTAATGACTGCAAGTGACCGCTAGATGTCACAAGTTTTCTGGTTCTTTGTGGTCAACGTGTGATAAGTTACGGAAAACAATTTGCTGAGAGGCGGCAACACACTACAGCTCTGAAATGCTAAAATGTTGAAGACACCTTACGAAATAAACATCTAAAATGAAATTAAAAGTAAACTTAAAAAGTTTTTAAAAGTCAACAGCCAAGAAGTGCATTTGCTTTCCTACTGCTGTATAATTAATCAGAAAAACAGGACACAAAACTTCTTCCTCTGCATTTTATTTAAAACACAAAGGTTTTTAACTTCAGCTAAGGGAAAAGTTTGTTTTTGGAAAACCGTCAATGAAATGGCTGCAGAGCGAGTAGATTATCCTTCCTCTCTTATATCTCTCTCTCCATTTATCTTTTTAATTGTGGGTTTTAGAAGGGAAAAGAACTGACGCTCTGCGGGATGCTGGGCGGAGAGGCTGCCCCCCCCCCCCCCCGGGATGGGGGACGGAGAAACTGCCCCCCCTGCGGCCGCGCCCTGCCCGGCGGCATGTGCTGGCATTGGGGGGGGGGCATTGCCCCCACACACACACAGAGTCAGCCATGCCCGCCCAGATGGAAACCTTTGGGTTTGTAATATGCTAATCATACATCGATATCAGAATATTCCATTCCTATTCTATTGATAGCCACTAAACATACACAGTAAAAATGCCGGTGTTGAATTAACACCCAAAAGTGTCTGTATGTGTCCAAGTCAGCTGGTGTTAAATTCAACAATACAGAGTGTCACATTAACATTTACAACGTGTTAGTGTTAAAATATATTAAAAGTAACACCAGTGTAGTGTTGATCACTAAAAATAATCTGGTGTTAAAAAAGTAAATTGACCCACAAGGTGTCAATATCAATCAAATCCAGTGGAAAATAACAATGCACAGAAATGGTAAGTTTAACTTTTCTTAAACCCAGTTCAGTATTATAGACCAAAGTTAATTGAACAAAAACATGGGTGTCAATCTTTTAACACTTTCAAAAGTGTTACTTTAACACCAGCTGACTTGGACACATATAGACACTGTTGGGTGTTAATTCAACCCTGGTATTTTTACTGTGTATTTAAATATGCTGAACTATGTATTAAAAACATACTTAAATAATACAATTGTTTATAAATGTAGCTTTGATTGATGTTTGAATATAGTTCCCAGTAACAAAAAAGTGTGTTATGATCGATATTAAATGCGCTGATATGTTATTTTGCCTACTAAACACATAAGGCTGAGTGGAGTGGTCTACCGCTCCAAGATGGCCGCCCTAAATCTCGTCAGCGACAATAGGCGAGAGCGATGCATGAGGCGTCTATCCTTATATTATGTCTATGGAAACACCTGTTTCGCTTCTCCCATTAAACACAAATCAAGTCTCACGATGAGCAGCAGCCACATGTCCCTAATGCCACATAATGACCAGTTGCTGCACCATTAGTTTGTGAAGTAGAGTAATCATAACGGCTTTTTTTCTTCATGTTGGCCACATTTTCTGTACTGACTATTTTTCTCATTTTCAGCTCTGACCTTACTTGAAGGGAAAACTTAAGGCTTACAAATACTTTGTGTTTTCTGAAACTAAGAAGCTGGTTCAGTTGTAAAGCAGGTTAAGTTAACCTTGTGCACAACTGCAGAGTAGTTGTGCACAAGGTTAGTAGTTGTGCACATGTAGTATTTCATGTTGACGTCTCTCTTCCGACGTCAACATGAAATACTACATTTCTACACTTAAACACTTTTCTAAAGTGGATTTTCAGTTGAAGCAGGAGATGATAACTAAAGGAAGAAGAACACCGGAGCTGAACGTTTTACTTCAAGACAGATTGGTGATTCTCAAACAGAGTAGAGAAGACATGCCGAGGATAAACTTGGCTTTGGATGAATGGATTTTTTTGTGCAGAATTAGGGCTGCATGAATTTCATTGATACATCAAGGTAAGACAGCAATAAGATGTTTTTGTTTGATTTATTAATTAAATGTACGTTTTGTGGGCTACAGTTAATGTTTAAATAATTCAGTAAAGTGGAGCAGAAAAACACTGCCTTAGAGAACGAAAAGACCACTCTGGAGCAGAAACGCACTATTTCGGAGCAGATAAACGCTTCCCTGGCGCAGATAAACACCAACCTGGAGCAGGAAAACGCCGCCCTAGAGAAGGAAAAGACTGATCTGGAGAAGAAAGGCACCATCTTTGATCGTATATACAGAACCTGCAGCTGGAAGTGGAAGAGTTGAAGGAAAGGCTGAGGGACACAGAGAAGAGGCAGAAATAGCAGCCAGTAGTAAGTCTTGTCTAGCCATCACAAAGACAGCCACAAAAGCAGACACCTGTATTCGGACACGTGGTTGGAGACTTCTCCACTAAACATTTGAAATGTAATAGGCATTACACTTCTCCAGGGCTTCATAGTGAGTCCTGTCGGTCTCCTGCCCGACCTCCAGAGCTTCATAGAAACTGTATAGGAGTTTGCATGTTCTCCCCATGCCTGTGTGGGTTCTCTCCGGGTACTCCGGCTTACCCCCAAAGTCCAAAAGCATGACTGTTAGGCACCTTGGGTAGGGATTAGTGATCCCTACCCAATGGATCACTATTCACATGTTTTGCGGCTGTACAGGTGAACAACCTGTACATGTGACTTTTTTTTTTACTTGTCCTCAAATGGAGTCTTGAATCCTTCGAAAACAATCCCATATACATGTTTTGCACTAAATGTTATGGTTTTATATCTATTTAAAAAAAAGTTGACGAGATTTAAAGGTCTATAGGACCTAGTTTTATAAAACACACTTTGTAAACAACAAATTTAGTAGATAACACTGGTCGCTCCAGGTTCGGTACGCTGAGAGAAAATGCCTAACTCCTGGCACATTGTTATAAAAACTCCCGCTAGTTTCCCCAATGAGAGAGAGTTAAACACCGATATTATCCAGACGGGTTTGGTTGAAAAATGTTTGGTTTATAAAGTATTTCAAAGCAGAGAACATCGGTTTGATTGATTAATTAAAGTTAAGCCTTCAAACATAATACGTTTATTTAACCACAATGACCTATCTTTACTATAAAAGGTGAAGAATAACATACAAATCAGTAATAAATGACTGAAAAACAAACTTCGGCCGTTTTTTTCTTCTTCGTTCTCTAATCAGGCTGTCACGGTTGCTAGGCAACATGAGTGACGCTGAGGTGGGGGCGGGGCCAGTTGGTGAAGGCTGGACCTGTCCGGATCCACTGGTATTTGTCTTCCGGTCTTATTTATTCAGGAACCGTCTTATGTAGACCTGAGTCCTTTGAAGGCTGCAGACCCTGAATTTGGACACAGCTACTGTATGCAAGTAGGACTGTGACGTCACCTGCAGCTGATTGTTTCAGCTGGTCAGGTGATCCTCGGTTGGCAAAGTCACAGCCCGAATCATACGTCACAGATGACGTCAATGACCGACAGCCTTCAAACATAATAGGTTTATTTAATCATAATGTCCTGTCTTTACTATAAAAGGTGAAGAATAAAATAGAAATCATTAATACATGACTGAAAAACAAACTTCGGCTCTGTTGTTTTTTTCTCCTCGGTTCTCTGCTTCACGCTGTCAGGGTTGCTAGGCAACATGCGTGACGCTGAGGTGGGGGCGGGGCCAGTAGGTGAAAGCTGGACCTGTCCAATCCACAGGTATTTGTCTTCCGGTCTTAGTTTCTTCCCGTCCTACGTAGGTCCCGTCCTATATAGACCTGAGTCCTTTGAAGGATCCAGACCCTGAATTCGGACACGGCTGGTGAGTCAACAACCAGCAGCCGTTGTTCAGCGCACACAGCGGGGAAAACGAGCTTTGGTTGCTAGGTTACGGCGTAGCTCCGGTTGCTAGGTAATGGGCCTGCTGATTTGTGACGTCGCATTGCAGATCTTTTTGAAACTGCTCGTCATTGGTTATTTTTTAAGCGCTTGTTTAGTTTCTAGAAACAGCTGAATCCCAAATGGAAGAAGAACAAACGTGCAGAATTTAGCAGGTTTTTGCTTCGTTGTTCTTGATTTAGGACATTCTGTGATGTCACTAGCAGCAGGACTGTGACGTCACCTGCATCTGATCGAGTCAGCCGTATATGGCAAGCCGTTTTAACATAAATTCGGTTTCGTCTGACTATCCTTAATTACATTCCAGATATCTGAAAATGCATTTTGACTAGGCAAAACTACATTTTGACTATCCGTAATGGTGATTTAAGATATCTGTATTTACATTCTGATTAGTAAGAATAATAATTCAAGATATCTTCAATTACATTTTGACTAGTCAAAATTCCTTTCAAGATATCTCAAATGACGTCACTGGATCTGTCATTTGACGGGACACATATCCGTAATTACGATTTAAGATATCTTCAACACAATTATGACTAGTCAAAATTAAAATTTTAGATATCTGTAATAAGAATGACGTGGAAGCCCCTTTGTGGTGTCCAAACAGTTGCCTGCAGAATTTTATGTTTCCTGCACAAAATTGTCAGTAAAGTAAATGCCACAAATTAGAAAGAGCTCGACAATGTTAAGCGAAGATAGCAAAACTTCATAAACTATAGGATTGCTTCTAACATCTACAAAGAATATCCTGTTTATCCATTTATGACAAACCGAATGCACTTAAAAACAGCTAAAATTGTTATTGTCAAACCATTTTCAACATGAAAGTAGTGCATTTTCAAACATCTTTTTTCATTTTCTCTATTTTTCATTGTTTTATTAAACTTTCAAATTGATACGTAAGTCTGGGACGTTTTGACTAGACAGAATACTAATTCAAGATATCAGTAATGTCATTCTGACTAGTCGAAATGTCAATTTAAGATATCTTAAATGGAAAAGCCGAATAATTTAAGATATCTCTAATTCATTTGGAGATAACTTAAAAGGAATTTTGACTAGTCAAAATTACAATTCAAGATATCTTTAATTTAGTTTTGTCTAGTCGTTATTTGCGTTTATTTTGACTAGTTTTCACTAGTCAAAATAACATTTCTCCTATCCAAAAATACATTTAAGATATCTTAAATTATGGAGTAATTCGAGATATCTTTAATTAGAATTAAGACTAGTCAAAACTAAAATCAAGATATCTTGAATTTACTTTATGACTAGTCATAATTTAATTGAAGATATCTGAAATCTGTATTTCAGATAGTCAGTAATTCATTTAAGATATCTTGAATTGAAGTCTCCATTCAAGTCAATGGTAAATTTGACGTCATTTCGACTAGTCAGAATGTAATTAGAGATATCTCAAATATGTATTTTGTCTAGTCGAAATATCTTTGGAGATATCTTAAATCGCTAAAACGTCTAGTCGTAAAACAATTTTAGATATCTGGAATGCAAGGGCGGTAAACCGAATTTATGTTAAAACGGCTTGCCATATCAGCTGGTCGGTCACGTGTTCCTCGGTTGGCAAAGTCACAGCCCGAATCATCATACGTCACCGATGACGTCAATGACCGACAGAAGCGGAATCCTTGAATGTGGGACCTCTACGGTCAATTGGTCGCTGGACTTTTTGTCTTGTTCTCCTGCTGACGCTTGTCGGAAGGAACCTGGACAGGAGAGAGAACAGAAAAGGTTGTCCTTTCTGTCTTTACCTCTCTCTCTGTCTGTCCCTCCATGTCTTCAGATGGAGGTTTCAGCTCAGACTGAAGGTCAGGGTTGGTTCACAAGAGTTGCTACGTGAGACGATAAAGAAAAGTCTTAGTGCTGGGGCCTCCTTCAAAGACTTTGGACTTTAAAACCCCGAACCTCACGCCTCCTGCGGGAAGGCGCCTCCTGCTGAAAGCTGAGGTTCGGGGCTTTAAAGACCTTTGTCTTTAGAAAACAGCCTCGACACTTAGACTTTTCTTTATCGTCTCACGTCGCAACTCTTGTGAACCAACCCTGACCTTCAGTCTGAGCTGAAACCTCCATCTGAAGAGATGGAGGGACAGACAGAGAGAGAGGTAAAGACAGAAAGGACAACCTTTTCTGTCCTCTCTCCTGTCCAGGTTCCTTCCGACAAGCGTCAGCCTGCAGGAGAAAAAGACTAAAAGTGTAGTTGTCTTATCTGCTTTTAATGTATATCCATACAGAGTTTTTGAATCTACATTCAAAGACTCTGCTTTTAATCTAGTCTTTAAATGTAGAGTCAGATGCTCGTAAATCCAGCATAGCTTAATGCGCATGCGCACATCAATGTTACGTTTATTTTTATAAATCCGTCATACCTGTAGAAGTTTCATTTTATGTGTTTTTGTGATAAAGTGGGAGATTACAGTTACTTAACTAAATCACTGTGGTTACTATGTTATTTTGTAATTTAACGTTATTTGCTCTGCGCGTCTTTCCGCCGTTTATATGCGACAATATCAGCAAAATTATTTCGTTGTTGGAGAAACAGGAACTATTTTGTGTTTCTGTCTCCAAGTTATATTATTATAAGCGGTTTTGTGCTTGTTTTGTTTCAAATGTAATGAATCGCGGGTTGCGCTTTTTGGGGCTCGTTGTTGAGGGTGAGGTCAGGCGCGGGGCTGCGGGGGGGCTGGGGGGGGCGGCTGCCCCCGGCCCGGGGGGGGGGGTCCGGGTCTGGGGGTGCCAGGGAGGGGAGGAATGGTTTCAAGACGCTCTAATGTCTGATTTCAGACAGAGAAAGTGCGCCCTCATCTGTTCACGTTGCATTTTAAAGCCACCATTTCAATTAAAGATTTGCAATGAGCTTCCTAGCCAAGGTGTCCATCACTCTTCAACACTCTGTCAGCTCCCGGTGAGAAAGAGCATTTAGTTCAGTGTCCATGAGAGGATATTCAGAAAGGATTATTTTATTGATTGATTTTTGTTTCCTCTGCCATGAACTATTTGCATAAAGTCTGTCATGTCTCCATGTGCTCCAGTCAAAGGTGTTAATTATTACCTGTCAAATGACAGGCGGGCTTAAAAATTAACCAAATATTCAGTTTGGTTATTTTTTTAAATTGTATATATCAAATTTTAAAAAATAAAATAAAAACAAACAATATATATATATATATATATATATAAAATTTTGTAAAATTATATATATCATTAATATCATTTTAAAAATTATATATATCTTTGTTAAAATATCTATATGTGTGTGCATATATTGATGAGTCACACATGTGCACCAGTCAAAGGTGTTAGTTATTACCCCCCAGAGGTAGTCCTGCCCCCCCTCAACTTTAAAAGTCTAGCTCCGCCACTGTCCACCATCCATCCATCCATCCATTTTCTTTACACCCTTGTCCCTTGGTGAGGTTGGTAGGGTTGCTGGTGCTGATCTCCAACTGACGTTCTGGGCGAGATCCACCAGACCAATGATGGCTATTTATTAATTTTTGCCATAATTCAAAAGCTGAGCTGTGTGAATTTGGATTATCCTACTGCACGGGATTTAAGGAAAAAATATGATGGAGGTGGAAAATAATTTAAAAATACTTAATGTGCTTTAAGTCGTTCAAGTCATTAATTCAATAAATTCTTTTAAAGCAACCTGTTGGATTTTAATGATGTTTATATTGTTGATTTTATTTCAGTTTATTTAATGATATTTAGTTTTACTTTCATTTTTTAAAAAGCCACCAATGACAAATCAGGGGAAGCTGCACAGTGTCGCAGTTGGTAGAGCTGTTGCCTTGCAGCAAGAAGGTTCTGGGTTCGATTCCCGGCCCCGTCCTTTCTGCATGGAGTTTGCATGTTCTCCCTGTGCATGGTGGGTTTTCTCCGGGTACTCCGGTTTCCTCCCACAGTCCAAAAACATGACTGTCAGGTTAATTGGTCTGTCTAAATTGCCCCTAGGTGTGAGTGCATGGTTGTTTGTCCTGTGTGTGTCTCTGTGTTGCCCTGCGACAGACTGGCGACCTGTCCAGGGCGTACCCCGCCTCTCGCCCGGAACACCAGCTGGAGATAGGCACCAGCACCTCCCGACCCCATTAAAGGGACAAGGGTGTAGGAAAATGGATGGATGGATGGACAAATCAGGGGATTTCCAGGAGTTATAGATCTTCTTTCTATTTTCTCTAATATCAAACAATTAAATGTCAACAAAACAAATACAAGAATAACAAAATATCTCAGTTTGAGAAGCTTATATTTTATTATTTCAGTGTTCTGCTGCTGACAGTATTTTTGTTAGCAGATGGAAATCTAAAGATCTTTGCTCTTCATTTCTTGACAGTGATATTTCTATTGAGTTGCTGTTTAGGATCTTCGCCACAAGGGGGAGCTACAGACCCGGGAGCCTGTCTGCGTCCAGTAATGTTGAGTAAATCTAAACAAACAAATACAACATTAAAAAAATAATAAAGTAATTACTCAGAAGTTAAGATTTAGTGATGTTTATAAGCTCTTGAGGTTTTCTATGTTTTGTCATTAAGAAATGCTTTCTGGACGAAACTGAACCAGCATTTAAAAAAATCAGCATTTGATTTTTCTAGACATGGAGAAAATGTTATTATTATTATCCAGTAAAAGTCTAAAAGAAGCTCATAATGGAATTTAATGGACAACAGAACTGATTGACAGAAAACCTTCAGGTTGAGTCTTTAATGTAAAAATAGAAACGCGTCACATTTACAGCCTGTTATTGTTCTGCTAAGTGACCAAATCTGACAAACAGCTCTGTCTTGGTAGTCCCATCATTTCCGGTCAGATCATATATTTCCTTGTTCCTTCCCCTTCAGTGCTCAAGTTTAAGTACAGTCACAGTCAACAGTCACGTTAGAGAAAACAGAAATGGAGCAGCAAGGAGTTCAGCTGGACCGAGAAACTTTCTCCTGTGTGAACTGCCCAAATTTGCGTCCCCTGTCGCGGGAGCGCGCATCGCTCTAAGCTCTCGGATATTGACGAGAAAACGGACAAAAATATGACCGAAGAGGAAATTTTAAAGATATTTGTAACATTATCACGTTTCTTAACCATGCAATCCCTAAAACGGTGGGTTTTATTTCGCAAATTACTTGAAATAAATACGGTTTTTACACCTTTATTGACACATGAGTCAAACTTTTTTCAGTCCGTGTCTGCAGTAAACGTTCCTCTCGGCCCGACGTTGACTTGTTCCGCTAGTGATGGTACAACAACTGGTGCACCAACCAACTCTTGGTGGGAGAAGAATTATCGTTACGTCACTCTTTACCCACAGATTATTTACATCGTTCTAAGTTATTTTACTTAGTAAATAAGTAAAGTACAGCAATATAATATTTGTTTTCTTCTCTCTTCTGACGTCAACATGAAATACTACATTTCTACACTTAAATCATGTTTCACTTTGACGAGCTTTACACAACAGGATTAAAAAGGAAAAGGAACAGCATTCAAATAATGCACGTGGTTCTCTCAGCTCGTCATTGATGACGTCATCCTCAGGATCAAAGTCCGAATCAAGCGTCACAGATTGACGTCATTGACCGACTGAACCAGAGTCCTTGAATGTGGAGTTCTTACGATCATTTGGTCAGTTCTTTTCGTCTTGCAGAACGAACCAGTTACAGGTTCTGAGGAGTTTATCCTTCCTGTCTTTACTTCTCTCTCAGTCTATCTTAGCATAGACTGAAGATGAGGGTTCAGTGTTCACACACGAGACGGAAAAGAACTGACGCTCTGCGGGATGGGGGACGGAGAAGCTGCCCCCCCGGGATGGGGGACGGAGAAGCTGCCCCCCCGGGATGGGGGACGGAGAAGCTGCCCCCTCCGGGATGGGGGACGAAGAAGCTGCCCCCCCTCCGGGATGGGGGACGAAGATTTTGCCCCTCCCCCGGAATGGGGGACGAAGAAGTTGCCCCTCCCCCGGAATGGGGGACGAAGAACATGCCCCTCCCCCGGATTGGGGGACGAAGAAGTTGCCCCCCCCGGATTGGGGGACGAAGAAGTTGCCCCTCCCCCGGAATGGGGGGCGGAGAAGCTGCCCCCCCTGCGGTCGCGCCCGGCCCGGCGGCATGTGCTGGCATTGGGGGGGGCATCGCCCCCCCACACACACAGAGTCAGCCATGCCCGCCCTGGATGGAAACCTTTGGGTTTCCATCTGGATGCTCATGTTCCCAGATATTGTGGCTGCACAACTGCAGAGTAAGACACAGTGAGCTAACATGGAGCTATAGCCACACAGTAAATAAGTAAAGTATAGCAATATATTTGTTTTCTTCTCTCTTCCGACGTCAACATGAAAGACTACATTTCTACACTTAAACACTTTTCTAAAGTGGATTTTCAGTTGAAGCAGGAGATGATAACTAAAGCAAGAAGAACACCGGAGCTGAACGTTTTACTTCAAGACAGATTGATGATTCTCAAACGGAGTAGAAAAGACATGCCGAGGATAAACTTGGCTTTGGATGAATGGATATTTTTGTGCAGAATTAGCGGTGCATGGATTTCATTGATACGTCAAGGTAAGACAGACAGCAATAAGATGTTTTTGTTTAGTTTTTTTAATTAAATGTGCGTTTTGTGGGTTAATGTTTAAATAATTCAGTTAAGTAGAAGCTGTAGTTAATTATGTATTAATTAATGGATCATAGCACGAAATGATTACCTACATTTTTAAGTTTCACTGAGTTAACGCGGCTATGGATGATGTAAAAGGTCAGTCTTTTTGACCCCCAGCGTTGTACGCATGCGCGAAATTTCCGTAGGTCCAATAACATGGATGGTGTCTTAAGTCATAAGTCAGTGCCTCACCAGCAATGCTGCACGTCACTGATATATATATATATATATATATATATATATATATATAATATATATATATATATATATATATATATATATATATATATATATATATATATATATGCGCATGCGTACAACGCTGGGGGTCAAAAAGACTGACCTTTTACATCATCCATAGCCGCGTTAACTCAGTGAAACTTAAAAATGTAGGTAATCATTTCGTGCTATGATCCATTAATTAATACATAATATATATATATATATATATATATATATATATATATTTATATGTGTGTGTGTGTGTGTGTGTGTGTGTGTGTGTGTATTATTAGTTGTTTTTTTAACTACTTTCAACCCGGTTACTATATCTAGAACACCAGGGCGTTCAAGAGTTAGGCCACGTTGTGTCTAGAAGAAATCCCAACCAACTCTTTGTGTGAGAAATATTAACGTTACGTCACTTTTTACCGACACATCAAAGCGTTTCGGAGATAATTTTCATCGTTTTTTTTTTTATTTACTTAGTTTTGAATTCCGTTTCGTGACTTTCAACGTGGCGATCTAAACTGAGAAACTGTGTGTATATATTTTTGCAGTGTTTACATTTACTCTTGTTGTTTTTGGAAAACCGTCAATGAAAAGGCTGTGTCAAAGAATGTCCTCTGGTTTCGGCGCTGCACTCGACATGCACTCTTGTTTCTCTTCAAATCGTATAAATCTTTCGCCTTTTACTAAATATTTCCGTGGAGAGGAACAACAAGAGTTTATCCCAATCTTTTGACGCCCTACGAAAATGGGTCATTTAATTCTTGTGAAAATAACAAACGAAGAATTTATATAATACGCTCACAACTGATTGGCCGAGTTAGTTATTATGTAACTCTTGACCACCTTCCGTTTCAATCAACTTCAAGCGAGAAGCAAACTGTATATGTTGTAATGACTGCAAGTGACCGCTAGATGTCACAAGTTTTCTGGTTCTTTGTGATCAACGTGTGATAAGTTACGGAAAACAATTTGCTGAGAGGCGGCAACACACTACAGCTCTGAAATGCTAAAATGTTGAAGACACTGTTAGAGATTTTTTGGTATTATCATTTTGTTATTACTTATTTATATTCAGTCTAATGTTAATCAACAATAGTTAATATAGATTGTGATTTTTAGTTTAAAGTGGTCTCTTACTTCTGTGTCTCTGAACTGACTTGAAGGCCACGTCTGCCTGTAAATCTTTATGTGAAACAGTTAACTGTCTGTTTCCCAGACCTTAAATTACGCTTCCACAGGTGGTCTTATCACTAAATACTCCCTACTTTAGAAACTGCCTGTGTGCAGTGATAAATATTGTCTGTGCTGTCCTCCGTTCCCCATCCTCCCTGTTTTTGCTTGATAATAAAAGACAAGCTGTAACCAAAGGTTGGTTAGAACGCTCGGTGAACGGCTTGGAGGAGCCGTTTGTTGAGTCTTCTCCTTTTGCAAAAGCTTTGTCATAATTATTCACATGCGTTGTCTGTGGTTCTTTTTAATGAAGGTTCAAGAAAATACCCATCATTATTTGGTGCCGAAAACCCGGGATCTCTCACACTGATCGCTGACAGGCAGAGGAAGACGCGCTGAATCCATGCATGGCCAGAGTCAACTGGACCTGGAAAGAAAGTCCCAGGAAGTGAATTCTTCGCTGGGCCGGCTGCATAGGTCCGACTTTGTCTGCCAACGACTGAGTGACGAGATCCGACCGGACAACCCGAAAACTACAGAAACGTAAGTGAATATTAAAATGACTTTTCTAAGGTTTTGAGAATCCTTGTTAGGCAACGTCCTACTAAAACTCTGAGGTTTTGAGTTCCCTTGTATGATGTCGCTCTGCTAAAACTCTGAGGTTTTGAGAATCCTTGTATGATGTCGCTCTGCTAAAACTCTGAGGTCTGAGAATCCTTGTATGATGTCACTCTGCTAAAACTCTGAGGTCTTGAGAATCCTTGTATGATGTCGCTCTGCTAAAACTCTGAGGTCTGAGAATCCTTGTATGATGTCGCTCTGCTAAAACTCTGAGGTCTGAGAATCCTTGTATGATGTCGCTCTGCTAAAACTCTGTTCGAGGAGACCCCATAAGGGCAAATCCTCACTGAATGCTTGTCACTGCTGTGTGGTTTTGGTCTTGTGCGACGGGCAAGATGTGACTGGTGCTGAGTTCTCTGAAAGTATAACTTATTGTCTTCTCTGAGGAACCACACCGAAACACAGTTTTGGTGGGAGTTTGTTCTTCAGAGGACAATAAGGCCCTATTGGAGCACTTTCCGTGAAGAGGCACAACACAGATCATATTGCGTTTAAGTCGCAGAGTCGTTACTGTTTGTCATTACTGTTTGTCATTACTGTTTGTCATTTGCTGTGTTGGTGTGCATGAAGGAGTGAATGGTGCTTTTCTCTCTGAGAGTAAAACTTTCTGTCCTCGGAAATAGAATCCTAAGTGAAGAACCGGACCAGAACTAGTCTGGCCTAGAAGACTGTTCAGGGGACACTAAGCGCTCACTTAGAGCACTCTCTTTGAAAAAAAAAAAATCAAGTCATTGTAAACTAAAATTGTAAGCATTTTAAATAATGGGAAACACAAAGTCTTGTAATTCCTCACTTGCTAAGGGCCCCGACGGGGATCAAAAGTACATGCAGTCCAGGTCTCCTGGTAGCACTGTACACATAAAAAAAATGGAGAAAGAAATATAAAATAGATGGAAAGCTAAAAATTGATCAATGGCAAACAATTGTGGGAATTTTGGAGAGTAGTGTAGCAAGAAAATCTGGGATAAAAAAGGCTAAAAAGGAGGATGAGCTGAGATGTGCTAAACTATGGTTAAACGAATCTAAAAACTTATTTGTAGAAACAGCAGATAATAAAGTCATTTATCAGGGAGTACGAGCTCCTGCAGCCACCCCTCCCCCTGCAACAGCTCTGTATGCCCCAGTATCAGCCGCTGCAGCCCCAGCAGTACGACTGAGCCCCTCACTAGAGGAGGTCACAATAGGCAACGACCCCAAAATAACACCCCACAAAATCCACGCCATTTAAATGGCTGCTGGATTTGTGGCAATATTGGTCACTGGGCAAGAAACTGCCCTTCAAAAAATCCTGCACGGGGAAACAATCCTCGGCATGATCACACTCAACCACACCCCAAAAAGAGAAACCACTAGACTAAATTGATGAAATGGTGGACATATGTTCAGTTAGTTACACGTTAAGTAAAAATAAATAAATAATTAAAATAAATTTCATTCCTGTACGAAATCAGTGCATGCAAAAATAATTTTTAATGTTACTAAAAATTAGATTTAAATTTCACAAGTGAGAAATTATTTGTTTTAAGAAATACTGGTGTTTGTTTTGTTTTGTTTTGTTTTTCTTTTTGAGCATTCCTACACTTTTAAAGAAAAACCAGTAGAGAGAAATAAAAAAATATATATATATATATATATATATATATATATATATATATATATATATATATATATATATATATATATGGTAACAACTTCTTTGTATACTAAAAGTGGAATAATTACATTCCTGAAGGAGGAGAAGCTGAAAGGTAAAACTAAATAATGAAATTCTCCTCAGAGAACAATGTTTAATGTATTGTGTCAAAATGAGATTACATCACCAACTTGGTGAAATGATCCTTTGGCTGTCTAACTGGAGGAGTCAGCGGTCAGAGTAAGGTACCGACCTGGACATTATCCAGCCTCGTAACTCTCTTAGGCCTTGAGAGGAGGGCTGACCTCTGACCTCACAGTCTACAGCACTGAGATCAACAGGTTTAGAGAAATCCATTGTTCTCTGGTGAGACGTGTTTTAAATGAAGTTAACATAAACTTACATATTAAATTGTAAAGGTTAAATGTTGTGCAAAATAAAATAAAATAAAAAGAAATAATAAAAGAGACTACAGCTTTTAACATGTTTCATGTTTACATGTGTTTTAATAAGGAAATAATTCATGACTTCTTAAAAATGTTGGGTAATATGTGGCTAAAAAACTATACGATGAAAAGAAAGAAGTTATATGGAAAATGTTTGTGTAAAAAAAAAAAAAAATAAATAATAATAATTTACAGAAATACGAACAAACCCTAATTGACTCTTATTTGCTTCTTTCATTTTCCTCTGTCTGAGCCTCGCTGCGGTGCGTCTGACCTCTGACCTCAGCTCAGACCTGTCCTGCCGATCAGATGATGTCCCTCTTTCATCACCAGCCAAAGACAGTTGATAAAGAAGAAAAAAAGAACAGGACGATTTCTACCAACTGAAGTGTCCGCTGATCCTAATTCCTGGACATCTGAGAACTGCCACGCAGTATATACTGTATGGAGTCCTGCTGGACATTTGGACTGGAACTATATTCCTGTGTTTGGCTGCAACTGAACCCTCACAACCCTCGCTGATTTACTCTTTGACATCAGCGTGGAGAAGGAAAATAATGTGTTTTAAAGAAAAAAAAAGAAAGAAAGCAAACTGAACTGTTTTTTGCTTGTTTCATTGGTGGACAACCTGGACATTCACTAAGGGACGGTCTGGACAACTTATAATTAATCCAACACCAGAGCTAGTTGGACTGACAGGGAGCTGGAGGAGAGACAGAGGGAGGACCAGCTGCAGCGACGCCAGCAGCAGGAGGTGGAAGCGAGAAGCGAGACAGAAAGGAGAAATGCGAGATAAGTTATACACACACATCTGTGATAGACAATGTGTCACTAATTCTGTTTACATATAGAAATTATCTATCTATAAAAGAACATTTTGAAGGATTTTAGGTTCAATGTTAGAAAAAATTGTTCATTTTGTGCCCTTTAACTCAGTCCTTAACAGAAGGACCAGTGATCCTCTTAGGGCCCACGAGCCATAGATTGGGAAACTGTAAAGGAAAAAACTGTAATGACTAAATTTAAGAAAACAAATAAATAAAGCTGATAGAGCTATGCAACTAAATTACAGCCAAAACAAAAAAAAAAATATTAGAGATTCTGAGCTAATAATTATTTGCAAATGTTTTATTTTTTCCTTTAAAAGAAATACTAGTTCAAAACAAAATTTAACATCTCTAAGTGTTGAAAATAATTGATATTGCAGTGTTGAAATATTATGAAGTATTTCTTTACATTTAACTGAAACATTTAACTTAGAGTTTGATTCTATAAAGAATCTACTAATTGATTGGGTTTGTGTATTTTATATTGGAATGAATGAAAATTATTATGAGAAGAAAGAAATTTTACTACAAAATTAAGTAACGGATGAAATTATTGACCATTTACTATAACAATATAAAATACTTATGTTGTGGACTTGTCTGAAATGCAAAGTTTAAGTGAAGTCTGAGATTTTAAGCAACCTAGGAGATGTAAATGGCTACTAAAAACTGATGATTGTGGATAAAAGCAACATTTTCTAGATTTCAGTCTAAAACATTTTAATCAAGATTTGATTGATAGTAAATACATTCAAAAAGAAAAATGTTGAATTAGAAGATTTGAGATTTGGTTTAAATCAAAGATGGTCATTTTTATTTTAGAGAAATAAAATAGAAATGTTGAAAGATGCTGAATTTAACAAAAAATAAATACATAAATGGAAGGTAAACCTGTAATTAAAAGATTTGTTTACTAAATGATCTTCTAAAAGCAATAAACCTGTGAGTTCACCTGAATGAACTATTAACCCTCCCAAGTCTCTATTTGAAGCTAAAGCGATTGTGACACATGGCGATGCCATGTGTCAACAGGGGGGGAAATAAGAAGGAAAATATTATATAATAATAGTAATACTATATAATATTCTTAAATGAAATTTTTTTTGTTATGAACTTTTGAAGTAAATAGTGTTTGATAATGATTGATACTTTTTTTTTTTAAATGGGTTGAAATAGGTTCCAGCAAAGCATGCTTTTGAAATAATTCATGGGAGAGCTTACAGATTTCCTCTGTTTGCTCCAGACTTGCAGAAAGCTGATGAAGAACAAACATTAGCAGACTATATGATCAGAACTCTTAAACTGAAGGAAGTGTCCAGTACAAATTTACTGCCTTCTGATTCTATTCTTTCGCAGGAGGCCACTCACATCGAGTCAGATGACTGGGTCTACATTAAGGTCATCAAACGAAAGAACTGGGCGAGTCCACGGTGGGAAGGACCGTTCCAAGTGCTGATGACCACACCAACAGCTGTAAAGATTGCTGAAAGACCCAGCTGGATACATCTCAGTCACTGCAAGCTGCAGAGAGTGTCGGACCGCTAATCCTGAGTGACGGGGAAGTTTCTGGCTACAAAGGGGTTCCTGACCAATAGGGCGGTTCGTCTCAACGCCAGTGAAGAAACTCGACAGATCCTCACTCTTTAGTTTGGGGGTTTTGACATCTCTGTGCGCCAAGCAGCAATGAAGACCCCATATGCAAGATGGTTCTTCTACTGCGTTGTGGCTGCAGCATGTATGATGTTTGAAGGAGGAAGTGACCTCACTGTCCACCCACATGACTACAGCACCAACCTCTGGTGGCAACTGATGAACAAAACTGCACACGAGGAGAAAGAAGTAAATTGCTACGTGTGTACACAGATGCCAATCGCCACACATAACTCAGGTCTGCGTCCAGGGAACATCACTGAAGACAAACAGATGTGTCTCTATGGCCTGAGCACACAACCATGACTCAGCATGCCACCGCCGAAAGGATGCAAATGGTGAAAAAAGGATTATTCTGTTCTACTTCGGACAGAAGAATCCAAAAAGGACTTTTTGGATCTAAGAACTGTTCATCTAATGCTGACGTACTTCCTCTTCTACCGTTCCCGCAAGCTGCATGGAAAAATACCAGAGACCATTTCTTTAGCAGAAGCTAAACCCGGGTCTCTGAGGAGCTGTGTTTTCAACGACAGACACATTTGACTTAGGATGTTACCTTGGGATTTGTGTAACAAAGTTTACACCTATTGTGACATGACACCGGATTACATCAACTACATTGCCTGCAGGGGTCAAAGGGCGACCCCCGACTGCAAAGTCTGGAAGGACAACCCAGACTGTGACAACTTGCTTGATGAGAGTTTCAAGGCCACGTTGAGATCAACAGATATGGATTACTGCGACTCATCAACAGCACACACCAGCTGGCCAACGGCACAGCGAAAGAACTGACTGAACTGAGAAACATGGTTTTGCAAAATCGTATTGTGCTGGACCTGCTCACAGCCTCTCAGAGTGGTGTTTGTAAAATCATTGGCCCAGCGTGCTGTACATTCGTTCCTGATGAAACAGGAACTGGTGGAACTATTTCTGACGCTCTACATGACCTGGAAGAACTTAAACATTATATGGAAAGTGGAACGCAAGGATCATCTTCTTTTGACTTTCTTTCTTGGCTCACTTCTGGGCCATGGTGGAATTTACTGTTGAAGCTTGGAACACCTATTCTGGGTGTTTTGATTCTTTTTTTTTTGTCTGTTCACAAGTTGCATTGTTCCATGCCTTCGAAGCATGATGCTAAAGTCAATTAACACTGCTGTGGTCAACTATCAGCTGGTGAAAATGACCTATGAGACAAATGAAGACGACTTGTTTTCTGATGATGAAGTTCTGTAATTTCAATAAACAGATTAATTCATTTGCTGAATGATTCCTACATCAAAATGTGAAAACAAGTGGTGTTAGTGATGAGAAAAACTGCATTTGATTTTTTGCTGTTTCTTTTATTTTTCATTTACTTTTCATTTATATCATATATTCTTTCTGTATTTAAAAAATATAATAATTCTTGCATTTATTGGATCTATTATTTTCTTTTCTATGCTTGTCTTATGAAAATGATAAAAAGGGGGAATGTTGAGATTTGTAATCTTTTGTTATACTATTATATTCGTCTAAGTTAATTCAACAATAGTTAATATAGATTGTGATTTTTAGTTTAAAGTGGTCTCTTACTTCTGTGTCTCTGAACTGACTTGAAGGCCACGTCTGCCTGTAATCTTTAGTGAAACAGTTAACTGTCTGTTTCCCAGACCTTAATTACGCTTCACAGGTGTTTATCACTAAATACTCCCTACTTTAGAAACTGCTGTGTGCAGTGATAATATTGTCTGTGCTGTCTCGCTCTTTTTTGCTTGATAATAAAGACAGCTTCCAAAGTTGTAAACCTGTGAAGTTGAGAGTTTGTATAGTCTTCACTTTTGCAAAGCTTTGTCATAATTATTTCATGCGTTGTCTGTGGTTCTTTTTAATGAGTTCAAGATAAATACCCATCAGACACCTTACGAAATAAAATCTAAAATGAAATTAAAAGTAAACTTAAAAAGTTTTTAAAGTCAACAGCCAAGAAGTGCATTGCTTTCGCTACTTTTAATTAATCAGAAAATAACAGGCTTACAAAATTTTCACTTGATTTTTATTTAAAACACAAAGTTTTTAACTTCCTAAGGGAAAAGTTTTTTTATGGAAAAACGTATGAAATCTGGGGATAGATTATTTGCTGTCTTATATTTACTTTATTGTGTTTTTAGAAGGGAAAAGAACTGACGCTCTGCGGGATGCTGGGCGGAGAGGCTGCCCCCCCCCCCGGATGGGGGACGGAGAAACTGCCCCCCTGCGGCCGCCCCTGCCCGGCGGCATGTGCTGGCATTGGGGGGGGCATTGCCCCCCTCCCACACACACACACAGAGTCAGCCATGCCCCCCAGATGGAAACCTTTGGGTTTGTAATATGCTAATCATACATCGATATCAGAATATTCCATTCCTATTCTATTGATAGCCACTAAACATACACAGTAAAAATGCCGGTGTTGAATTAACACCCAAAAGTGTCTGTATGTGTCCAAGTCAGCTGGTGTTAAATTCAACAATACAGAGTGTCACATTAACATTTACAACGGTGTTAGTGTTAAAATATATTAAAAGTAACACCAGTGTAGTGTTGATCACTAAAAATAATCTGGTGTTAAAAAGTAAATTGACCCACAAGGTGTCAATATCAATCAAATCCAGTGAATATAACAATGCACAGAAATGGTAAGTTTAACTTTTCTTAAACCCAGTTCAGTATTATAGACCAAAGTTAATTGAACAAAAACATGGGTGTCAATCTTTTAACACTTTCAAAAGTGTTACTTTAACACCAGCTGACTTGGACACATATAGACACTGTTGGGTGTTAATTCAACCCTGGTATTTTTACTGTGTATTTAAATATGCTGAACTATGTATTAAAAACATACTTAAATAATACAATTGTTTATAAATGTAGCTTTGATTGATGTTTGAATATAGTTCCCAGTAACAAAAAAGTGTGTTATGATCGATATTAAATGCGCTGATATGTTATTTTGCCTACTAAACACATAAGGCTGAGTGGAGTGGTCTACCGCTCCAAGATGGCCGCCCTAAATCTCGTCAGCGACAATAGGCGAGAGCGATGCATGAGGCGTCTGTCCTTATATTATGTCTATGGAAACACCTGTTTCGCTTCTCCCATTAAACACAAATCAAGTCTCACGATGAGCAGCAGCCACATGTCCCTAATGCCACATACTGACCAGTTGTTGCACCATTAGTTTGTGAAGTAGAGTAATCATAACGGCTTTTTTTCTTCATGTTGGCCACATTTTCTGTACTGACTATTTTTCTCATTTTCAGCTCTGACCTTACTTGAAGGGAAAACTTAAGGCTTACAAAAACTTTGTGTTTTCTGAAACTAAGAAGCTGGTTCAGTTGTAAAGCAGGTTAAGTTAACCTTGTGCACAACTGCAGAGTAGTTGTGCACAAGGTTAGTAGTTGTGCACATGTAGTATTTCATGTTGACGTCTCTCTTCCGACGTCAACATGAAATACTACATTTCTACACTTAAACACTTTTCTAAAGTGGATTTTCAGTTGAAGCAGGAGATGATAACTAAAGGAAGAAGAACACCGGAGCTGAACGTTTTACTTCAAGACAGATTGGTGATTCTCAAACAGAGTAGAGAAGACATGCCGAGGATAAACTTGGCTTTGGATGAATGGATTTTTTTGTGCAGAATTAGGGCTGCATGAATTTCATTGATACATCAAGGTAAGACAGCAATAAGATGTTTTTGTTTGATTTTGTAATTAAATGTACGTTTTGTGGGCTACAGTTAATGTTTAAATAATTCAGTAAAGTGGAGCAGAAAAAACACTGCCTTAGAGAACGAAAAGACCACTCTGGAGCAGAAACGCACCATTTTGGAGCAGATAAACGCTTCCCTGGCGCAGATAAACACCAACCTGGAGCAGGAAAACGCCGCCCTAGAGAAGGAAAAGACTGATCTGGAGAAGAAAGGCACCATCTTTGATCGTATATACAGAACCTGCAGCTGGAAGTGGAAGAGTTGAAGGAAAGGCTGAGGGACACAGAGAAGAGGCAGAAATAGCAGCCAGTAGTAAGTCTTGTCTAGCCATCACAAAGACAGCCACAAAAGCAGACACCTGTATTCGGACACGTGGTTGGAGACTTCTCCACTAAACATTTGAAATGTAATAGGCATTACACTTCTCCAGGGCTTCATAGTGAGTCCTGTCGGTCTCCTGCCTGACCTCCAGAGCTTCATAGAAACTGTATAGGAGTTTGCATGTTCTCCCCATGCCTGTGTGGGTTCTCTCTGGGTACTCCGGCTTCCCCCCAAAGTCCAAAAGCATGACTGTTAGGCACCTTGGGTAGGGATTAGTGATCCCTACCCAATGGATCACTATTCACATGTTTTGCGGCTGTACAGGTAAACAACCTGTACATGTGACTTTTTTTTTTACTTGTCCTCAAATGGAGTCTTGAATCCTTCGAAAACAATCCCATATACATGTTTTGCACTAAATGTTATGGTTTTATATCTATTTAAAAAGAAGTTGACGAGATTTAAAGGTCTATAGGACCTAGTTTTATAAAACACACTTTGTAAACAACAAATTTAGTAGATAACACTGGTCGCTCCAGGTTCGGTACGCTGAGAGAAAATGCCTAACTCCTGGCACATTGTTATAAAAACTCCCAATAGTTTCCCCAATGAGAGAGAGTTAAACACCGATATTATCCAGACGGGTTTGGTTGAAAAATGTTTGGTTTATAAAGTATTTCAAAGCAGAGAACATCGGTTTGATTGATTAATTAAAGTTAAGCCATCAAACATAATACGTTTATTTAACCACAATGACCTATCTTTACTATAAAAGGTGAAGAATAACATACAAATCAGTAATAAATGACTGAAAAACAAACTTCGGCCGTTTTTTTCTTCTTCGTTCTCTAATCAGGCTGTCACGGTTGCTAGGCAACATGAGTGACGCTGAGGTGGGGGCGGGGCCAGTTGGTGAAGGCTGGACCTGTCCGGATCCACTGGTATTTGTCTTCCGGTCTTATTTATTCAGGAACCGTCTTATGTAGACCTGAGTCCTTTGAAGGCTGCAGACCCTGAATTTGGACACAGCTACTGTATGCAAGTAGGACTGTGACGTCACCTGCAGCTGATTGTTTCAGCTGGTCACGTGATCCTCGGTTGGCAAAGTCACAGCCCGAATCATACGTCACAGATGACGTCAATGACCGACAGCCTTCAAACATAATAGGTTTATTTAATCATAATGTCCTGTCTTTACTATAAAAGGTGAAGAATAAAATAGAAATCATTAATACATGACTGAAAAACAAACTTCGGCTCTGTTGTTTTTTTCTCCTCCGTTCTCTGCTTCACGCTGTCAGGGTTGCTAGGCAACATGCGTGACGCTGAGGTGGGGGCGGGGCCAGTAGGTGAAAGCTGGACCTGTCCAATCCACAGGTATTTGTCTTCCGGTCTTAGTTTCTTCCCGTCCTACGTAGGTCCCGTCCTATATAGACCTGAGTCCTTTGAAGGATCCAGACCCTGAATTCGGACACGGCTGGTGAGTCAACAACCAGCAGCCGTTGTTCAGCGCACACAGCGGGAAAACGAGCTTTGGTTGCTAGGTTACGGCGTAGCTCCGGTTGCTAGGTAATGGGCCTGCAGATTTGTGACGTCGCATTGCAGATCTTTTTGAAACTGCTCGTCATTGGTTATTTTTTAAGCGCTTGTTTAGTTTCTAGAAGCAGCTGAATCCCAAATGGAAGAAGAACAAACGTGCAGAATTTAGCAGGTTTTTGCTTCGTTGTTCTTGATTTAGGACATTCTGTGATGTCACTAGCAGCAGGACTGTGACGTCACCTGCATCTGATCGAGTCAGCCGTATGGCAAGCCGTTTTAACATAAATTCGGTTTCGTCTGACTATCCTTAATTACATTCCAGATATCTGAAAATGCATTTTGACTAGGCAAAACTACATTTTGACTATCCGTAATGGTGATTTAAGATATCTGTATTTACATTCTGATTAGTAAGAATAATAATTCAAGATATCTTCAATTACATTTTGACTAGTCAAAATTCCTTTCAAGATATCTCAAATGACGTCACTGGATCTGTCATTTGACGGGACACATATCCGTAATTACAATTTAAGATATCTTCAACACAATTATGACTAGTCAAAATTAAAATTTTAGATATCTGTAATAAGAATGACGTGGAAGCCCCTTTGTGGTGTCCAAACAGTTGCCTGCAGAATTTTATGTTTCCTGCACAAAATTGTCAGTAAAGTAAATGCCACAAATTAGAAAGAGCTCGACAATGTTAAGCGAAGATAGCAAAACTTCATAAACTATAGGATTGCTTCTAACATCTACAAAGAATATCCTGTTTATCCATTTATGACAAACCGAATGCACTTAAAAACAGCTAAAATTGTTATTGTCAAACCATTTTCAACATGAAAGTAGTGCATTTTCAAACATCTTTTTTCATTTTCTCTATTTTTCATTGTTTTATTAAACTTTCAAATTGATACGTAAGTCTGGGACGTTTTGACTAGACAGAATACTAATTCAAGATATCAGTAATGTCATTCTGACTAGTCGAAATGTCAATTTAAGATATCTTAAATGGAAAAGCCGAATAATTTAAGATATCTCTAATTCATTTGGAGATAACTTAAAAGGAATTTTGACTAGTCAAAATTACAATTCAAGATATCTTTAATTTAGTTTTGTCTAGTCGTTATTTGCGTTTATTTTGACTAGTTTTCACTAGTCAAAATAACATTTCTCCTATCCAAAAATACATTTAAGATATCTTAAATTATGGAGTAATTCGAGATATCTTTAATTAGAATTAAGACTAGTCAAAACTAAAATCAAGATATGTTGAATTTACTTTATGACTAGTCATAATTTAATTGAAGATATCTGAAATCTGTATTTCAGATAGTCAGTAATTCATTTAAGATATCTTGAATTGAAGTCTCCATTGAAGTCAATGGTAAATTTGACGTCATTTCGACTAGTCAGAATGTAATTAGAGATATCTCAAATATGTATTTTGTCTAGTCGAAATATCTTTGGAGATATCTTAAATCGCTAAAACGTCTAGTCGTAAAACAATTTGAGATATCTGGAATGTAATTAAGGCTAGTCAGACGAAACCGAATTTATGTTAAAACGGCTTGCCATATCAGCTGGTCGGTCACGTGTTCCTCGGTTGGCAAAGTCACAGCCCGAATCATCATACGTCACCGATGACGTCAATGACCGACAGAAGCGGAATCCTTGAATGTGGGACCTCTACGGTCAATTGGTCGCTGGACTTTTTGTCTTGTTCTCCTGCTGACGCTTGTCGGAACGAACCTGGACAGGAGAGAGAACAGAAAAGGTTGTCCTTTCTGTCTTTACCTCTCTCTCTGTCTGTCCCTCCATCTCTTCAGATGGAGGTTTCAGCTCAGACTGAAGGTCAGGGTTCGTTCACAAGAGTTGCTACGTGAGACGATAAAGAAAAGTCTTAGTGCTGGGGCCTCCTTCAAAGACTTTGGACTTTAAAACCCCGAACCTCACGCCTCCTGCGGGAAGGCGCCTCCTGCTGGAAGCTGAGGTTCGGGGCTTTAAAGACCTTTGTCTTTAGAAAACAGCCTCGACACTTAGACTTTTCTTTATCGTCTCACGTCGCAACTCTTGTGAACCAACCCTGACCTTCAGTCTGAGCTGAAACCTCCATCTGAAGACATGGAGGGACAGACAGAGAGAGAGGTAAAGACAGAAAGGACAACCTTTTCTGTCCTCTCTCCTGTCCAGGTTCGTTCCGACAAGCGTCAGCCTGCAGGAGAAAAAGACTAAAAGTGTAGTTGTCTTATCTGCTTTTAATGTATATCCATTTTAATCTAGTCTTTAAATGTAGAATCAGATGCTCGTAAATCCAGCATAGCTTAATGCGCATGCGCACATCAATGTTACGTTTATTTTTATAAATCCGTCATACCTGTAGAAGTTTCATTTTATGTGTTTTTGTGATAAAGTGGGAGATTACAGTTACTTAACTAAATCACTTTGGTTACTATGTTATTTTGTAATTTAACGTTATTTGCTCTGCGCGTCTTTCCGCCGTTTATATGCGACAATATCAGCAAAATTATTTCGTTGTTGGAGAAACAGGAACTATTTTGTGTTTCTGTCTCCAAGTTATGTTATTATAAGCGGTTTTGTGCTGTTTTTTTTTTTTCAAATGTAATGAATCGCGGGTTGCGCTGTTTGGGGCTCGTTGTTGAGGGTGGGGTCAGGCGCGGGGCTGCGGGGGGGCTGGGGGGGGGGCGGCTAGTTAGTTATTACCCCCCAGAGGTAGTCCTGCCCCCCTCAACTTTAAAAGTCTAGCTCCGCCACTGTCCACCATCCATCCATCCATTTTCTTTACACCTTGTCCCTTGGTGAGGTTGGTAGGGTTGCTGGTGCTGATCTCCAACTGACGTTCTGGGCGAGATCCACCAGACCAATGATGGCTATTTATTAATTTTTGCCATAATTCAAAAGCTGAGCTGTGTGAATTTGGATTATCCTACTGCACGGGATTTAAGGAAAAAATATGATGGAGGTGGAAAATAATTTAAAAATACTTAATGTACTTTAAGTCGTTCAAGTCATTAATTCAATAAATTCTTTTAAAGCAACCTGTTGGATTTTAATGATGTTTATATTGTTGATTTTATTTCAGTTTATTTAATGATATTTAGTTTTATTTTTATTTCTTAAAAAGCCACCAATGACAAATCAGGGGATTTCCAGGAGTTATAGATCTTCTTTCTATTTTCTCTAATATCAAACAATTAAATGTCAACAAAACAAATACAAGAATAACAAAATATCTCAGTTTGAGAAGCTTATATTTTATTATTTCAGTGTTCTGCTGCTGACAGTATTTTTGTTAGCAGATGGAAATCTAAAGATCTTTGCTCTTCATTTCTTGACAGTGATATTTCTATTGAGTTGCTGTTTAGGATCTTCGCCTCAAGGGGGAGCTACAGACCCGGGAGCCTGTCTGCGTCCAGTAATGTTGAGTAAATCTAAAGAAACAAATACAACATTAAAAAAATAATAAAGTAATTACTCAGAAGTTAAGATTTAGTGATGTTTATAAGCTCTTGAGGTTTTCTATGTTTTGTCATTAAGAAATGCTTTCTGGACGAAACTGAACCAGCATTTAAAAAAATCAGCATTTGATTTTTCTAGACATGGAGAAAATGTTATTATTATTATCCAGTAAAAGTCTAAAAGAAGCTCATAATGGAATTTAATGGACAACAGAACTGATTGACAGAAAACCTTCAGGTTGAGTCTTTAATGTAAAAATAGAAACGCGTCACATTTACAGCCTGTTATTGTTCTGCTAAGTGACCAAATCTGACAAACAGCTCTGTCTTGGTAGTCCCATCATTTCCAGTCAGATCATATATTTCCTTGTTCCTTCCCCTTCAGTGCTCAAGTTTAAGTACAGTCACAGTCAACAGTCACGTTAGAGAAAACAGAAATGGAGCAGCAAGGAGTTCAGCTGGACCGAGAAACTTTCTCCTGTGTGAACTGCCCAAATTTGCGTCCCCTGTCGCGGGAGCGCGCATCGCTCTAAGCTCTCGGATATTGACGAGAAAACGGACAAAAATATGACCGAAGAGGAAATTTTAAAGATATTTGTAACATTATCACGTTTCTTAACCATGCAATCCCTAAAACGGTGGGTTTTATTTCGCAAATTACTTGAAATAAATACGGTTTTTACACCTTTATTGACACATGAGTCAAACTTTTTTCAGTCCGTGTCTGCAGTAAACGTTCCTCTCGGCCCGACGTTGACTTGTTCCGCTAGTGATGGTACAACAACTGGTGCACCAACCAACTCTTGGTGTGAGAAGAATTATCGTTACGTCACTCTTTACCCACAGATTATTTACATCGTTCTAAGTTATTTTACTTAGTAAATAAGTAAAGTACAGCAATATAATATTTGTTTTCTTCTCTCTTCTGACGTCAACATGAAATACTACATTTCTACACTTAAATCATGTTTCACTTTGACGAGCTTTACACAACAGGATTAAAAAGGAAAAGGAACAGCATTCAAATAATGCACGTGGTTCTCTCAGCTCGTCATTGATGACGTCATCCTCAGGATCAAAGTCCGAATCAAGCGTCACAGATTGACGTCATTGACCGACTGAACCAGAGTCCTTGAATGTGGAGTTCTTACGATCATTTGGTCAGTTCTTTTCGTCTTGCAGAACGAACCAGTTACAGGTTCTGAGGAGTTTATCCTTCCTGTCTTTACTTCTCTCTCAGTCTATCTTAGCATAGACTGAAGATGAGGGTTCAGTGTTCACACACGAGACGGAAAAGAACTGACGCTCTGCGGGATGGGGGACGGAGAAGCTGCCCCCCCGGGATGGGGACAAAGAAGTTGCCCCTCCCCCGGAATGGGGGGCGGAGAAGCTGCCCCCCTGCGGTCGCGCCCGGCCGGCGGCATGTGCTGGCATTGGGGGGGGCATCGCCCCCCCACACACACAGAGTCAGCCATGCCCGCCCTGGATGGAAACCTTTGGGTTTCCATCTGGATGCTCATGTTCCCAGATATTGTGGCTGCACAACTGCAGAGTAAGACACAGTGAGCTAACATGGAGCTATAGCCACACAGTAAATAAGTAAAGTATAGCAATATATTTGTTTTCTTCTCTCTTCCGACGTCAACATGAAAGACTACATTTCTACACTTAAACACTTTTCTAAAGTGGATTTTCAGTTGAAGCAGGAGATGATAACTAAAGCAAGAAGAACACCGGAGCTGAACGTTTTACTTCAAGACAGATTGATGATTCTCAAACGGAGTAGAAAAGACATGCCGAGGATAAACTTGGCTTTGGATGAATGGATATTTTTGTGCAGAATTAGCGGTGCATGGATTTCATTGATACGTCAAGGTAAGACAGACAGCAATAAGATGTTTTTGTTTAGTTTTTTTAATTAAATGTGCGTTTTGTGGGTTAATGTTTAAATAATTCAGTTAAGTAGAAGCTGTAGTTAATTATGTATTAATTAATGGATCATAGCACGAAATGATTACCTACATTTTTAAGTTTCACTGAGTTAACGCGGCTATGGATGATGTAAAAGGTCAGTCTTTTTGACCCCCAGCGTTGTACGCATGCGCGAAATTTCCGTAGGTCCAATAACATGGATGGTGTCTTAAGTCATAAGTCAGTGCCTCACCAGCAATGCTGCACGTCACTGATATATATATATATATACTGTATATATATATATATATATATATATATTATATATATATATATATATATATATATATATATATATATATATATATATATATATATATATATATATATATATACTGTATATGTGTGTGTGTGTGTGTGTGTGTGTGTGTGTGTGTGTGTGTGTATTATTAGTTGTTTTTTTAACTACTTTCAACCCGGTTACTATATCTAGAACACCAGGGCGTTCAAGAGTTAGGCCACGTTGTGTCTAGAAGAAATCCCAACCAACTCTTTGTGTGAGAAATATTAACGTTACGTCACTTTTTACCGACACATCAAAGCGTTTCGGAGATAATTTTCATCGTTTTTTTTTTATTTTACTTAGTTTTGAATTCCGTTTCGTGACTTTCAACGTGGCGATCTAAACTGAGAAACTGTGTGTATATATTTTTGCAGTGTTTACATTTACTCTTGTTGTTTTTGGAAAACCGTCAATGAAAAGGCTGTGTCAAAGAATGTCCTCTGGTTTCGGCGCTGCACTCGACATGCACTCTTGTTTCTCTTCAAATCGTATAAATCTTTCGCCTTTTACTAAAGATTTCCATGGAGAGGAACAACAAGAGTTTATCCCAATTTTTTGACGCCCTACGAAAATGGGTCATTTAATTCTTGTGAAAATAACAAACGAAGAATTTATATAATACGCTCACAACTGATTGGCCGAGTTAGTTATTATGTAACTCTTGACCACCTTCCGTTTCAATCAACTTCAAGCGAGAAGCAAACTGTATATGTTGTAATGACTGCAAGTGACCGCTAGATGTCACAAGTTTTCTGGTTCTTTGTGATCAACGTGTGATAAGTTACGGAAAACAATTTGCTGAGAGGCGGCAACACACTACAGCTCTGAAATGCTAAAATGTTGAAGACACTGTTAGAGATTTTTTGGTATTATCATTTTGTTATTACTTATTTATATTCAGTCTAATGTTAATCAACAATAGTTAATATAGATTGTGATTTTTAGTTTAAAGTGGTCTCTTACTTCTGTGTCTCTGAACTGACTTGAAGGCCACGTCTGCCTGTAAATCTTTATGTGAAACAGTTAACTGTCTGTTTCCCAGACCTTAAATTACGCTTCCACAGGTGGTCTTATCACTAAATACTCCCTACTTTAGAAACTGCCTGTGTGCAGTGATAAATATTGTCTGTGCTGTCCTCCGTTCCCCATCCTCCCTGTTTTTGCTTGATAATAAAAGACAAGCTGTAACCAAAGGTTGGTTAGAACGCTCGGTGAACGGCTTGGAGGAGCCGTTTGTTGAGTCTTCTCCTTTTGCAAAAGCTTTGTCATAATTATTCACATGCGTTGTCTGTGGTTCTTTTTAATGAAGGTTCAAGAAAATACCCATCATTATTTGGTGCCGAAAACCCGGGATCTCTCACACTGATCGCTGACAGGCAGAGGAAGACGCGCTGAATCCATGCATGGCCAGAGTCAACTGGACCTGGAAAGAAAGTCCCAGGAAGTGAATTCTTCGCTGGGCCGGCTGCATAGGTCCGACTTTGTCTGCCAACGACTGAGTGACGAGATCCGACCGGACAACCCGAAAACTACAGAAACGTAAGTGAATATTAAAATGACTTTTCTAAGGTTTTGAGAATCCTTGTTAGGCAACGTCCTACTAAAACTCTGAGGTTTTGAGTTCCCTTGTATGATGTCGCTCTGCTAAAACTCTGAGGTTTTGAGTTCCCTTGTATGATGTCGCTCTGCTAAAACTCTGAGGTTTTGAGTTCCCTTGTATGATGTCGCTCTGCTAAAACTCTGAGGTTTTGAGTTCCCTTGTATGATGTCTCTCTGCTAAAACTCTGAGGTCTGAGAATCCTTGTATGATGTCGCTCTGCTAAAACTCTAAGGTCTGAGAATCCTTGTATGATATCGCTCTTTTAAAACTCTGTTCGAGGAGACCCCATAAGGGCAAATCCTCACTGAATGCTTGTCACTGCTGTGTGGTTTTGGTCTTGTGCGACGGGCAAGATGTGACTGGTGCTGAGTTCTCTGAAAGTATAACTTATTGTCTTCTCTGAAGAACCACACCGAAACACAGTTTTGGTGGGAGTTTGTTCTTCAGAGGACAATAAGGCCCTATTGGAGCACTTTCCGTGAAGAGGCACAACACAGATCATATTGCGTTTAAGTCGCAGAGTCGTTACTGTTTGTCATTACTGTTTGTCATTACTGTTTGTCATTTGCTGTGTTGGTGTGCATGAAGGAGTGAATGGTGCTTTTCTCTCTGAGAGTAAAACTTTCTGTCCTCGGAAATAGAATCCTAAGTGAAGAACCGGACCAGAACTAGTCTGGCCTAGAAGACTGTTCTTCAGGGGACACTAAGCGCTCACTTAGAGCACTCTCTTTGAAAAAAAAAAAATCAAGTCATTGTAAACTAAAATTGTAAGCATTTTAAATAATGGGAAACACAAAGTCTTGTAATTCCTCACTTGCTGAGGGCCCCGACGGGGATCAAAAGTACATGCAGTCCAGGTCTCCTGGTAGCACTGTACACATAAAAAAAATGGAGAAAGAAATATAAAATAGATGGAAAGCTAAAAATTGATCAATGGCAAACAATTGTGGGAATTTTGGAGAGTAGTGTAGCAAGAAAATCTGGGATAAAAAAGGCTAAAAAGGAGGATGAGCTGAGATGTGCTAAACTATGGTTAAACGAATCTAAAAACTTATTTGTAGAAACAGCAGATAATAAAGTCATTTATCAGGGAGTACGAGCTCCTGCAGCCACCCCTCCCCCTGCAACAGCTCTGTATGCCCCAGTATCAGCCGCTGCAGCCCCAGCAGTACGACTGAGCCCCTCACTAGAGGAGGTCACAATAGGCAACGACCCCAAAATAACACCCCACAAAATCCACGCCATTTAAATGGCTGCTGGATTTGTGGCAATATTGGTCACTGGGCAAGAAACTGCCCTTCAAAAAATCCTGCACGGGGAAACAATCCTCGGCATGATCACACTCAACCACACCCCAAAAAGAGAAACCACTAGACTAAATTGATGAAATGGTGGACATATGTTCAGTTAGTTACACGTTAAGTAAAAATAAATAAATAATTAAAATAAATTTCATTCCTGTACGAAATCAGTGCATGCAAAAATAATTTTTAATGTTACTAAAAATTAGATTTAAATTTCACAAGTGAGAAATTATTTGTTTTAAGAAATACTGGTGTTTGTTTTGTTTTGTTTTGTTTTTCTTTTTGAGCATTCCTACACTTTTAAAGAAAAACCAGTAGAGAGAAATAAAAAAAAAAAATATATATATATATATATATATATATATATATATATATATATATATATATATATATATGGTAACAACTTCTTTGTATACTAAAAGTGGAATAATTACATTCCTGAAGGAGGAGAAGCTGAAAGGTAAAACTAAATAATGAAATTCTCCTCAGAGAACAATGTTTAATGTATTGTGTCAAAATGAGATTACATCACCAACTTGGTGAAATGATCCTTTGGCTGTCTAACTGGAGGAGTCAGCGGTCAGAGTAAGGTACCGACCTGGACATTATCCAGCCTCGTAACTCTCTTAGGCCTTGAGAGGAGGGCTGACCTCTGACCTCACAGTCTACAGCACTGAGATCAACAGGTTTAGAGAAATCCATTGTTCTCTGGTGAGACGTGTTTTAAATGAAGTTAACATAAACTTACATATTAAATTGTAAAGGTTAAATGTTGTGCAAAATAAAATAAAATAAAAAGAAATAATAAAAGAGACTACAGCTTTTAACATGTTTCATGTTTACATGTGTTTTAATAAGGAAATAATTCATGACTTCTTAAAAATGTTGGGTAATATGTGGCTAAAAAACTATACGATGAAAAGAAAGAAGTTATATGGAAAATGTTTGTGTAAAAAAAAAATAATAATAATAATAATTTACAGAAATACGAACAAACCCTAATTGACTCTTATTTGCTTCTTTCATTTTCCTCTGTCTGAGCCTCGCTGCGGTGCGTCTGACCTCTGACCTCAGCTCAGACCTGTCCTGCCGATCAGATGATGTCCCTCTTTCATCACCAGCCAAAGACAGTTGATAAAGAAGAAAAAAAGAACAGGACGATTTCTACCAACTGAAGTGTCCGCTGATCCTAATTCCTGGACATCTGAGAACTGCCACGCAGTAGATACTGTATGGAGTCCTGCTGGACATTTGGACTGGAACTATATTCCTGTGTTTGGCTGCAACTGAACCCTCACAACCCTCGCTGATTTACTCTTTGACATCAGCGTGGAGAAGGAAAATAATGTGTTTTAAAGAAAAAAAAAGAAAGAAAGCAAACTGAACTGTTTTTTGCTTGTTTCATTGGTGGACAACCTGGACATTCACTAAGGGACGGTCTGGACAACTTATAATTAATCCAACACCAGAGCTAGTTGGACTGACAGGGAGCTGGAGGAGAGACAGAGGGAGGACCAGCTGCAGCGACGCCAGCAGCAGGAGGTGGAAGCGAGAAGCGAGACAGAAAGGAGAAATGCGAGATAAGTTATACACACACATCTGTGATAGACAATGTGTCACTAATTCTGTTTACATATAGAAATTATCTATCTATAAAAGAACATTTTGAAGGATTTTAGGTTCAATGTTAGAAAAAATTGTTCATTTTGTGCCCTTTAACTCAGTCCTTAACAGAAGGACCAGTGATCCTCTTAGGGCCCACGAGCCATAGATTGGGAAACTGTAAAGGAAAAAACTGTAATGACTAAATTTAAGAAAACAAATAAATAAAGCTGATAGAGCTATGCAACTAAATTACAGCCAAAACAAAAAAAAATATTAGAGATTCTGAGCTAATAATTATTTGCAAATGTTTTATTTTTTCCTTTAAAAGAAATACTAGTTCAAAACAAAATTTAACATCTCTAAGTGTTGAAAATAATTGATATTGCAGTGTTGAAATATTATGAAGTATTTCTTTACATTTAACTGAAACATTTAACTTAGAGTTTGATTCTATAAAGAATCTACCAATTGATTGGGTTTGTGTATTTTATATTGGAATGAATGAAAATTATTATGAGAAGAATGAAATTTTACTACAAAATTAAGTAACGGATGAAATTATTGACCATTTACTATAACAATATAAAATACTTATGTTGTGGACTTGTCTGAAATGCAAAGTTTAAGTGAAGTCTGAGATTTTAAGCAACCTAGAAGATGTAAATGGCTACTAAAAACTGATGATTGTGGATAAAAGCAACATTTTCTAGATTTCAGTCTAAAACATTTTAATCAAGATTTGATTGATAGTAAATACATTCAAAAAGAAAAAAGTTGAATTAGAAGATTTGAGATTTGGTTTAAATCAAAGATGGTCATTTTTATTTTAGAGAAATAAAATAGAAATGTTGAAAGATGCTGAATTTAACAAAAAATAAATACATAAATGGAAGGTAAACCTGTAATTAAAAGATTTGTTTACTAAATGATCTTCTAAAAGCAATAAACCTGTGAGTTCACCTGAATGAACTATTAACCCTCCCAAGTCTCTATTTGAAGCTAAAGCGATTGTGACACATGGCGATGCCATGTGTCAACAGGGGGGGAAATAAGAAGGAAAATATTATATAATAATAGTAATACTATATAATATTCTTAAATGAAATTTTTTTTGTTATGAACTTTTGAAGTAAATAGTGTTTGATAATGATTGATACTTTTTTTTTTTTAAATGGGTTGAAATAGGTTCCAGCAAAGCATGCTTTTGAAATAATTCATGGGAGAGCTTACAGATTTCCTCTGTTTGCTCCAGACTTGCAGAAAGCTGATGAAGAACAAACATTAGCAGACTATATGATCAGAACTCTTAAACTGAAGGAAGTGTCCAGTACAAATTTACTGCCTTCTGATTCTATTCTTTCGCAGGAGGCCACTCACATCGAGTCAGATGACTGGGTCTACATTAAGGTCATCAAACGAAAGAACTGGGCGAGTCCACGGTGGGAAGGACCGTTCCAAGTGCTGATGACCACACCAACAGCTGTAAAGATTGCTGAAAGACCCAGCTGGATACATCTCAGTCACTGCAAGCTGCAGAGAGTGTCGGACCGCTAATCCTGAGTGACGGGGAAGTTTCTGGCTACAAAGGGGTTCCTGACCAATAGGGCGGTTCGTCTCAACGCCAGTGAAGAAACTCGACAGATCCTCACTCTTTAGTTTGGGGGTTTTGACATCTCTGTGCGCCAAGCAGCAATGAAGACCCCATATGCAAGATGGTTCTTCTACTGCGTTGTGGCTGCAGCATGTATGATGTTTGAAGGAGGAAGTGACCTCACTGTCCACCCACATGACTACAGCACCAACCTCTGGTGGCAACTGATGAACAAAACTGCACACGAGGAGAAAGAAGTAAATTGCTACGTGTGTACACAGATGCCAATCGCCACACATAACTCAGGTCTGCGTCCAGGGAACATCACTGAAGACAAACAGATGTGTCTCTATGGCCTGAGCACACAACCATGACTCAGCATGCCACCGCCGAAAGGATGCAAATGGTGAAAAAAGGATTATTCTGTTCTACTTCGGACAGAAGAATCCAAAAAGGACTTTTTGGATCTAAGAACTGTTCATCTAATGCTGACGTACTTCCTCTTCTACCGTTCCCGCAAGCTGCATGGAAAAATACCAGAGACCATTTCTTTAGCAGAAGCTAAACCCGGGTCTCTGAGGAGCTGTGTTTTCAACGACAGACACATTTGACTTAGGATGTTACCTTGGGATTTGTGTAACAAAGTTTACACCTATTGTGACATGACACCGGATTACATCAACTACATTGCCTGCAGGGGTCAAAGGGCGACCCCCGACTGCAAAGTCTGGAAGGACAACCCAGACTGTGACAACTTGCTTGATGAGAGTTTCAAGGCCACGTTGAGATCAACAGATATGGATTACTGCGACTCATCAACAGCACACACCAGCTGGCCAACGGCACAGCGAAAGAACTGACTGAACTGAGAAACATGGTTTTGCAAAATCGTATTGTGCTGGACCTGCTCACAGCCTCTCAGAGTGGTGTTTGTAAAATCATTGGCCCAGCGTGCTGTACATTCGTTCCTGATGAAACAGGAACTGGTGGAACTATTTCTGACGCTCTACATGACCTGGAAGAACTTAAACATTATATGGAAAGTGGAACGCAAGGATCATCTTCTTTTGACTTTCTTTCTTGGCTCACTTCTGGGCCATGGTGGAATTTACTGTTGAAGCTTGGAACACCTATTCTGGGTGTTTTGATTCTTTTTTTTTTTGTCTGTTCACAAGTTGCATTGTTCCATGCCTTCGAAGCATGATGCTAAAGTCAATTAACACTGCTGTGGTCAACTATCAGCTGGTGAAAATGACCTATGAGACAAATGAAGACGACTTGTTTTCTGATGATGAAGTTCTGTATTCAATAAACAGATTAATTCATTTGCTGAATGATTCCTACATCAAAATGTGAAAACAAGTGGTGTTAGTGATGAGAAAAACTGCATTTGATTTTTTGCTGTTTCTTTTATTTTTCATTTACTTTTCATTTATATCATATATTCTTTCTGTATTTAAAAAATATAATAATTCTTGCATTTATTGGATCTATTATTTTCTTTTCTATGCTTGTCTTATGAAAATGATAAAAAGGGGGGAATGTTAGAGATTTTTTGGTATTATCATTTTGTTATTACTTATTTATATTCAGTCTAATGTTAATCAACAATAGTTAATATAGATTGTGATTTTTAGTTTAAAGTGGTCTCTTACTTCTGTGTCTCTGAACTGACTTGAAGGCCACGTCTGCCTGTAAATCTTTATGTGAAACAGTTAACTGTCTGTTTCCCAGACCTTAAATTACGCTTCCACAGGTGGTCTTATCACTAAATACTCCCTACTTTAGAAACTGCCTGTGTGCAGTGATAAATATTGTCTGTGCTGTCCTCCGTTCCCCATCCTCCCTGTTTTTGCTTGATAATAAAAGACAAGCTGTAACCAAAGGTTGGTTAGAACGCTCGGTGAACGGCTTGGAGGAGCCGTTTGTTGAGTCTTCTCCTTTTGCAAAAGCTTTGTCATAATTATTCACATGCGTTGTCTGTGGTTCTTTTTAATGAAGGTTCAAGAAAATACCCATCAGACACCTTACGAAATAAACATCTAAAATGAAATTAAAAGTAAACTTAAAAAGTTTTTAAAAGTCAACAGCCAAGAAGTGCATTTGCTTTCCTACTGCTGTATAATTAATCAGAAAAACAGGACACAAAACTTCTTCCTCTGCATTTTATTTAAAACACAAAGGTTTTTAACTTCAGCTAAGGGAAAAAAGTTTGTTTTTGGAAAACCGTCAATGAAATGGCTGCAGAGCGAGTAGATTATCCTTCCTCTCTTATATATCTCTCTCCATTTATCTTTTTAATTGTGGGTTTTAGAAGGGAAAAGAACTGACGCTCTGCGGGATGCTGGGCGGAGAGGCTGCCCCCCCCCCCCCCGGGATGGGGGACGGAGAAACTGCCCCCCCTGCGGCCGCGCCCTGCCCGGCGGCATGTGCTGGCATTGGGGGGGGCATTGCCCCCCCTCCCACACACACACACAGAGTCAGCCATGCCCGCCCAGATGGAAACCTTTGGGTTTGTAATATGCTAATCATACATCGATATCAGAATATTCCATTCCTATTCTATTGATAGCCACTAAACATACACAGTAAAAATGCCGGTGTTGAATTAACACCCAAAAGTGTCTGTATGTGTCCAAGTCAGCTGGTGTTAAATTCAACAATACAGAGTGTCACATTAACATTTACAATGGTGTTAGTGTTAAAATATATTAAAAGTAACACCAGTGTAGTGTTGATCACTAAAAATAATCTGGTGTTAAAAAAGTAAATTGACCCACAAGGTGTCAATATCAATCAAATCCAGTGGAATATAACAATGCACAGAAATGGTAAGTTTAACTTTTCTTAAACCCAGTTCAGTATTATAGACCAAAGTTAATTGAACAAAAACATGGGTGTCAATCTTTTAACACTTTCAAAAGTGTTACTTTAACACCAGCTGACTTGGACACATATAGACACTGTTGGGTGTTAATTCAACCCTGGTATTTTTACTGTGTATTTAAATATGCTGAACTATGTATTAAAAACATACTTAAATAATACAATTGTTTATAAATGTAGCTTTGATTGATGTTTGAATATAGTTCCCAGTAACAAAAAAGTGTGTTATGATCGATATTAAATGCGCTGATATGTTATTTTGCCTACTAAACACATAAGGCTGAGTGGAGTGGTCTACCGCTCCAAGATGGCCGCCCTAAATCTCGTCAGCGACAATAGGCGAGAGCGATGCATGAGGCGTCTGTCCTTATATTATGTCTATGGAAACACCTGTTTCGCTTCTCCCATTAAACACAAATCAAGTCTCACGATGAGCAGCAGCCACATGTCCCTAATGCCACATAATGACCAGTTGTTGCACCATTAGTTTGTGAAGTAGAGTAATCATAACGGCTTTTTTTCTTCATGTTGGCCACATTTTCTGTACTGACTATTTTTCTCATTTTCAGCTCTGACCTTACTTGAAGGGAAAACTTAAGGCTTACAAAAACTTTGTGTTTTCTGAAACTAAGAAGCTGGTTCAGTTGTAAAGCAGGTTAAGTTAACCTTGTGCACAACTGCAGAGTAGTTGTGCACAAGGTTAGTAGTTGTGCACATGTAGTATTTCATGTTGACGTCTCTCTTCCGACGTCAACATGAAATACTACATTTCTACACTTAAACACTTTTCTAAAGTGGATTTTCAGTTGAAGCAGGAGATGATAACTAAAGGAAGAAGAACACCGGAGCTGAACGTTTTACTTCAAGACAGATTGGTGATTCTCAAACAGAGTAGAGAAGACATGCCGAGGATAAACTTGGCTTTGGATGAATGGATTTTTTTGTGCAGAATTAGGGCTGCATGAATTTCATTGATACATCAAGGTAAGACAGCAATAAGATGTTTTTGTTTGATTTTGTAATTAAATGTACGTTTTGTGGGCTACAGTTAATGTTTAAATAATTCAGTAAAGTGGAGCAGAAAAACACTGCCTTAGAGAACGAAAAGACCACTCTGGAGCAGAAACGCACCATTTTGGAGCAGATAAACGCTTCCCTGGCGCAGATAAACACCAACCTGGAGCAGGAAAACGCCGCCCTAGAGAAGGAAAAGACTGATCTGGAGAAGAAAGGCACCATCTTTGATCGTATATACAGAACCTGCAGCTGGAAGTGGAAGAGTTGAAGGAAAGGCTGAGGGACACAGAGAAGAGGCAGAAATAGCAGCCAGTAGTAAGTCTTGTCTAGCCATCACAAAGACAGCCACAAAAGCAGACACCTGTATTCGGACACGTGGTTGGAGACTTCTCCACTAAACATTTGAAATGTAATAGGCATTACACTTCTCCAGGGCTTCATAGTGAGTCCTGTCGGTCTCCTGCCTGACCTCCAGAGCTTCATAGAAACTGTATAGGAGTTTGCATGTTCTCCCCATGCCTGTGTGGGTTCTCTCTGGGTACTCCGGCTTCCCCCCAAAGTCCAAAAGCATGACTGTTAGGCACCTTGGGTAGGGATTAGTGATCCCTACCCAATCCATTGGGTAGGGATCACTAATCCCTACCCAATCTATTGGGTAGGGATTAGTGATCCCTACCCAATGGATCACTATTCACATGTTTTGCGGCTGTACAGGTAAACAACCTGTACATGTGACTTTTTTTTTTACTTGTCCTCAAATGGAGTCTTGAATCCTTCGACAACACCGATATTATCCAGAGGGGTTTGGTTGAAAAATGTTTGGTTTATAAAGTATTTAAAGCAGAGAACATCGGTTTGATTGATTAATTAAAGTTAAGCCTTCTAACATAATACGTTTATTTAACCATAATGACCTATCTTTACTATAAAAGGTGAAGAATAACATACAAATCAGTAATAAATGACTGAAAAACAAACTTCGGCCGTTTTTTTCTTCTTCGTTCTCTAATCAGGCTGTCACGGTTGCTAGGCAACATGAGTGACGCTGAGGTGGGGGCGGGGCCAGTTGGTGAAGGCTGGACCTGTCCGGATCCACTGGTATTTGTCTTCCGGTCTTATTTATTCAGGAACCGTCTTATGTAGACCTGAGTCCTTTGAAGGCTGCAGACCCTGAATTTGGACACAGCTACTGTATGCAAGTAGGACTGTGACGTCACCTGCAGCTGATTGTTTCAGCTGGTCACGTGATCCTCGGTTGGCAAAGTCACAGCCCGAATCATACGTCACAGATGACGTCAATGACCGACAGCCTTCAAACATAATAGGTTTATTTAATCATAATGTCCTATCTTTACTATAAAAGGTGAAGAATAAAATAGAAATCATTAATACATGACTGAAAAACAAACTTCGGCTCTGTTGTTTTTTTCTCCTCCGTTCTCTGCTTCACGCTGTCAGGGTTGCTAGGCAACATGCGTGACGCCGAGGTGGGGGCGGGGCCAGTAGGTGAAAGCTGGACCTGTCCAATCCACAGGTATTTGTCTTCCGGTCTTAGTTTCTTCCCGTCCTACGTAGGTCCCGTCCTATATAGACCTGAGTCCTTTGAAGGATCCAGACCCTGAATTCGGACACGGCTGGTGAGTCAACAACCAGCAGCTGTTGTTCAGCGCACACAGCGGGAAAACGAGCTTTGGTTGCTAGGTTACGGCGTAGCTCCGGTTGCTAGGTAATGGGCCTGCTGATTTGTGACGTCGCATTGCAGATCTTTTTGAAACTGCTCGTCATTGGTTATTTTTTAAGCGCTTGTTTAGTTTCTAGAAGCAGCTGAATCCCAAATGGAAGAAGAACAAACGTGCAGAATTTAGCAGGTTTTTGCTTCGTTGTTCTTGATTTAGGACATTCTGTGATGTCACTAGCAGCAGGACTGTGACGTCACCTGCATCTGATCGAGTCAGCCGTATGGCAAGCCGTTTTAACATAAATTCGGTTTCGTCTGACTATCCTTAATTACATTCCAGATATCTGAAAATGCATTTTGACTAGGCAAAACTACATTTTGACTATCCGTAATGGTGATTTAAGATATCTGTATTTACATTCTGATTAGTAAGAATAATAATTCAAGATATCTTCAATTACATTTTGACTAGTCAAAATTCCTTTCAAGATATCTCAAATGACGTCACTGGATCTGTCATTTGACGGGACACATATCCGTAATTACGATTTAAGATATCTTCAACACAATTATGACTAGTCAAAATTAAAATTTTAGATATCTGTAATAAGAATGACGTGGAAGCCCCTTTGTGGTGTCCAAACAGTTGCCTGCAGAATTTTATGTTTCCTGCACAAAATTGTCAGTAAAGTAAATGCCACAAATTAGAAAGAGCTCGACAATGTTAAGCGAAGATAGCAAAACTTCATAAACTATAGGATTGCTTCTAACATCTACAAAGAATATCCTGTTTATCCATTTATGACAAACCGAATGCACTTAAAAACAGCTAAAATTGTTATTGTCAAACCATTTTCAACATGAAAGTAGTGCATTTTCAAACATCTTTTTTCATTTTCTCTATTTTTCATTGTTTTATTAAACTTTCAAATTGATACGTAAGTCTGGGACGTTTTGACTAGACAGAATACTAATTCAAGATATCAGTAATGTCATTCTGACTAGTCGAAATGTCAATTTAAGATATCTTAAATGGAAAAGCCGAATAATTTAAGATATCTCTAATTCATTTGGAGATATCTTAAAAGGAATTTTGACTAGTCAAAATTACAATTCAAGATATCTTTAATTTAGTTTTGTCTAGTCGTTATTTGCGTTTAAAATATCTATAATTTAGTTTTCACTAGTCAAAATAACATTTCTCCTATCCAAAAATACATTTAAGATATCTTAAATTATGGAGTAATTCGAGATATCTTTAATTAGAATTAAGACTAGTCAAAACTAAAATCAAGATATCTTGAATTTACTTTATGACTAGTCATAATTTAATTGAAGATATCTGAAATCTGTATTTCAGATAGTCAGTAATTCATTTAAGATATCTTGAATTGAAGTCTCCATTCAAGTCAATGGTAAATTTGACGTCATTTCGACTAGTCAGAATGTAATTAGAGATATCTCAAATATGTATTTTGTCTAGTCGAAATATCTTTGGAGATATCTTAAATCGCTAAAACGTCTAGTCGTAAAACAATTTGAGATATCTGGAATGCAAGGGCGGTAAACCGAATTTATGTTAAAACGGCTTGCCATATCAGCTGGTCGGTCACGTGTTCCTCGGTTGGCAAAGTCACAGCCCGAATCATCATACGTCACCGATGACGTCAATGACCGACAGAAGCGGAATCCTTGAATGTGGGACCTCTACGGTCAATTGGTCGCTGGACTTTTTGTCTTGTTCTCCTGCTGACGCTTGTCGGAACGAACCTGGACAGGAGAGAGAACAGAAAAGGTTGTCCTTTCTGTCTTTACCTCTCTCTCTGTCTGTCCCTCCATCTCTTCAGATGGAGGTTTCAGCTCAGACTGAAGGTCAGGGTTCGTTCACAAGAGTTGCTACGTGAGACGATAAAGAAAAGTCTTAGTGCTGGGGCCTCCTTCAAAGACTTTGGACTTTAAAACCCCGAACCTCACGCCTCCTGCGGGAAGGCGCCTCCTGCTGGAAGCTGAGGTTCGGGGCTTTAAAGACCTTTGTCTTTAGAAAACAGCCTCGACACTTTCCGTGAAGAGGCACAACACAGATCATATTGCGTTTAAGTCGCAGAGTCATTACTGTTTGTCATTTGCTGCTGTGTTGGTGTGCATGAAGGAGTGAATGGTGCTTTTCTCTCTGAGAGTAAAACTTTCTGTCCTCGGAAATAGAATCCTAAGTGAAGAACCGGACCAGAACTAGTCTGGCCTAGAAGACTGTTCTTCAGGGGACACTAAGCGCTCACTTAGAGCACTCTTGTTGAAGAAAAAGCACAAAATATCAAGTCATTGTAAACTAAAATTGTAAGCGTTTTAAATAATGGGAAACACAAAGTCTTGTAATTCCTCACTCGCTGAGGGCCCCGACGGGGATCAAAAGTACATGCAATCCAGGTCTCCTGGTAGCACTGTACACATAAAAAAAAAAATGGAGAAAGAAATATAAAATAGATGGAAAGCTAAAAATTGATCAATGGCAAACAATTGTGGGAATTTTGGAGAGTAGTGTAGCAAGAAAATCTGGGATAAAAAAGGCTAAAAAGGAGGATGAGCTGAGATGTGCTAAACTATGGTTAAACGAATCTAAAAACTTATTTGTAGAAACAGCAGATAATAAAGTCATTTATCAGGGAGTACGAGCTCCTGCAGCCACCCCTCCCCCTGCAACAGCTCTGTATGCCCCAGTATCAGCCGCTGCAGCCCCAGCAGTACGACTGAGCCCCTCACTAGAGGAGGTCACAATAGGCAACGACCCCAAAATAACACCCCACAAAATCCACGCCATTTAAATGGCTGCTGGATTTGTGGCAATATTGGTCACTGGGCAAGAAACTGCCCTTCAAAAAATCCTGCACGGGGAAACAATCCTCGGCATGATCACACTCAACCACACCCCAAAAAGAGAAACCACTAGACTAAATTGATGAAATGGTGGACATACTGTATGTTCAGTTAGTTACACGTTAAGTAAAAATAAATAAATAATTAAAATAAATTTCATTCCTGTACGAAATCAGTGCATGCAAAAATAATTTTTAATGTTACTAAAAATTAGATTTAAATTTCACAAGTGAGAAATTATTTGTTTTAAGAAATACTGGTGTTTGTTTTGTTTTGTTTTGTTTTTCTTTTTGAGCATTCCTACACTTTTAAAGAAAAACCAGTAGAGAGAAATAAAAAATATATATATATATATATATATGGTAACAACTTCTTTGTATACTAAAAGTGGAATAATTACATTCCTGAAGGAGGAGAAGCTGAAAGGTAAAACTAAATAATGAAATTCTCCTCAGAGAACAATGTTTAATGTATTGTGTCAAAATGAGATTACATCACCAACTTGGTGAAATGATCCTTTGGCTGTCTAACTGGAGGAGTCAGCGGTCAGAGTAAGGTACCGACCTGGACATTATCCAGCCTCGTAACTCTCTTAGGCCTTGAGAGGAGGGCTGACCTCTGACCTCACAGTCTACAGCACTGAGATCAACAGGTTTAGAGAAATCCATTGTTCTCTGGTGAGACGTGTTTTAAATGAAGTTAACATAAACTTACATATTAAATTGTAAAGGTTAAATGTTGTGCAAAATAAAATAAAATAAAAAGAAATAATAAAAGAGACTACAGCTTTTAACATGTTTCATGTTTACATGTGTTTTAATAAGGAAATAATTCATGACTTCTTAAAAATGTTGGGTAATATGTGGCTAAAAAACTATACGATGAAAAGAAAGAAGTTATATGGAAAATGTTTGTGTAAAAAAAAAAAAATAATAATAATAATTTACAGAAATACGAACAAACCCTAATTGACTCTTATTTGCTTCTTTCATTTTCCTCTGTCTGAGCCTCGCTGCGGTGCGTCTGACCTCTGACCTCAGCTCAGACCTGTCCTGCCGATCAGATGATGTCCCTCTTTCATCACCAGCCAAAGACAGTTGATAAAGAAGAAAAAAAGAACAGGACGATTTCTACCAACTGAAGTGTCCGCTGATCCTAATTCCTGGACATCTGAGAACTGCCACGCAGTAGATACTGTATGGAGTCCTGCTGGACATTTGGACTGGAACTATATTCCTGTGTTTGGCTGCAACTGAACCCTCACAACCCTCGCTGATTTACTCTTTGACATCAGCGTGGAGAAGGAAAATAATGTGTTTTAAAGAAAAAAAAAGAAAGAAAGCAAACTGAACTGTTTTTTGCTTGTTTCATTGGTGGACAACCTGGACATTCACTAAGGGACGGTCTGGACAACTTATAATTAATCCAACACCAGAGCTAGTTGGACTGACAGGGAGCTGGAGGAGAGACAGAGGGAGGACCAGCTGCAGCGACGCCAGCAGCAGGAGGTGGAAGCGAGAAGCGAGACAGAAAGGAGAAATGCGAGATAAGTTATACACACACATCTGTGATAGACAATGTGTCACTAATTCTGTTTACATATAGAAATTATCTATCTATAAAAGAACATTTTGAAGGATTTTAGGTTCAATGTTAGAAAAAATTGTTCATTTTGTGCCCTTTAACTCAGTCCTTAACAGAAGGACCAGTGATCCTCTTAGGGCCCACGAGCCATAGATTGGGAAACTGTAAAGGAAAAAACTGTAATGACTAAATTTAAGAAAACAAATAAATAAAGCTGATAGAGCTATGCAACTAAATTACAGCCAAACAAAAAAAAAAATATTAGAGATTCTGAGCTAATAATTATTTGCAAATGTTTTATTTTTTCCTTTAAAAGAAATACTAGTTCAAAACAAAATTTAACATCTCTAAGTGTTGAAAATAATTGATATTGCAGTGTTGAAATATTATGAAGTATTTCTTTACATTTAACTGAAACATTTAACTTAGAGTTTGATTCTATAAAGAATCTACTAATTGATTGGGTTTGTGTATTTTATATTGGAATGAATGAAAATTATTATGAGAAGAAAGAAATTTTACTACAAAATTAAGTAACGGATGAAATTATTGACCATTTACTATAACAATATAAAATACTTATGTTGTGGACTTGTCTGAAATGCAAAGTTTAAGTGAAGTCTGAGATTTTAAGCAACCTAGGAGATGTAAATGGCTACTAAAAACTGATGATTGTGGATAAAAGCAACATTTTCTAGATTTCAGTCTAAAACATTTTAATCAAGATTTGATTGATAGTAAATACATTCAAAAAGAAAAATGTTGAATTAGAAGATTTGAGATTTGGTTTAAATCAAAGATGGTCATTTTTATTTTAGAGAAATAAAATAGAAATGTTGAAAGATGCTGAATTTAACAAAAAATAAATACATAAATGGAAGGTAAACCTGTAATTAAAAGATTTGTTTACTAAATGATCTTCTAAAAGCAATAAACCTGTGAGTTCACCTGAATGAACTATTAACCCTCCCAAGTCTCTATTTGAAGCTAAAGCGATTGTGACACATGGCGATGCCATGTGTCAACAGGGGGGGAAATAAGAAGGAAAATATTATATAATAATAGTAATACTATATAATATTCTTAAATGAAATTTTTTTTGTTATGAACTTTTGAAGTAAATAGTGTTTGATAATGATTGATACTTTTTTTTTTTTAAATGGGTTGAAATAGGTTCCAGCAAAGCATGCTTTTGAAATAATTCATGGGAGAGCTTACAGATTTCCTCTGTTTGCTCCAGACTTGCAGAAAGCTGATGAAGAACAAACATTAGCAGACTATATGATCAGAACTCTTAAACTGAAGGAAGTGTCCAGTACAAATTTACTGCCTTCTGATTCTATTCTTTCGCAGGAGGCCACTCACATCGAGTCAGATGACTGGGTCTACATTAAGGTCATCAAACGAAAGAACTGGGCGAGTCCACGGTGGGAAGGACCGTTCCAAGTGCTGATGACCACACCAACAGCTGTAAAGATTGCTGAAAGACCCAGCTGGATACATCTCAGTCACTGCAAGCTGCAGAGAGTGTCGGACCGCTAATCCTGAGTGACGGGGAAGTTTCTGGCTACAAAGGGGTTCCTGACCAATAGGGCGGTTCGTCTCAACGCCAGTGAAGAAACTCGACAGATCCTCACTCTTTAGTTTGGGGGTTTTGACATCTCTGTGCGCCAAGCAGCAATGAAGACCCCATATGCAAGATGGTTCTTCTACTGCGTTGTGGCTGCAGCATGTATGATGTTTGAAGGAGGAAGTGACCTCACTGTCCACCCACATGACTACAGCACCAACCTCTGGTGGAACTGATGAACAAAACTGCACACGAGGAGAAAGAAGTAAATTGCTACGTGTGTACACAGATGCCAATCGCCACACATAACTCAGGTCTGCGTCCAGGGAACATCACTGAAGACAAACAGATGTGTCTCTATGGCCTGAGCACACAACCATGACTCAGCATGCCACCGCCGAAAGGATGCAAATGGTGAAAAAAGGATTATTCTGTTCTACTTCGGACAGAAGAATCCAAAAAGGACTTTTTGGATCTAAGAACTGTTCATCTAATGCTGACGTACTTCCTCTTCTACCGTTCCCGCAAGCTGCATGGAAAAATACCAGAGACCATTTCTTTAGCAGAAGCTAAACCCGGGTCTCTGAGGAGCTGTGTTTTCAACGACAGACACATTTGACTTAGGATGTTACCTTGGGATTTGTGTAACAAAGTTTACACCTATTGTGACATGACACCGGATTACATCAACTACATTGCCTGCAGGGGTCAAAGGGCGACCCCCGACTGCAAAGTCTGGAAGGACAACCCAGACTGTGACAACTTGCTTGATGAGAGTTTCAAGGCCACGTTGAGATCAACAGATATGGATTACTGCGACTCATCAACAGCACACACCAGCTGGCCAACGGCACAGCGAAAGAACTGACTGAACTGAGAAACATGGTTTTGCAAAATCGTATTGTGCTGGACCTGCTCACAGCCTCTCAGAGTGGTGTTTGTAAAATCATTGGCCCAGCGTGCTGTACATTCGTTCCTGATGAAACAGGAACTGGTGGAACTATTTCTGACGCTCTACATGACCTGGAAGAACTTAAACATTATATGGAAAGTGGAACGCAAGGATCATCTTCTTTTGACTTTCTTTCTTGGCTCACTTCTGGGCCATGGTGGAATTTACTGTTGAAGCTTGGAACACCTATTCTGGGTGTTTTGATTCTTTTTTTTTTTGTCTGTTCACAAGTTGCATTGTTCCATGCCTTCGAAGCATGATGCTAAAGTCAATTAACACTGCTGTGGTCAACTATCAGCTGGTGAAAATGACCTATGAGACAAATGAAGACGACTTGTTTTCTGATGATGAAGTTCTGTATTCAATAAACAGATTAATTCATTTGCTGAATGATTCCTACATCAAAATGTGAAAACAAGTGGTGTTAGTGATGAGAAAAACTGCATTTGATTTTTTGCTGTTTCTTTTATTTTTCATTTACTTTTCATTTATATCATATATTCTTTCTGTATTTAAAAAATATAATAATTCTTGCATTTATTGGATCTATTATTTTCTTTTCTATGCTTGTCTTATGAAAATGATAAAAAGGGGGAATGTTAGAGATTTTTTGGTATTATCATTTTGTTATTACTTATTTATATTCAGTCTAATGTTAATCAACAATAGTTAATATAGATTGTGATTTTTAGTTTAAAGTGGTCTCTTACTTCTGTGTCTCTGAACTGACTTGAAGGCCACGTCTGCCTGTAAATCTTTATGTGAAACAGTTAACTGTCTGTTTCCCAGACCTTAAATTACGCTTCCACAGGTGGTCTTATCACTAAATACTCCCTACTTTAGAAACTGCCTGTGTGCAGTGATAAATATTGTCTGTGCTGTCCTCCGTTCCCCATCCTCCCTGTTTTTGCTTGATAATAAAAGACAAGCTGTAACCAAAGGTTGGTTAGAACGCTCGGTGAACGGCTTGGAGGAGCCGTTTGTTGAGTCTTCTCCTTTTGCAAAAGCTTTGTCATAATTATTTACATGCGTTGTCTGTGGTTCTTTTTAATGAAGGTTCAAGAAAATACCCATCAGACACCTTACGAAATAAACATCTAAAATGAAATTAAAAGTAAACTTAAAAAGTTTTTAAAAGTCAACAGCCAAGAAGTGCATTTGCTTTCCTACTGCTGTATAATTAATCAGAAAAACAGGACACAAAACTTCTTATAATATAACAATGCACAGAAATGGTAAGTTTAACTTTTCTTAAACCCAGTTCAGTATTATAGACCAAAGTTAATTGAACAAAAACATGGGTGTCAATCTTTTAACACTTTCAAAAGTGTTACTTTAACACCAGCTGACTTGGACACATATAGACACTGTTGGGTGTTAATTCAACCCTGGTATTTTTACTGTGTATTTAAATATGCTGAACTATGTATTAAAAACATACTTAAATAATACAATTGTTTATAAATGTAGCTTTGATTGATGTTTGAATATAGTTCCCAGTAACAAAAAAGTGTGTTATGATCGATATTAAATGCGCTGATATGTTATTTTGCCTACTAAACACATAAGGCTGAGTGGAGTGGTCTACCACTCCAAGATGGCCGCCCTAAATCTCGTCAGCGACAATAGGCGAGAGCGATGCATGAGGCGTCTGTCCTTATATTATGTCTATGGAAACACCTGTTTCGCTTCTCCCATTAAACACAAATCAAGTCTCACGATGAGCAGCAGCCACATGTCCCTAATGCCACATAATGACCAGTTGTTGCACCATTAGTTTGTGAAGTAGAGTAATCATAACGGCTTTTTTTCTTCATGTTGGCCACATTTTCTGTACTGACTATTTTTCTCATTTTCAGCTCTGACCTTACTTGAAGGGAAAACTTAAGGCTTACAAAAACTTTGTGTTTTCTGAAACTAAGAAGCTGGTTCAGTTGTAAAGCAGGTTAAGTTAACCTTGTGCACAACTGCAGAGTAGTTGTGCACAAGGTTAGTAGTTGTGCACATGTAGTATTTCATGTTGACGTCTCTCTTCCGACGTCAACATGAAATACTACATTTCTACACTTAAACACTTTTCTAAAGTGGATTTTCAGTTGAAGCAGGAGATGATAACTAAAGGAAGAAGAACACCGGAGCTGAACGTTTTACTTCAAGACAGATTGGTGATTCTCAAACAGAGTAGAGAAGACATGCCGAGGATAAACTTAGCTTTGGATGAATGGATTTTTTTGTGCAGAATTAGGGCTGCATGAATTTCATTGATACATCAAGGTAAGACAGCAATAAGATGTTTTTGTTTGATTTTGTAATTAAATGTACGTTTTGTGGGCTACAGTTAATGTTTAAATAATTCAGTAAAGTGGAGCAGAAAAACACTGCCTTAGAGAACGAAAAGACCACTCTGGAGCAGAAACGCACCATTTTGGAGCAGATAAACGCTTCCCTGGCGCAGATAAACACCAACCTGGAGCAGGAAAACGCCGCCCTAGAGAAGGAAAAGACTGATCTGGAGAAGAAAGGCACCATCTTTGATCGTATATACAGAACCTGCAGCTGGAAGTGGAAGAGTTGAAGGAAAGGCTGAGGGACACAGAGAAGAGGCAGAAATAGCAGCCAGTAGTAAGTCTTGTCTAGCCATCACAAAGACAGCCACAAAAGCAGACACCTGTATTCGGACACGTGGTTGGAGACTTCTCCACTAAACATTTGAAATGTAATAGGCATTACACTTCTCCAGGGCTTCATAGTGAGTCCTGTCGGTCTCCTGCCTGACCTCCAGAGCTTCATAGAAACTGTATAGGAGTTTGCATGTTCTCCCCATGCCTGTGTGGGTTCTCTCTGGGTACTCCGGCTTCCCCCCAAAGTCCAAAAGCATGACTGTTAGGCACCTTGGGTAGGGATTAGTGATCCCTACCCAATGGATCACTATTCACATGTTTTGCGGCTGTACAGGTAAACAACCTGTACATGTGACTTTTTTTTTTACTTGTCCTCAAATGGAGTCTTGAATCCTTCGAAAACAATCCCATATACATGTTTTGCACTAAATGTTATGGTTTTATATCTATTTAAAAAGAAGTTGACGAGATTTAAAGGTCTATAGGACCTAGTTTTATAAAACACACTTTGTAAACCTGAAGACCCTTATGATGGAAACGAACTTTGAATCTCGCGTTCCCTCGCCCGGACGCGGGTCACCGGGGTCCCACCTTGGAGCCAGGCCTGGAGGTGGGGCACGATGGCGAGCGCCTGGTGGCCGGGCTTTTAACCACGGAGCCCGGCCGGGCTCAGCCCGAAGAGGAGACGTGGATTCCCCTTCCAATGGGCTCACCACCTGTCGGAGGGGCCAAAGGGGTCGGGTGCAATGTGTTACGGGCGGTGGCCGAGGGAGGGGACCCTGGCGGTCTGATCCCCGGCTGCAGAAGCTGGCTCTTGGGACGTGGAACGTCATGTCTCTGGTGGGGAAGGAGCCGGAGCTAGTGTGCGAGGCTGAGAGGTTTCGGCTAGAAATAGTCGGCCTCACCTCGACGCATGGCTCTGGTTCCGGAACCAGTCTCCTTGAGAGGGGCTGGACGTACTTCCACTCTGGAGTTGCCCACGGCGAGAGGCGCCGGGCAGGAGTGGGCATACTTGTTGCCCCCCATCTTGGCGCCTGCACGTTGGGGTTTACCCCGGTGAACGAGAGGGTAGCCTCCCTCCGCCTACGGGTGGGGGGACGGGTTCTGACTGTTGTCTGTGCTTACGGGCCGAACAACAGTTCAGATTACCCACCCTTCTTGGAATCCTTAGAGGGGGTACTGGAGAGTGCCCCTCCTGGGGACTCCCTTGTTCTGCTGGGGGACTTCAACGCTCACGTGGGCAATGACAGTGAGACCTGGAGGGGCGTGGTTGGGAGGAACGGCCCCCCTGATCTGAACTCGAGTGGTGTTCTGTTGTTGGACTTCTGTGCTCGTCACGGTCTGTCCATCACGAACACCATGTTCAAGCATAAGGGTGTCCATACGTGCACTTGGCACCAGGACACCCTAGGCCGCAGTTCGATGATCGATTTTGTCGTCGTTTCATCGGATCTGCGGCCGTATGTCTTGGACACTCGGGTGAAGAGAGGGGCGGAGCTGTCCACTGACCACTACCTGGTGGTGAGTTGGCTCCGGTGGTGGGGGAGGAAGCCGGTCAGACCTGGCAGGCCCAAACGTGTAGTGAGGGTCTGCTGGGAACGTCTGGCGGAGTCCCCTGTGAGACGGAGCTTCAACTCCCACCTCCGGCAGAACTTCGAACACGTTCCGGGGGAGGTGGGGAACATAGAGTCTGAGTGGACCATGTTCCGTGCCTCCATGGCCGAGGCGGCTTATCGGAGCTGTGGCTGCAAGGTCGTTGGTGCCTGTCGTGGCGGCAACCCCCGAACCCGTTGGTGGACACCTTCGGTGAGGGATGCTGTCAAGCTGAAGAAGGAGTCCTATGGGGTCTTTTTGGCCTGTGGGACTCCAGAAGCAGCTGATGGGTACCGGCGGGCGAAGCGGCATGCGGCTCGGGTGGTCGCTGAGGCCAAAACTCGGGCGTGGGAGGAGTTTGGAGAGGCCATGGAGAAAGACTTCCGCACGGCTTCGAGGCGATTCTGGTCCACCATCCGGCGTCTCAGGAGGGGGAAGCAGTGCAGCACCAACACTGTTTACAGTGGGGATGGTGTGCTGCTGACCTCGACTGGGGATGTTGTGGGTCGGTGGGCGGAATACTTCGAAGACCTCCTCAATCCCACCAACATGCCTTCTGTTGAAGAAGCTGAGCCTGTGGACCCTGGGTTGGGCTCTCCAATCTCTGGGGACGAAGTCGCCGAGGTGGTCAAAAAACTACTCGGTGGCAGGGCCCCGGGGGTGGATGAGATCCGCCCGGAGTTCCTTAAGGCTCTGGATGTTGTAGGGTTGTGTTGGCTCACACGACTCTGCAATATCGCATGGACATCGGGGGCAGTTCCTCTGGATTGGCAGACCGGGGTGGTGGTCCCCCTGTTTAAAAAGGGGGACCGGAGGGTGTGCTCCAATTACAGAGGGGTCACACTCTTAAGCCTCCCTGGAAAGGTCTATTCAGGGGTCCTGGAGAGGAGGGTCCGTCGGATAGTCGAACCTCGGATTCAGGAAGAGCAGTGTGGTTTTCGTCCTGGTCGTGGAACACTGGACCAGCTCTATACCCTCAGCAGGGTCCTGGAGGGTGCATGGGAGTTCGCCCAACCAGTCTACATGTGTTTTGTGGACTTGGAGAAGGCGTTCGACCGTGTCCCTCGGGGGGCCTTGTGGGGGGTTCTCCGGGAGTATGGGGTACCGGCCTTTTGATACGGGCTGTAAGGTCCCTGTATGACCGGTGTCAGAGTCTGGTCCGCATTGCCGGCAGTAAGTCGGGCTCGTTTCCGGTGAGAGTTGGACTCCGCCAAGGCTGCCCTTTGTCACCGATTCTGTTCATTACTTTCATGGACAGAATTTCTAGGCGCAGCCGAGGTGTTGAGGGGATCCGTTTTGGTGGCCTTAGGATCGCAGCTCTGCTTTTTGCGGATGATGTGGTCCTGATGGCTTCATCAGATCGTGATCTGCGGCTCTCGCTGAATCGGTTCGCGGCCGAGTGTGAAGCGGCCAGGATGAGGCTCAGTGCCTCCAAATCCGAGGCCATGGTCTTGAGCCGGAAAAGGGTAGAGTGCCTTCTCCGGGTCAGGGGGGTCGTTCTGCCTCAAGTGGAGGAGTTTAAGTATCTGGGGATCTTGTTCACGAATGAGGGAAGAAGGGAGCGGGAGATCGACAGGCGGATTGGGGCGGCGTCTGCCGTGAAGCGGGCGCTGTACCGGTCCGTCGTGGTGAAGAGAGAGCTGAGTCAAAAGGCGAAGCTCTCGATTTACCGGTCGATCTACGTTCCCACCCTCATCTATGGTCATGAGCTTTGGGTCATGACCGAAAGAACGAGATCACGGATACAAGCGGCCGAAATGGGTTTCCTCCGCAGGGTGGCCGGGCTCTCCCTTAGAGATAGGGTGAGAAGCTCGGTCATCCGGGAGGGACTCAAAGTAGAGCCGCTGCTCCTCCACGTCGAGAGGAGCCAGTTGAGGTGGCTCGGGCATCTGGTCAGGATGCCTCCTGGACGCCTCCCTGGTGAGGTGTTCCGGGCACGTCCCACCGGGAGGAGGCCCCGAGGAAGACCCAGGACACGCTGGAGGGACTATGTCTCTCGGCTGGCCTGGGAACGCCTTGGGGTTCCCCCGGAGGAGCTGGAAGAAGTGGCTGGGGAGAGGGAAGTCTGGGCCTCCCTTCTGAAGCTGCTGCCCCTGAGACCTGATCCCGGATAAGCGGAAGAAAATGGATGGATGGATGGATGGACTTTGTAAACAACAAATTTAGTAGATAACACTGGTCGCTCCAGGTTCGGTACGCTGAGAGAAAATGCCTAACTCCTGGCACATTGTTATAAAAACTCCCGCTAGTTTCCCCAATGAGAGAGAGTTAAACACCGATATTATCCAGACGGGTTTGGTTGAAAAATGTTTGGTTTATAAAGTATTTCAAAGCAGAGAACATCGGTTTGATTGATTAATTAAAGTTAAGCCATCAAACATAATACGTTTATTTAACCACAATGACCTATCTTTACTATAAAAGGTGAAGAATAACATACAAATCAGTAATAAATGACTGAAAAACAAACTTCGGCCGTTTTTTTTCTTCTTCGTTCTCTAATCAGGCTGTCACGGTTGCTAGGCAACATGAGTGACGCTGAGGTGGGGGCGGGGCCAGTTGGTGAAGGCTGGACCTGTCCGGATCCACTGGTATTTGTCTTCCGGTCTTATTTATTCAGGAACCGTCTTATGTAGACCTGAGTCCTTTGAAGGCTGCAGACCCTGAATTTGGACACAGCTACTGTATGCAAGTAGGACTGTGACGTCACCTGCAGCTGATTGTTTCAGCTGGTCACGTGATCCTCGGTTGGCAAAGTCACAGCCCGAATCATACGTCACAGATGACGTCAATGACCGACAGCCTTCAAACATAATAGGTTTATTTAATCATAATGTCCTGTCTTTACTATAAAAGGTGAAGAATAAAATAGAAATCATTAATACATGACTGAAAAACAAACTTCGGCTCTGTTGTTTTTTTCTCCTCCGTTCTCTGCTTCACGCTGTCAGGGTTGCTAGGCAACATGCGTGACGCCGAGGTGGGGGCGGGGCCAGTAGGTGAAAGCTGGACCTGTCCAATCCACAGGTATTTGTCTTCCGGTCTTAGTTTCTTCCCGTCCTACGTAGGTCCCGTCCTATATAGACCTGAGTCCTTTGAAGGATCCAGACCCTGAATTCGGACACGGCTGGTGAGTCAACAACCAGCAGCCGTTGTTCAGCGCACACAGCGGGAAAACGAGCTTTGGTTGCTAGGTTACGGCGTAGCTCCGGTTGCTAGGTAATGGGCCTGCTGATTTGTGACGTCGCATTGCAGATCTTTTGAAACTGCTCCTCATTGGTTATTTTTTAAGCGCTTGTTTAGTTTCTAGAAGCAGCTGAATCCCAAATGGAAGAAGAACAAACGTGCAGAATTTAGCAGGTTTTTGCTTCGTTGTTCTTGATTTAGGACATTCTGTGATGTCACTAGCAGCAGGACTGTGACGTCACCTGCATCTGATCGAGTCAGCCGTATGGCAAGCCGTTTTAACATAAATTCGGTTTCGTCTGACTATCCTTAATTACATTCCAGATATCTGAAAATGCATTTTGACTAGGCAAAACTACATTTTGACTATCCGTAATGGTGATTTAAGATATCTGTATTTACATTCTGATTAGTAAGAATAATAATTCAAGATATCTTCAATTACATTTTGACTAGTCAAAATTCCTTTCAAGATATCTCAAATGACGTCACTGGATCTGTCATTTGACGGGACACATATCCGTAATTACAATTTAAGATATCTTCAACACAATTATGACTAGTCAAAATTAAAATTTTAGATATCTGTAATAAGAATGACGTGGAAGCCCCTTTGTGGTGTCCAAACAGTTGCCTGCAGAATTTTATGTTTCCTGCACAAAATTGTCAGTAAAGTAAATGCCACAAATTAGAAAGAGCTCGACAATGTTAAGCGAAGATAGCAAAACTTCATAAACTATAGGATTGCTTCTAACATCTACAAAGAATATCCTGTTTATCCATTTATGACAAACCGAATGCACTTAAAAACAGCTAAAATTGTTATTGTCAAACCATTTTCAACATGAAAGTAGTGCATTTTCAAACATCTTTTTTCATTTTCTCTATTTTTCATTGTTTTATTAAACTTTCAAATTGATACGTAAGTCTGGGACGTTTTGACTAGACAGAATACTAATTCAAGATATCAGTAATGTCATTCTGACTAGTCGAAATGTCAATTTAAGATATCTTAAATGGAAAAGCCGAATAATTTAAGATATCTCTAATTCATTTGGAGATAACTTAAAAGGAATTTTGACTAGTCAAAATTACAATTCAAGATATCTTTAATTTAGTTTTGTCTAGTCGTTATTTGCGTTTATTTTGACTAGTTTTCACTAGTCAAAATAACATTTCTCCTATCCAAAAATACATTTAAGATATCTTAAATTATGGAGTAATTCGAGATATCTTTAATTAGAATTAAGACTAGTCAAAACTAAAATCAAGATATCTTGAATTTACTTTATGACTAGTCATAATTTAATTGAAGATATCTGAAATCTGTATTTCAGATAGTCAGTAATTCATTTAAGATATCTTGAATTGAAGTCTCCATTGAAGTCAATGGTAAATTTGACGTCATTTCGACTAGTCAGAATGTAATTAGAGATATCTCAAATATGTATTTTGTCTAGTCGAAATATCTTTGGAGATATCTTAAATCGCTAAAACGTCTAGTCGTAAAACAATTTGAGATATCTGGAATGTAATTAAGGCTAGTCAGACGAAACCGAATTTATGTTAAAACGGCTTGCCATATCAGCTGGTCGGTCACGTGTTCCTCGGTTGGCAAAGTCACAGCCCGAATCATCATACGTCACCGATGACGTCAATGACCGACAGAAGCGGAATCCTTGAATGTGGGACCTCTACGGTCAATTGGTCGCTGGACTTTTTGTCTTGTTCTCCTGCTGACGCTTGTCGGAACGAACCTGGACAGGAGAGAGGACAGAAAAGGTTGTCCTTTCTGTCTTTACCTCTCTCTCTGTCTGTCCCTCCATCTCTTCAGATGGAGGTTTCAGCTCAGACTGAAGGTCAGGGTTCGTTCACAAGAGTTGCTACGTGAGACGATAAAGAAAAGTCTTAGTGCTGGGGCCTCCTTCAAAGACTTTGGACTTTAAAACCCCGAACCTCACGCCTCCTGCGGGAAGGCGCCTCCTGCTGGAAGCTGAGGTTCGGGGCTTTAAAGACCTTTGTCTTTAGAAAACAGCCTCGACACTTAGACTTTTCTTTATCGTCTCACGTCGCAACTCTTGTGAACCAACCCTGACCTTCAGTCTGAGCTGAAACCTCCATCTGAAGAGATGGAGGGACAGACAGAGAGAGAGGTAAAGACAGAAAGGACAACCTTTTCTGTCCTCTCTCCTGTCCAGGTTCGTTCCGACAAGCGTCAGCCTGCAGGAGAAAAAGACTAAAAGTGTAGTTGTCTTATCTGCTTTTAATGTATATCCATTTTAATCTAGTCTTTAAATGTAGAATCAGATGCTCGTAAATCCAGCATAGCTTAATGCGCATGCGCACATCAATGTTACGTTTATTTTTATAAATCCGTCATACCTGTAGAAGTTTCATTTTATGTGTTTTTGTGATAAAGTGGGAGATTACAGTTACTTAACTAAATCACTTTGGTTACTATGTTATTTTGTAATTTAACGTTATTTGCTCTGCGCGTCTTTCCGCCGTTTATATGCGACAATATCAGCAAAATTATTTCGTTGTTGGAGAAACAGGAACTATTTTGTGTTTCTGTCTCCAAGTTATGTTATTATAAGCGGTTTTGTGCTGTTTTTTTTTTTTCAAATGTAATGAATCGCGGGTTGCGCTGTTTGGGGCTCGTTGTTGAGGGTGGGGTCAGGCGCGGGACTGCGGGGGGGCTGGGGGGGGGGCGGCTAGTTAGTTATTACCCCCCAGAGGTAGTCCTGCCCCGCCTCAACTTTAAAAGTCTAGCTCCGCCACTGTCCACCATCCATCCATCCATCCATTTTCTTTACACCCTTGTCCCTTGGTGAGGTTGGTAGGGTTGCTGGTGCTGATCTCCAACTGACGTTCTGGGCGAGATCCACCAGACCAATGATGGCTATTTATTAATTTTTGCCATAATTCAAAAGCTGAGCTGTGTGAATTTGGATTATCCTACTGCACGGGATTTAAGGCAAAAATATGATGGAGGTGGAAAATAATTTGAAAATACTTAATGTACTTTAAGTCGTTCAAGTCATTAATTCAATAAATTCTTTTAAAGCAACCTGTTGGATTTTAATGATGTTTATATTGTTGATTTTATTTCAGTTTATTTAATGATATTTAGTTTTACTTTCATTTTTTAAAAAGCTACCAATGACAAATCAGGGGAAGCTGCACAGTGTCGCAGTTGGTAGAGCTGTTGCCTTGCAGCAAGAAGGTTCTGGGTTCGATTCCCGGCCCCGGCCTTTCTGCATGGAGTTTGCATGTTCTCCCTGTGCATGGTGGGTTTTCTCCGGGTACTCCGGTTTCCTCCCACAGTCCAAAAACATGACTGTCAGGTTAATTGGTCTGTCTAAATTGCCCCTAGGTGTGAGTGCATGGTTGTTTGTCCTGTGTGTGTCTCTGTGTTGCCCTGCGACAGACTGGCGACCTGTCCAGGGCATACCCCGCCTCTCGCCCGGAACACCAGCTGGAGATAGGCACCAGCACCTCCCGACCCCATTAAAGGGACAAGGGTGTAGGAAAATGGATGGACAAATCAGGGGATTTCCAGGAGTTATAGATCTTCTTTCTATTTTCTCTAATATCAAACAATTAAATGTCAACAAAACAAATACAAGAATAACAAAATATCTCAGTTTGAGAAGCTTATATTTTATTATTTCAGTGTTCTGCTGCTGACAGTATTTTTGTTAGCAGATGGAAATCTAAAGATCTTTGCTCTTCATTTCTTGACAGTGATATTTCTATTGAGTTGCTGTTTAGGATCTTCGCCACAAGGGGGAGCTACAGACCCGGGAGCCTGTCTGCGTCCAGTAATGTTGAGTAAATCTAAACAAACAAATACAACATTAAAAAAATAATAAAGTAATTACTCAGAAGTTAAGATTTAGTGATGTTTATAAGCTCTTGAGGTTTTCTATGTTTTGTCATTAAGAAATGCTTTCTGGACCAAACTGAACCAGCATTTAAAAAAATCAGCATTTGATTTTTCTAGACATGGAGAAAATGTTATTATTATTATCCAGTAAAAGTCTAAAAGAAGCTCATAATGGCATTTAATGGACAACAGAACTGATTGACAGAAAACCTTCAGGTTGAGTCTTTAATGTAAAAATAGAAACGCGTCACATTTACAGCCTGTTATTGTTCTGCTAAGTGACCAAATCTGACAAACAGCTCTGTCTTGGTAGTCCCATCATTTCCAGTCAGATCATATATTTCCTTGTTCCTTCCCCTTCAGTGCTCAAGTTTAAGTACAGTCACAGTCAACAGTCACGTTAGAGAAAACAGAAATGGAGCAGCAAGGAGTTCAGCTGGACCGAGAAACTTTCTCCTGTGTGAACTGCCCAAATTTGCGTCCCCTGTCGCGGGAGCGCGCATCGCTCTAAGCTCTCGGATATTGACGAGAAAACGGACAAAAATATGACCGAAGAGGAAATTTTAAAGATATTTGTAACATTATCACGTTTCTTAACCATGCAATCCCTAAAACGGTGGGTTTTATTTCGCAAATTACTTGAAATAAATACGGTTTTTACACCTTTATTGACACATGAGTCAAACTTTTTTCAGTCCGTGTCTGCAGTAAACGTTCCTCTCGGCCCGACGCTGACTTGTTCCGCTAGTGATGGTACAACAACTGGTGCACCAACCAACTCTTGGTGTGAGAAGAATTATCGTTACGTCACTCTTTACCCACAGATTATTTACATCGTTCTAAGTTATTTTACTTAGTAAATAAGTAAAGTACAGCAATATAATATTTGTTTTCTTCTCTCTTCCGACGTCAACATGAAATACTACATTTCTACACTTAAATCATGTTTCACTTTGACGAGCTTTACACAACAGGATTAAAAAGGAAAAGGAACAGCATTCAAATAATGCACGTGGTTCTCTCAGCTCGTCATTGATGACGTCATCCTCAGGATCAAAGTCCGAATCAAGCGTCACAGATTGACGTCATTGACCGACTGAACCAGAGTCCTTGAATGTGGAGTTCTTACGATCATTTGGTCAGTTCTTTTCGTCTTGCAGAACGAACCAGTTACAGGTTCTGAGGAGTTTATCCTTCCTGTCTTTACTTCTCTCTCAGTCTATCTTAGCATAGACTGAAGATGAGGGTTCAGTGTTCACACACGAGACGGAAAAGAACTGACGCTCTGCGGGATGGGGGACGGAGAAGCTGCCCCCCCCTCCGGAATGGGGGACGAAGAAGTTGCCCCCCTCCGGGATGGGGGACGAAGAAGTTGCCCCTCCCCCGGAATGAGGGGCGGAGAAGCTGCCCCCCCCCCCACCTGGGATGGGGGACGGAGAAGCTGCCCCCTCCGGGATGGGGGACGAAGAAGTTGCCCCCCTGGGATGGGGGACGGAGAAGCTGCCCCCTCCGGGATGGGGGACGAAGAAGTTGCCCCTCCCCCGGAATGGGGGGCGGAGAAGCTGCCCCCCCTGCGGTCGCGCCCGGCCCGGCGGCATGTGCTGGCATTGGGGGGGGCATCGCCCCCCCACACACACAGAGTCAGCCATGCCCGCCCTGGATGGAAACCTTTGGGTTTCCATCTGGATGCTCATGTTCCCAGATATTGTGGCTGCACAACTGCAGAGTAAGACACAGTGAGCTAACATGGAGCTATAGCCACACAGTAAATAAGTAAAGTATAGCAATATATTTGTTTTCTTCTCTCTTCCGACGTCAACATGAAAGACTACATTTCTACACTTAAACACTTTTCTAAAGTGGATTTTCAGTTGAAGCAGGAGATGATAACTAAAGCAAGAAGAACACCGGAGCTGAACGTTTTACTTCAAGACAGATTGATGATTCTCAAACGGAGTAGAAAAGACATGCCGAGGATAAACTTGGCGTTGGATGAATGGATATTTTTGTGCAGAATTAGCGGTGCATGGATTTCATTGATACGTCAAGGTAAGACAGACAGCAATAAGATGTTTTTGTTTAGTTTTTTTAATTAAATGTGCGTTTTGTGGGTTAATGTTTAAATAATTCAGTTAAGTAGAAGCGGTAGTTAATTATGTATTAATTAATGGATCATAGCACGAAATGATTACCTACATTTTTAAGTTTCACTGAGTTAACGCGGCTATGGATGATGTAAAAGGTCAGTCTTTTTGACCCCCAGCGTTGTACGCATGCGCGAAATTTCCGTAGGTCCAATAACATGGATGGTGTCTTAAGTCATAAGTCACTGATATACAGTATATATATATATGTGTGTGTGTGTGTTGTGTGTGTGTGTGTGTGTGTGTGTGTGTGTGTGTGTGTGTGTGTATTATTAGTTGTTTTTTTAACTACTTTCAACCCGGTTACTATATCTAGAACACCAGGGCGTTCAAGAGTTAGGCCACGTTGTGTCTAGAAGAAATCCCAACCAACTCTTTGTGTGAGAAATATTAACGTTACGTCACTTTTTACCGACAGATCAAAGCGTTTCGGAGATAATTTTCATCGTTTTTTTTTTATTTTACTTAGTTTTGAATTCCGTTTCGTGACTTTCAACGTGGCGATCTAAACTGAGAAACTGTGTGTATATATTTTTGCAGTGTTTACATTTACTCTTGTTGTTTTTGGAAAACCGTCAATGAAAAGGCTGTGTCAAAGAATGTCCTCTGGTTTCGGCGCTGCACTCGACATGCACTCTTGTTTCTCTTCAAATCTGAGGTGGGGGCGGAGCCAGTAGGTGAAAGCTGGACCTGTCCAATCCACAGGTATTTGTCTTCGGTCTTAGTTTCTTCCCGTCCTACGTAGGTCCCGTCCTATATAGACCTGAGTCCTTTGAAGGATCCAGACCCTGAATTCGGACACGGCTGGTGAGTCAACAACCAGCAGCCGTTGTTCAGCGCACACAGCGGGAAAACGAGCTTTGGTTGCTAGGTTACGGCGTAGCTCCGGTTGCTAGGTAATGGGCCTGCTGATTTGTGACGTCGCATTGCAGATCTTTTTGAAACTGCTCGTCATTGGTTATTTTTTAAGCGCTTGTTTAGTTTCTAGAAACAGCTGAATCCCAAATGGAAGAAGAACAAACGTGCAGAATTTAGCAGGTTTTTGCTTCGTTGTTCTTGATTTAGGACATTCTGTGATGTCACTAGCAGCAGGACTGTGACGTCACCTGCATCTGATCGAGTCAGCCGTATGGCAAGCCGTTTTAACATAAATTCGGTTTCGTCTGACTATCCTTAATTACATTCCAGATATCTGAAAATGCATTTTGACTAGGCAAAACTACATTTTGACTATCCGTAATGGTGATTTAAGATATCTGTATTTACATTCTGATTAGTAAGAATAATAATTCAAGATATCTTCAATTACATTTTGACTAGTCAAAATTCCTTTCAAGATATCTCAAATGACGTCACTGGATCTGTCATTTGACGGGACACATATCCGTAATTACGATTTAAGATATCTTCAACACAATTATGACTAGTCAAAATTAAAATTTTAGATATCTGTAATAAGAATGACGTGGAAGCCCCTTTGTGGTGTCCAAACAGTTGCCTGCAGAATTTTATGTTTCCTGCACAAAATTGTCAGTAAAGTAAATGCCACAAATTAGAAAGAGCTCGACAATGTTAAGCGAAGATAGCAAAACTTCATAAACTATAGGATTGCTTCTAACATCTACAAAGAATATCCTGTTTATCCATTTATGACAAACCGAATGCACTTAAAAACAGCTAAAATTGTTATTGTCAAACCATTTTCAACATGAAAGTAGTGCATTTTCAAACATCTTTTTTCATTTTCTCTATTTTTCATTGTTTTATTAAACTTTCAAATTGATACGTAAGTCTGGGACGTTTTGACTAGACAGAATACTAATTCAAGATATCAGTAATGTCATTCTGACTAGTCGAAATGTCAATTTAAGATATCTTAAATGGAAAAGCCGAATAATTTAAGATATCTCTAATTCATTTGGAGATAACTTAAAAGGAATTTTGACTAGTCAAAATTACAATTCAAGATTTCTTTAATTTAGTTTTGTCTAGTCGTTATTTGCGTTTATTTTGACTAGTTTTCACTAGTCAAAATAACATTTCTCCTATCCAAAAATACATTTAAGATATCTTAAATTATGGAGTAATTCGAGATATCTTTAATTAGAATTAAGACTAGTCAAAACTAAAATCAAGATATCTTGAATTTACTTTATGACTAGTCATAATTTAATTGAAGATATCTGAAATCTGTATTTCAGATAGTCAGTAATTCATTTAAGATATCTTGAATTGAAGTCTCCATTGAAGTCAATGGTAAATTTGACGTCATTTCGACTAGTCAGAATGTAATTAGAGATATCTCAAATATGTATTTTGTCTAGTCGAAATATCTTTGGAGATATCTTAAATCGCTAAAACGTCTAGTCGTAAAACAATTTGAGATATCTGGAATGCAAGGGCGGTAAACCGAATTTATGTTAAATGGCTTGCCATATAAGCTGGTCGGTCACGTGTTCCTCGGTTGGCAAAGTCACAGCCCGAATCATCATACGTCACCGATGACGTCAATGACCGACAGAAGCGGAATCCTTGAATGTGGGACCTCTACGGTCAATTGGTCGCTGGACTTTTTGTCTTGTTCTCCTGCTGACGCTTGTCGGAACGAACCTGGACAGGAGAGAGGACAGAAAAGGTTGTCCTTTCTGTCTTTACCTCTCTCTGTCTGTCCCTCCATCTCTTCAGATGGAGGTTTCAGCTCAGACTGAAGGTCAGGGTTCGTTCACAAGAGTTGCTACGTGAGACGATAAAGAAAAGTCTTAGTGCTGGGGCCTCCTTCAAAGACTTTGGACTTTAAAACCCCGAACCTCACGCCTCCTGCGGGAAGGCGCCTCCTGCTGGAAGCTGAGGTTCGGGGCTTTAAAGACCTTTGTCTTTAGAAAACAGCCTCGACACTTAGACTTTTCTTTATCGTCTCACGTCGCAACTCTTGTGAACCAACCCTGACCTTCAGTCTGAGCTGAAACCTCCATCTGAAGAGATGGAGGGACAGACAGAGAGAGAGGTAAAGACAGAAAGGACAACCTTTTCTGTCCTCTCTCCTGTCCAGGTTCGTTCCGACAAGCGTCAGCCTGCAGGAGAAAAAGACTAAAAGTGTAGTTGTCTTATCTGCTTTTAATGTATATCCATTTTAATCTAGTCTTTAAATGTAGAATCAGATGCTCGTAAATCCAGCATAGCTTAATGCGCATGCGCACATCAATGTTACGTTTATTTTTATAAATCCGTCATACCTGTAGAAGTTTCATTTTATGTGTTTTTGTGATAAAGTGGGAGATTACAGTTACTTAACTAAATCACTGTGGTTACTATGTTATTTTGTAATTTAACGTTATTTGCTCTGCGCGTCTTTCCGCCGTTTATATGCGACAATATCAGCAAAATTATTTCGTTGTTGGAGAAACAGGAACTATTTTGTGTTTCTGTCTCCAAGTTATATTATTATAAGCGGTTTTGTGCTTGTTTTGTTTCAAATGTAATGAATCGCGGGTTGCGCTTTTTGGGGCTCGTTGTTGAGGGTGAGGTCAGGCGCGGGGCTGCGGGGGGGCTGGGGGGGGCGGCTGCCCCCGGCCCGGGGGGGGGGGGGGTCCGGGTCTGGGGGTGCCAGGGAGGGGAGGAATGGTTTCAAGACGCTCTAATGTCTGATTTCAGACAGAGAAAGTGCGCCCTCATCTGTTCACGTTGCATTTTAAAGCCACCATTTCAATTAAAGATTTGCAATGAGCTTCCTAGCCAAGGTGTCCATCACTCTTCAACACTCTGTCAGCTCCCGGTGAGAAAGAGCATTTAGTTCAGTGTCCATGAGAGGATATTCAGAAAGGATTATTTTATTGATTGATTTTTGTTTCCTCTGCCATGAACTATTTGCATAAAGTCTGTCATGTCTCCATGTCCTCCAGTCAAAGGTGTTAATTATTACCTGTCAAATGACAGGCGGGCTTAAAAAATTAACCAAATATTCAGTTTGGTTATTTTTTTAAATTGTATATATCAAATTTTAAAAAATAAAATAAAAACAAACAATATATATATATATATATATATATAAAATTTTGTAAAATTATATATATCATTAATATCATTTTAAAAAATTATATATATCTTTGTTAAAATATCTATATGTGTGTGCATATATTGATGAGTCACACATGTGCACCAGTCAAAGGTGTTAGTTATTACCCCCCAGAGGTAGTCCTGCCCCCCCTCAACTTTAAAAGTCTAGCTCCGCCACTGTCCACCATCCATCCATCCATCCATTTTCTTTACACCCTTGTCCCTTGGTGAGGTTGGTAGGGTTGCTGGTGCTGATATCCAACTGATGTTCTGGGCGAGATCCACCAGACCAATGATGGCTATTTATTAATTTTTGCCATAATTCAAAAGCTGAGCTGTGTGAATTTGGATTATCCTACTGCACGGGATTTAAGGAAAAAATATGATGGAGGTGGAAAATAATTTAAAAATACTTAATGTGCTTTAAGTCGTTCAAGTCATTAATTCAATACATTCTTTTAAAGCAACCTGTTGGATTTTAATGATGTTTATATTGTTGATTTTATTTCAGTTTATTTAATGATATTTAGTTTTACTTTCATTTTTTAAAAAGCCACCAATGACAAATCAGGGGAAGCTGCACAGTGTCGCAGTTGGTAGAGCTGTTGCCTTGCAGCAAGAAGGTTCTGGGTTCGATTCCCGGCCCCGTCCTTTCTGCATGGAGTTTGCATGTTCTCCCTGTGCATGGTGGGTTTTCTCCGGGTACTCCGGTTTCCTCCCACAGTCCAAAAACATGACTGTCAGGTTAATTGGTCTGTCTAAATTGCCCCTAGGTGTGAGTGCATGGTTGTTTGTCCTGTGTGTGTCTCTGTGTTGCCCTGCGACAGACTGGCGACCTGTCCAGGGCATACCCCGCCCCTCGCCCGGAACACCAGCTGGAGATAGGCACCAGCACCTCCCGACCCCATTAAAGGGACAAGGGTGTAGGAAAATGGATGGATGGATGGACAAATCAGGGGATTTCCAGGAGTTATAGATCTTCTTTCTATTTTCTCTAATATCAAACAATTAAATGTCAACAAAACAAATACAAGAATAACAAAATATCTCAGTTTGAGAAGCTTATATTTTATTATTTCAGTGTTCTGCTGCTGACAGTATTTTTGTTAGCAGATGGAAATCTAAAGATCTTTGCTCTTCATTTCTTGACAGTGATATTTCTATTGAGTTGCTGTTTAGGATCTTCGCCACAAGGGGGAGCTACAGACCCGGGAGCCTGTCTGCGTCCAGTAATGTTGAGTAAATCTAAACAAACAAATACAACATTAAAAAAATAATAAAGTAATTACTCAGAAGTTAAGATTTAGTGATGTTTATAAGCTCTTGAGGTTTTCTATGTTTTGTCATTAAGAAATGCTTTCTGGACGAAACTGAACCAGCATTTAAAAAAATCAGCATTTGATTTTTCTAGACATGGAGAAAATGTTATTATTATTATCCAGTAAAAGTCTAAAAGAAGCTCATAATGGCATTTAATGGACAACAGAACTGATTGACAGAAAACCTTCAGGTTGAGTCTTTAATGTAAAAATAGAAACGCGTCACATTTACAGCCTGTTATTGTTCTGCTAAGTGACCAAATCTGACAAACAGCTCTGTCTTGGTAGTCCCATCATTTCCAGTCAGATCATATATTTCCTTGTTCCTTCCCCTTCAGTGCTCAAGTTTAAGTACAGTCACAGTCAACAGTCACGTTAGAGAAAACAGAAATGGAGCAGCAAGGAGTTCAGCTGGACCGAGAAACTTTCTCCTGTGTGAACTGCCCAAATTTGCGTCCCCTGTCGCGGGAGCGCGCATCGCTCTAAGCTCTCGGATATTGACGAGAAAACGGACAAAAATATGACCGAAGAGGAAATTTTAAAGATATTTGTAACATTATCACGTTTCTTAACCATGCAATCCCTAAAACGGTGGGTTTTATTTCGCAAATTACTTGAAATAAATACGGTTTTTACACCTTTATTGACACATGAGTCAAACTTTTTTCAGTCCGTGTCTGCAGTAAACGTTCCTCTCGGCCCGACGCTGACTTGTTCCGCTAGTGATGGTACAACAACTGGTGCACCAACCAACTCTTGGTGTGAGAAGAATTATCGTTACGTCACTCTTTACCCACAGATTATTTACATCGTTCTAAGTTATTTTACTTAGTAAATAAGTAAAGTACAGCAATATAATATTTGTTTTCTTCTCTCTTCTGACGTCAACATGAAATACTACATTTCTACACTTAAATCATGTTTCACTTTGACGAGCTTTACACAACAGGATTAAAAAGGAAAAGGAACAGCATTCAAATAATGCACGTGGTTCTCTCAGCTCGTCATTGATGACGTCATCCTCAGGATCAAAGTCCGAATCAAGCGTCACAGATTGACGTCATTGACCGACTGAACCAGAGTCCTTGAATGTGGAGTTCTTACGATCATTTGGTCAGTTCTTTTCGTCTTGCAGAACGAACCAGTTACAGGTTCTGAGGAGTTTATCCTTCCTGTCTTTACTTCTCTCTCAGTCTATCTTAGCATAGACTGAAGATGAGGGTTCAGTGTTCACACACGAGACGGAAAAGAACTGACGCTCTGCGGGGGATGGGGGACGGAGAAGCTGCCCCTCCGGGATGGGGGACGGAGAAGTTGCCCCTCCCCCGGAATGGGGGACGAAGAACATGCCCCTCCCCCGGATTGGGGGACGAAGAAGTTGCCCCCCCCGGGATGCGGGACGAAGAAGTTGCCCCTCCCCCGGAATGGGGGGCGGAGAAGCTGCCCCCCTGCGGTCGCGCCCGGCCCGGCGGCATGTGCTGGCATTGGGGGGGGCATCGCCCCCCCACACACACAGAGTCAGCCATGCCCGCCCTGGATGGAAACCTTTGGGTTTCCATCTGGATGCTCATGTTCCCAGATATTGTGGCTGCACAACTGCAGAGTAAGACACAGTGAGCTAACATGGAGCTATAGCCACACAGTAAATAAGTAAAGTATAGCAATATATTTGTTTTCTTCTCTCTTCCGACGTCAACATGAAAGACTACATTTCTACACTTAAACACTTTTCTAAAGTGGATTTCAGTTGAAGCAGGAGATGATAACTAAAGCAAGAAGAACACCGGAGCTGAACGTTTTACTTCAAGACAGATTGATGATTCTCAAACGGAGTAGAAAAGACATGCCGAGGATAAACTTGGCGTTGGATGAATGGATATTTTTGTGCAGAATTAGCGGTGCATGGATTTCATTGATACGTCAAGGTAAGACAGACAGCAATAAGATGTTTTTGTTTAGTTTTTTTAATTAAATGTGCGTTTTGTGGGTTAATGTTTAAATAATTCAGTTAAGTAGAAGCGGTAGTTAATTATGTATTAATTAATGGATCATAGCACGAAATGATTACCTACATTTTTAAGTTTCACTGAGTTAACGCGGCTATGGATGATGTAAAAGGTCAGTCTTTTTGACCCCCAGCGTTGTACGCATGCGCGAAATTTCCGTAGGTCCAATAACATGGATGGTGTCTTAAGTCATAAGTCAGTGCCTCACCAGCAATGCCGCACGTCACTGATATATATATATATATATATATATATATATATATATATATATATATATATATATATATATATATATATATAATATATATATATTGTTAGAGATTTTTTGGTATTATCATTTTGTTATTACTTATTTATATTCAGTCTAATGTTAATCAACAATAGTTAATATAGATTGTGATTTTTAGTTTAAAGTGGTCTCTTACTTCTGTGTCTCTGAACTGACTTGAAGGCCACGTCTGCCTGTAAATCTTTATGTGAAACAGTTAACGGTCTGTTTCCCAGACCTTAAATTACACTTCCACAGGTGGTCTTATCACTAAATACTCCCTACTTTAGAAACTGCCTGTGTGCAGTGATAAATATTGTCTGTGCTGTCTTCCGTCCCCCATCCTCCCTGTTTTTGCTTGATAATAAAAGACGAGCTGTAACCAAAGGTTTTTTAGAACGCTCGGTGAACGGCTTGTAGAAGCCGTTTGTTGAGTCTTCTCCTTTTGCAAAAGCTTTGTCATAATTATTCACATGCGTTGTCTGTGGTTCTTTTTAATGAAGGTTCAAGAAAATACCCATCATTATTTGGTGCCGAAAACCTGGGATCTCTCACACTGATCGCTGACAGGCAGAGGAAGACGCGCTGAATCCATGCATGGCCAGAGTCAACTGGACCTGGAAAGAAAGACCCAGGAAGTGAATTCTTCGCTGGGCCGGCTGCATAGGTCCGACTTTGTCTGCCAACGACTGAGTGACGAGATCCGACCGGACAACCCGAAATCTACAGAAACGTAAGTGAATATTAAAATGACTTTTCTAAGGTTTTGAGAATCCTTGTTAGGCAACGTCCTACTAAAACTCTGAGGTTTTGAGTTCCCTTGTATGATGTCGCTCTGCTAAAACTCTGAGGTTTTGAGTTCCCTTGTATGATGTCGCTCTGCTAAAACTCTGAGGTTTTGAGTTCCCTTGTATGATGTCGCTCTGCTAAAACTCTGAGGTTTTGAGTTCCCTTGTATGATGTCTCTCTGCTAAAACTCTGAGGTCTGAGAATCCTTGTATGATGTCGCTCTGCTAAAACTCTAAGGTCTGAGAATCCTTGTATGATATCGCTCTTTTAAAACTCTGTTCGAGGAGACCCCATAAGGGCAAATCCTCACTGAATGCTTGTCACTGCTGTGTGGTTTTGGTCTTGTGCGACGGGCAAGATGTGACTGGTGCTGAGTTCTCTGAAAGTATAACTTATTGTCTTCTCTGAAGAACCACACCGAAACACAGTTTTGGTGGGAGTTTGTTCTTCAGAGGACAATAAGGCCCTATTGGAGCACTTTCCGTGAAGAGGCACAACACAGATCATATTGCGTTTAAGTCGCAGAGTCATTACTGTTTGTCATTTGCTGCTGTGTTGGTGTGCATGAAGGAGTGAATGGTGCTTTTCTCTCTGAGAGTAAAACTTTCTGTCCTCGGAAATAGAATCCTAAGTGAAGAACCGGACCAGAACTAGTCTGGCCTAGAAGACTGTTCTTCAGGGGACACTAAGCGCTCACTTAGAGCACTCTTGTTGAAGAAAAAGCACAAAATATCAAGTCATTGTAAACTAAAATTGTAAGCGTTTTAAATAATGGGAAACACAAAGTCTTGTAATTCCTCACTCGCTGAGGGCCCGACGGGGATCAAAAGTACATGCAATCCAGGTCTCCTGGTAGCACTGTACACATAAAAAAAAAAAATGGAGAAAGAAATATAAAATAGATGGAAAGCTAAAAATTGATCAATGGCAAACAATTGTGGGAATTTTGGAGAGTAGTGTAGCAAGAAAATCTGGGATAAAAAAGGCTAAAAAGGAGGATGAGCTGAGATGTGCTAAACTATGGTTAAATGAATCTAAAAACTTATTTGTAGAAACAGCTGATAATAAAGTCATTTATCAGGGAGTACGAGCTCCTGCAGCTGCCCCTCCCCCTGCAACAGCTCTGTATGCCTCAGTATCAGCCGCTGCAGCCCCAGCAGTACGACTGAACCCCTCACTAGAGGAAGGGACACAAAACATATATGTTTCAGACCCTGTACCTTAGAAGAGGTCAGGAAGGCTATGAAAGGATTAGATGTTTTTCACCTGGATGAATTTGGAGGTTTAGATATCTCTACCTTTTCCAACTGCCAGACAAAAGGCCGCGGAAGAAGCAGAGGCAGAGGAGGTCACAATAGGCAACGACCCCAAAATAACACCCCACAAAATCCACGCTATTTAAATGGCTGCTGGATTTGTGGCAATATTGGTCACTGGGCAAGAAACTGCCCTACAAAAAATCCTGCACGGGGAAACAATCCTCGGCATGATCACACTCAACCACACCCCAAAAAGAGAAACCACTAGACTAAATTGATGAAATGGTGGACATATGTTCAGTTTGTTACACGTTAAGTAAAAAATAAATAAATAATTAAAATAAATTTCATTCCTGTACGAAATCAGTGCATGCAAAATAATTTTTAATGTTACTAAAAATTAGATTTAAATTTCACAAGTGAGAAATTATTTGTTTTAAGAAATACTGGTGTTTGTTTTGTTTTTCTTTTTGAGCATTCCTACACTTTTAAAGAAAAACCAGTAGAGAGAAATAATATATATATATATATATATTATATATATATATATATATATATATATATATATATATATATATAATATTATACATATATATATATATGTATATATTATATGTATATATATATATACATATATATATATTATATATATATATATATATATATATATTATATATATATATATATATATATATATATATATATATATATATATATATGGTAACAACTTCTTTGTATACTAAAAGTGGAATAATTACATTCCTGAAGGAGGAGAAGCTGAAAGGTAAAAACTAAATAATAAAATTCTCCTCAGAGAACAATGTTTAATGTATTGTGTCAAAATGAGATTACATCACCAACTTGGTGAAATGATCCTTTGGCTGTCTAACTGGAGGAGTCAGCGGTCAGAGTAAGGTACCGACCTGGACATTATCCAGCCTCGTAACTCTCTTAGGCCTTGAGAGGAGGGCTGACCTCTGACCTCACAGTCTACAGCACTGAGATCAACAGGTTTAGAGAAATCCATTGTTCTCTGGTGAGACGTGTTTTAAATGAAGTTAACATAAACTTACATATTACATTGTAAAAGTTAAATGTTGTGCAAAATAAAATAAAATAAAAAAAATAATAAAAGAGACTACAGCTTTTAACATGTTTCATGTTAACATGTGTTTTAATAAGGAAATAATTCATGACTTCTTAAAAATGTTGGGTAATATGTGGCTAAAAAACTATACGATGAAAAGAGAGAAGTTATATGGAAAATGTTTGTGTAAAAAAAAAGAAAAAAAAATTACAGAAAGACGAACAAACCCTAATTGATTCTTATTTGCTTCTTTCATTTTCCTCTGTCTGAGCCTCGTTGCGGTGCGTCTGACCTCTGACCTCAGCTCAGACCTGTCCTGCCGATCAGATGAAGTCCCTCTTTCATCACCAGCCAAAGACAGTTGATAAAGAAAAAAAAAAAAAGAACAGGACGATTTCTACCAACTGTGCACTGGAGGCACTGAAGTGTCCGCTGATCCTAATTCCTGGACATCTGAGAACTGCCATGCAGTAGATACTGTATGGAGTCCTGCTGGACTTTTGGACTGGAACTATATTCCTGTGTTTGGCTGCAACTGAACCCTCACAACCCTCGCTGATTTACTCTTTGACATCAGCGTGGAGAAGGAAAATAATGTGTTTTAAAGAAAAAAAAGAAAGCAAACTGAACTGTTTTTTGCTTGTTTCATTGGTGGACAACCTGGACATTCACTAAGGGACAGTCTGGACAACTTATAATTAATCCAACACCAGAGCTAGTTGGACTGACAGGGAGCTGGAGGAGAGACAGAGGGAGGACCAGCTGCAGCGACGCCAGCAGCAGGAGGTGGAAGCGAGAAGCGAGACAGAAAGGAGAAATGCGAGATAAGTTATACACACACATCTGTGATAGACAATGTGTCACTAATTCTGTTTACATATAGAAATTATCTATCTATAAAAGAACATTTTGAAGGTTTTTAGGTTCAATGTTAGAAAAATTGTTCATTTTGTGCCCTTTAACTCAGTCCTTAACAGAAGGACCAGTGATCCTCTTAGGGCCCACGAGCCATAGATTGGGAAACTGTAAAGGTAAAAACTGTAATGACTAAATTTAAGAAAACAAATAAATAAAGCTGATAGAGCTGTGCAACTAAATTACAACTAAAAAATTATTACAGATTCTGAGCTAATAATTATTTGCAAATGTTTTATTTTTCCTTTAAAAGAAATACTAGTTTAAAACTAAATTTAACATTTCTAAGTGTTGAAAATAATTCATATTGTAGTGTTCAAATATTATTTGAACGTATTTCTTTACATTTAACTGAAACATTTAACTTAGAGTTTGATTCTATAAAGAATCTACTAATTGATTGGGTTTGTGTATTTTATATTGGAATGAATGAAAATTATTATGAGAAGAAAGAAATTTTACTACAAAATTAAATAACGGATGAAATTATTGACCATTTACTATAACAATATAAAATTACTTATGTTGTGGACTTGTCTGAAATGCAAAGTTTAAGTGAAGTCTGAGATTTTAAGCAACCTAGGAGATGTAAATGGCTACTAAAAACTGATGATTGTGGATAAAAGCAACATTTTCTAGATTTCAGTCTAAAACATTTTAATCAAGATTTGATTGATAGTCAATACATTCAAAAAGAAAAATGTTGAATTAGAAGATTTGAGATTTGGTTTAAATCAAAGATGGTCATTTTTATTTTAGAGAAATAAAATAGAAATGTTGAAAGGTGCTGAATTTAACAAAAAATAAATACATAAATGGAAGGTAAACCTGTAATTAAAAGATTTGTTTACTAAATGATCTTCTAAAAGCAATAAACCTGTGAGTTCACCTGAATGAACTATTAACCCTCCCAAGTCTCTATTTGAAGCTAAAGCGATTGTGACACATGGCGATGCCATGTGTCAACAGGGGGGGAAATAAGAAGGAAAATATTATATAATAATAGTAATACTATATAATATTCTTAAATGAAATTTTTTTTGTTATGAACTTTTGAAGTAAATAGTGTTCGATAATGATTGATACTTTTTTTTTAAATGGGTTAAAATAGTTCCAGCAAAGCATGCTTTTGAAATAATTCATGGGAGAGCTTACAGATTTCCTCTGTTTGCTCCAGACTTGCAGAAAGCTGATGAAGAACAAACATTAGCAGACTATATGATCAGAACTCTTAAACTGAAGGAAGTGTCCAGTACAAATTTACTGCCTTCTGATTCTATTCCTTCGCAGGAGGCCACTCACATCGAGTCAGATGACTGGGTCTACATAAAGGTCATCAAACGAAATAACTGGGCGAGTCCACAGTGGGAAGGACCGTTCCAAGTGCTGATGACCACAACAACAGCTGTTTGCTGAAAGACCCAGCTGGATACATCTCAGTCACAAGAAGCAGCAGAGAGTGTTGAACCCCTAATTTGTCATCCAGTCAGGGCTACAAAGGGGTTCTACTTTTAGTGTAGTTCGTCTCAAACCCTGTGAAGAAACGCTTAAAAGTCTCATTTCCTTAGTTTGGGGGTTTTGACATCTCTGCGCGCTGAGCAACAATGGCGACTCCATATTATAGATGGATCTTCTACTGCGTTGTGACTGCAGCATGTCTGATGTTTGGAGGAGGAAGTGACCTCACTTTCCACCCACATGACTACGGTACCAACCCCTGGTGGCAGCTGATGAACAGGACTGGTCATGAGGAGAACAGGTGAACTGCTATATGTGTGTGCAAAGCTGCCAATCGCCACACACAACTCAGGTCTGCATCCGGGAAACATCACTGAAGACAAACAGATGTGTCTCTATGGCCTGAGTGCAAAACCATGACTCAGCGTGCCACCACCGAAAGGATGCAAATGGTGCAAGAAGGATTTTTCTGTTCTACTGAGGAGAGGAGATGCTGCAAAAGGACTTTTTGGATCTAAGAACTGTTCATCTAATGCTGACGTACTTCCTCTTCTACCGTTCCCGCAAGCTGCATGGAAAAATACCAGAGACCATTTCTTTAGCAGAAGCTAAACCCTGGTCTCTGAGGAGCTGCGTTTTCAACGACGGACACATTTGACTTAGGATGTTACCTTGGAATTTGTGTAACAAAGTTTACACCTATTGTGACATGGCACCGGATTACATCAACTACATTGCCTGCAGGGGTCAAAGGGCGACCCCCGACTGCAAAGTCTGGAAGGACAACCCAGACTGTGACAACTTGCTTGATGAGAGTTTCAAGGCCACGTTGAGATCAACAGATATGGATTACTGCGACTCATCAACAGCACACACCAGCTGGCCAACGGCACAGCGAAAGAACTGACTGAACTGAGAAACATGGTTTTGCAAAATCGTATTGTGCTGGACCTGCTCACAGCCTCTCAGGGTGGTGTTTGTAAAATCATTGACCCAGCGTGCTGTACATTCATTCCTGATGAAACAGGGACTGGTGGAACTATTTCTGACGTTCTACATGACCTGGAAGAATTTAAACATTATATGGAAAGTGGAACGCAAGGATCATCTTCTTTTGACTTTCTTTCTTGGCTCACTTCTGGGCCATGGTGGAATTTACTGTTGAAGCTTGGAACACCTATTCTGGGTGTTTTGATTCTTTTTTTTGTCTGTTCACAAGTTGCATTGTTCCATGCCTTCGAAGCATGATGCTAAAGTCAATTAACACTGCTGTGGTCAACTATCAGCTGGTGAAAATGACCTATGAGACAAATGAAGACGACTTGTTTTCTGATGATGAAGTTCTGTAATCAATAAACAGATTAATTCATTTGCTGAATGATTCCTACATCAAAATGTGAAAACAAGTGGTGTTAGTGATGAGAAAAACTGCATTTGATTTTTTGCTGTTTCTTTTATTTTTCATTTACTTTTCATTTATATCATATATTCATTCTGTATTTAAAAAATATAATAATTCTTGCATTTATTGGATCTATTCTTTTCTTTTCTATGCTTGTCTTTTGAAAATGATAAAAAGGGGGGAATGTTAGAGATTTTTTGGTATTATCATTTTGTTATTACTTATTTATTTTCAGTCTAATGTTAATCAACAATAGTTAATATAGATTGTGATTTTTAGTTTAAAGTGGTCTCTTACTTCTGTGTCTCTGAACTGACTTGAAGGCCACGTCTGCCTGTAAATCTTTATGTGAAACAGTTAACGGTCTGTTTCCCAGACCTTAAATTACACTTCCACAGGTGGTCTTATCACTAAATACTCCCTACTTTAGAAACTGCCTGTGTGCAGTGATAAATATTGTCTGTGCTGTCTTCCGTCCCCCATCCTCCCTGTTTTTGCTTGATAATAAAAGACAAGCTGTAACCAAAGGTTTTTAGAACGCTCGGTGAACGGCTTGTAGAAGCCGTTTGTTGAGTCTTCTCCTTTTGCAAAAGCTTTGTCATAATTATTCACATGCGTTGTCTGTGGTTCTTTTTAATGAAGGTTCAAGAAAATACCCTTCATATATATATATATATATATATATGTATATATATATATATATATATATATGTGTGTGTGTGTGTGTGTGTGTGTGTGTATATTATTAGTTGTTTTTTTAACTACTTTCAACCCGGTTACTATATCTAGAACACCAGGGCGTTCAAGAGTTAGGCCACGTTGTGTCTAGAAGAAATCCCAACCAACTCTTTGTGTGAGAAATATTAACGTTACGTCACTTTTTACCGACAGATCAAAGCGTTTCGGAGATAATTTTCATCGTTTTTTTTTTATTTTACTTAGTTTTGAATTCCGTTTCGTGACTTTCAACGTGGCGATCTAAACTGAGAAACTGTGTGTATATATTTTTGCAGTGTTTATATTTACTCTTGTTGTTTTTGGAAAACCGTCAATGAAAAGGCTGTGTCAAAGAATGTCCTCTGGTTTCGGCGCTGCACTCGACATGCACTCTTGTTTCTCTTCAAATCGTATAAATCTTTCGCCTTTTACTAAAGATTTCCGTGGAGAGGAACAACAAGAGTTTATCCCAATTTTTTGACGCCCTACGAAAATGGGTCATTTAATTCTTGTGAAAATAACAAACGAAGAATTTATATAATACGCTCACAACTGATTGGCTGAGTTAGTTATTATGTAACTCTTGACCACCTTCCGTTCCAATCAACTTCAAGCGAGAAGCAAACTGTATATATTGTAATGACTGCAAGTGACCGCTAGATGTCACAAGTTTTCTGGTTCTTTGTGGTCAACGTGTGATAAGTTACGGAAAACAATTTGCTGAGAGGCGGCAACACACTACAGCTCTGAAATGCTAAAATGTTCAAGACACCTTACGAAATAAACATCTAAAATGAAATTAAAAGTAAACTTAAAAAGTTTTTAAAAGTCAACAGCCAAGAAGTGCATTTGCTTTCCTACTGCTGTATAATTAATCAGAAAAACAGGACACAAAACTTCTTCCTCTGCATTTTATTTAAAACACAAAGGTTTTTAACTTCAGCTAAGGGAAAAAAGTTTGTTTTTGGAAAACCGTCAATGAAATGGCTGCAGAGCGAGTAGATTATCCTTCCTCTCTTATATATCTCTCTCCATTTATCTTTTTAATTGTGGGTTTTAGAAGGGAAAAGAACTGACGCTCTGCGGGAAAGCTGGGCGGAGAGGCTGCCCCCCCCCCCCTGGGATGGGGGACGGAGAAACTGCCCCCCCTGCGGCCGCGCCCTGCCCGGCGGCATGTGCTGGCATTGGGGGGGGGCATTGCCCCCCCACACACACAGAGTCAGCCATGCCGCCCAGATGGAAACCTTTGGGTTTGTAATATGCTAATCATACATCGATATCAGAATATTCCATTCCTATTCTATTGATAGCCACTAAACATACACAGTAAAAATGCCGGTGTTGAATTAACACCCAAAAGTGTCTGTATGTGTCCAAGTCAGCTGGTGTTAAATTCAACAATACAGAGTGTCACATTAACATTTACAACGGTGTTAGTGTTAAAATATATTAAAAGTAACACCAGTGTAGTGTTGATCACTAAAAATAATCTGGTGTTAAAAAAGTAAATTGACCCACAAGGTGTCAATATCAATCAAATCCAGTGGAATATAACAATGCACAGAAATGGTAAGTTTAACTTTTCTTAAACCCAGTTCAGTATTATAGACCAAAGTTAATTGAACAAAAACATGGGTGTCAATCTTTTAACACTTTCAAAAGTGTTACTTTAACACCAGCTGACTTGGACACATATAGACACTGTTGGGTGTTAATTCAACCCTGGTATTTTTACTGTGTATTTAAATATGCTGAACTATGTATTAAAAACATACTTAAATAATACAATTGTTTATAAATGTAGCTTTGATTGATGTTTGAATATAGTTCCCAGTAACAAAAAAGTGTGTTATGATCGATATTAAATGCGCTGATATGTTATTTTGCCTACTAAACACATAAGGCTGAGTGGAGTGGTCTACCGCTCCAAGATGGCCGCCCTAAATCTCGTCAGCGACAATAGGCGAGAGCGATGCATGAGGTGTCTGTCCTTATATTATGTCTATGGAAACACCTGTTTCGCTTCTCCCATTAAACACAAATCAAGTCTCACGATGAGCAGCAGCCACATGTCCCTAATGCCACATAATGACCAGTTGTTGCACCATTAGTTTGTGAAGTAGAGTAATCATAACGGCTTTTTTTCTTCATGTTGGCCACATTTTCTGTACTGACTATTTTTCTCATTTTCAGCTCTGACCTTACTTGAAGGGAAAACTTAAGGCTTACAAAAACTTTGTGTTTTCTGAAACTAAGAAGCTGGTTCAGTTGTAAAGCAGGTTAAGTTAACCTTGTGCACAACTGCAGAGTAGTTGTGCACAAGGTTAGTAGTTGTGCACATGTAGTATTTCATGAAAAAACGAAACAAGAAAAAAACGGCCGAAGTTTGTTTTTCAGTCATTTATTACTGATTTGTATGTTATTCTTCACCTTTTATAGTAAAGATAGGTCATTGTGGTTAAATAAACGTATTATGTTTGAAGGCTTAACTTTAATTAATCAATCAAACCGATGTTCTCTGCTTTGAAATACTTTATAAACCAAACATTTTTCAACCAAACCCGTCTGGATAATATCGGTGTTTAACTCTCTCTCATTGGGGAAACTAGCGGGAGTTTTTATAACAATGTGCCAGGAGTTAGGCATTTTCTCTCAGCATACCGAATCTGGAGCGACCAGTGTTATCTACTAAATTTGTTGTTTACAAAGTGTGTTTTATAAAACTAGGTCCTATAGACCTTTAAATCTCGTCAACTTCTTTTTAAATAGATATAAAACCATAACATTTAGTGCAAAACATGTATATGGGATTGTTTTCGAAGGATTCAAGACTCCATTTGAGGACAAGTAAAAAAAAAGTCACATGTACAGGTTGTTCACCTGTACAGCCGCAAAAAAATTGTGAATAGTGATCCATTGGGTAGGGATTACTAATCCCTACCCAAGGTGCCTAACAGTCATGCTTTTGGACTTTGGGGGGAAGCCGGAGTACCCAGAGAGAACCCACACAGGCATGGGGAGAACATGCAAACTCCTATACAGTTTCTATGAAGCTCTGGAGGTCGGGCAGGAGACCGACAGGACTCACTATGAAGCCCTGGAGAAGTGTAATGCCTATTACATTTCAAATGTTTAGTGGAGAAGTCTCCAACCACGTGTCCGAATACAGGTGTCTGCTTTTGTGGCTGTCTTTGTGATGGCTAGACAAGACTTACTACTGGCTGCTATTTCTGCCTCTTCTCTGTGTCCCTCAGCCTTTCCTTCAACTCTTCCACTTCCAGCTGCAGGTTCTGTATATACGATCAAAGATGGTGCCTTTCTTCTCCAGATCAGTCTTTTCCTTCTCTAGGGCGGCGTTTTCCTGCTCCAGGTTGGTGTTTATCTGCGCCAGGGAAGCGTTTATCTGCTCCAAAATGGTGCGTTTCTGCTCCAGAGTGGTCTTTTCGTTCTCTAAGGCAGTGTTTTTCTGCTCCACTTTACTGAATTATTTAAACATTAACTGTAGCCCACAAAACGTACATTTAATTACAAAATCAAACAAAAACATCTTATTGCTGTCTTACCTTGATGTATCAATGAAATTCATGCAGCCCTAATTCTGCACAAAAAAATCCATTCATCCAAAGCCAAGTTTATCCTCGGCATGTCTTCTCTACTCTGTTTGAGAATCACCAATCTGTCTTGAAGTAAAACGTTCAGCTCCGGTGTTCTTCTTCCTTTAGTTATCATCTCCTGCTTCAACTGAAAATCCACTTTAGAAAAGTGTTTAAGTGTAGAAATGTAGTCTCTCTTCCGACGTCAACATGAAATACTACATTTCTACACTTAAACACTTTTCTAAAGTGGATTTTCAGTTGAAGCAGGAGATGATAACTAAAGGAAGAAGAACACCGGAGCTGAACGTTTTACTTCAAGACAGATTGGTGATTCTCAAACAGAGTAGAGAAGACATGCCGAGGATAAACTTGGCTTTGGATGAATGGATTTTTTTGTGCAGAATTAGGGCTGCATGAATTTCATTGATACATCAAGGTAAGACAGCAATAAGATGTTTTTGTTTGATTTTGTAATTAAATGTACGTTTTGTGGGCTACAGTTAATGTTTAAATAATTCAGTAAAGTGGAGCAGAAAAACACTGCCTTAGAGAACGAAAAGACCACTCTGGAGCAGAAACGCACCATTTTGGAGCAGATAAACGCTTCCCTGGCGCAGATAAACACCAACCTGGAGCAGGAAAACGCCGCCCTAGAGAAGGAAAAGACTGATCTGGAGAAGAAAGGCACCATCTTTGATCGTATATACAGAACCTGCAGCTGGAAGTGGAAGAGTTGAAGGAAAGGCTGAGGGACACAGAGAAGAGGCAGAAATAGCAGCCAGTAGTAAGTCTTGTCTAGCCATCACAAAGACAGCCACAAAAGCAGACACCTGTATTCGGACACGTGGTTGGAGACTTCTCCACTAAACATTTGAAATGTAATAGGCATTACACTTCTCCAGGGCTTCATAGTGAGTCCTGTCGGTCTCCTGCCCGACCTCCAGAGCTTCATAGAAACTGTATAGGAGTTTGCATGTTCTCCCCATGCCTGTGTGGGTTCTCTCTGGGTACTCCGGCTTCCCCCCAAAGTCCAAAAGCATGACTGTTAGGCACCTTGGGTAGGGATTAGTAATCCCTACCCAATGGATCACTATTCACAATTTTTTGCGGCTGTACAGGTGAACAACCTGTACATGTGACTTTTTTTTTTACTTGTCCTCAAATGGAGTCTTGAATCCTTCGAAAACAATCCCATATACATGTTTTGCACTAAATGTTATGGTTTTATATCTATTTAAAAAGAAGTTGACGAGATTTAAAGGTCTATAGGACCTAGTTTTATAAAACACACTTTGTAAACAACAAATTTAGTAGATAACACTGGTCGCTCCAGATTCGGTATGCTGAGAGAAAATGCCTAACTCCTGGCACATTGTTATAAAAACTCCCGCTAGTTTCCCCAATGAGAGAGAGTTAAACACCGATATTATCCAGACGGGTTTGGTTGAAAAATGTTTGGTTTATAAAGTATTTCAAAGCAGAGAACATCGGTTTGATTGATTAATTAAAGTTAAGCCTTCAAACATAATACGTTTATTTAACCACAATGACCTATCTTTACTATAAAAGGTGAAGAATAACATACAAATCAGTAATAAATGACTGAAAAACAAACTTCGGCCGTTTTTTTCTTCTTCGTTCTCTAATCAGGCTGTCACGGTTGCTAGGCAACATGAGTGACGCTGAGGTGGGGGCGGGGCCAGTTGGTGAAGGCTGGACCTGTCCGGATCCACTGGTATTTGTCTTCCGGTCTTATTTATTCAGGAACCGTCTTATGTAGACCTGAGTCCTTTGAAGGCTGCAGACCCTGAATTTGGACACAGCTACTGTATGCAAGTAGGACTGTGACGTCACCTGCAGCTGATTGTTTCAGCTGGTCAGGTGATCCTCGGTTGGCAAAGTCACAGCCCGAATCATACGTCACAGATGACGTCAATGACCGACAGCCTTCAAACATAATAGGTTTATTTAATCATAATGTCCTATCTTTACTATAAAAGGTGAAGAATAAAATAGAAATCATTAATACATGACTGAAAAACAAACTTCGGCTCTGTTGTTTTTTCTCCTCCGTTCTCTGCTTCACGCTGTCAGGGTTGCTAGGCAACATGCGTGACGCCGAGGTGGGGGCGGGGCCAGTAGGTGAAAGCTGGACCTGTCCAATCCACAGGTATTTGTCTTCCGGTCTTAGTTTCTTCCCGTCCTACGTAGGTCCCGTCCTATATAGACCTGAGTCCTTTGAAGGATCCAGACCCTGAATTCGGACACGGCTGGTGAGTCAACAACCAGCAGCCGTTGTTCAGCGCACACAACAGGAAAACGAGCTTTGGTTGCTAGGTTACGGCGTAGCTCCGGTTGCTAGGTAATGGGCCTGCTGATTTGTGACGTCGCATTGCAGATCTTTTTGAAACTGCTCGTCATTGGTTATTTTTTAAGCGCTTGTTTAGTTTCTAGAAGCAGCTGAATCCCAAATGGAAGAAGAACAAACGTGCAGAATTTAGCAGGTTTTTGCTTCGTTGTTCTTGATTTAGGACATTCTGTGATGTCACTAGCAGCAGGACTGTGACGTCACCTGCATCTGATCGAGTCAGCCGTATGGCAAGCCGTTTTAACATAAATTCGGTTTCGTCTGACTATCCTTAATTACATTCCAGATATCTGAAAATGCATTTTGACTAGGCAAAACTACATTTTGACTATCCGTAATGGTGATTTAAGATATCTGTATTTACATTCTGATTAGTAAGAATAATAATTCAAGATATCTTCAATTACATTTTGACTAGTCAAAATTCCTTTCAAGATATCTCAAATGACGTCACTGGATCTGTCATTTGACGGGACACATATCCGTAATTACGATTTAAGATATCTTCAACACAATTATGACTAGTCAAAATTAAAATTTTAGATATCTGTAATAAGAATGACGTGGAAGCCCCTTTGTGGTGTCCAAACAGTTGCCTGCAGAATTTTATGTTTCCTGCACAAAATTGTCAGTAAAGTAAATGCCACAAATTAGAAAGAGCTCGACAATGTTAAGCGAAGATAGCAAAACTTCATAAACTATAGGATTGCTTCTAACATCTACAAAGAATATCCTGTTTATCCATTTATGACAAACCGAATGCACTTAAAAACAGCTAAAATTGTTATTGTCAAACCATTTTCAACATGAAAGTAGTGCATTTTCAAACATCTTTTTTCATTTCTCTATTTTTCATTGTTTTATTAAACTTTCAAATTGATACGTAAGTCTGGGACGTTTTGACTAGACAGAATACTAATTCAAGATATCAGTAATGTCATTCTGACTAGTCGAAATGTCAATTTAAGATATCTTAAATGGAAAAGCCGAATAATTTAAGATATCTCTAATTCATTTGGAGATATCTTAAAAGGAATTTTGACTAGTCAAAATTACAATTCAAGATATCTTTAATTTAGTTTTGTCTAGTCGTTATTTGCGTTTAAAATATCTATAATTTAGTTTTCACTAGTCAAAACAACATTTCTCCTATCCAAAAATACATTTAAGATATCTTAAATTATGGAGTAATTCGAGATATCTTTAATTAGAATTAAGACTAGTCAAAACTAAAATCAAGATATCTTGAATTTACTTTATGACTAGTCATAATTTAATTGAAGATATCTGAAATCTGTATTTCAGATAGTCAGTAATTCATTTAAGATATCTTGAATTGAAGTCTCCATTCAAGTCAATGGTAAATTTGACGTCATTTCGACTAGTCAGAATGTAATTAGAGATATCTCAAATATGTATTTTGTCTAGTCGAAATATCTTTGGAGATATCTTAAATCGCTAAAACGTCTAGTCGTAAAACAATTTGAGATATCTGGAATGTAAGGGCGGTAAACCGAATTTATGTTAAAACGGCTTGCCATATCAGCTGGTCGGTCACGTGTTCCTCGGTTGGCAAAGTCACAGCCCGAATCATCATACGTCACCGATGACGTCAATGACCGACAGAAGCGGAATCCTTGAATGTGGGACCTCTACGGTCAATTGGTCGCTGGACTTTTTGTCTTGTTCTCCTGCTGACGCTTGTCGGAACGAACCTGGACAGGAGAGAGAACAGAAAAGGTTGTCCTTTCTGTCTTTACCTCTCTCTCTGTCTGTCCCTCCATCTCTTCAGATGGAGGTTTCAGCTCAGACTGAAGGTCAGGGTTCGTTCACAAGAGTTGCTACGTGAGACGATAAAGAAAAGTCTTAGTGCTGGGGCCTCCTTCAAAGACTTTGGACTTTAAAACCCCGAACCTCACGCCTCCTGCGGGAAGGCGCCTCCTGCTGGAAGCTGAGGTTCGGGGCTTTAAAGACCTTTGTCTTTAGAAAACAGCCTCGACACTTAGACTTTTCTTTATCGTCTCACGTCGCAACTCTTGTGAACCAACCCTGACCTTCAGTCTGAGCTGAAACCTCCATCTGAAGAGATGGAGGGACAGACAGAGAGAGAGGTAAAGACAGAAAGGACAACCTTTTCTGTCCTCTCTCCTGTCCAGGTTCGTTCCGACAAGCGTCAGCCTGCAGGAGAAAAAGACTAAAAGTGTAGTTGTCTTATCTGCTTTTAATGTATATCCATTTTAATCTAGTTTTTAAATGTAGAATCAGATGCTCGTAAATCCAGCATAGCTTAATGCGCATGCGCACATCAATGTTACGTTTATTTTTATAAATCCGTCATACCTGTAGAAGTTTCATTTTATGTGTTTTTGTGATAAAGTGGGAGATTACAGTTACTTAACTAAATCACTTTGGTTACTATGTTATTTTGTAATTTAACGTTATTTGCTCTGCGCGTCTTTCCGCCGTTTATATGCGACAATATCAGCAAAATTATTTCGTTGTTGGAGAAACAGGAACTATTTTGTGTTTCTGTCTCCAAGTTATGTTATTATAAGCGGTTTTGTGCTGTTTTTTTTTTTCAAATGTAATGAATCGCGGGTTGCGCTGTTTGGGGCTCGTTGTTGAGGGTGGGGTCAGGCGCGGGACTGCGGGGGGGCTGGGGGGGGGCGGCTAGTTAGTTATTACCCCCCCAGAGGTAGTCCTGCCCCCCCTCAACTTTAAAAGTCTAGCTCCGCCACTGTCCACCATCCATCCATCCATTTTCTTTACACCCTTGTCCCTTGGTGAGGTTGGTAGGGTTGCTGGTGCTGATCTCCAACTGACGTTCTGGGCGAGATCCACCAGACCAATGATGGCTATTTATTAATTTTTGCCATAATTCAAAAGCTGAGCTGTGTGAATTTGGATTATCCTACTGCACGGGATTTAAGGAAAAAATATGATGGAGGTGGAAAATAATTTAAAAATACTTAATGTACTTTAAGTCGTTCAAGTCATTAATTCAATAAATTCTTTTAAAGCAACCTGTTGGATTTTAATGATGTTTATATTGTTGATTTTATTTCAGTTTATTTAATGATATTTAGTTTTATTTTTATTTCTTAAAAAGCCACCAATGACAAATCAGGGGATTTCCAGGAGTTATACTGTAGATCTTCTTTCTATTTTCTCTAATATCAAACAATTAAATGTCAACAAAACAAATACAAGAATAACAAAATATCTCAGTTTGAGAAGCTTATATTTTATTATTTCAGTGTTCTGCTGCTGACAGTATTTTTGTTAGCAGATGGAAATCTAAAGATCTTTGCTCTTCATTTCTTGACAGTGATATTTCTATTGAGTTGCTGTTTAGGATCTTCGCCACAAGGGGGAGCTACAGACCCGGGAGCCTGTCTGCGTCCAGTAATGTTGAGTAAATCTAAAGAAACAAATACAACATTAAAAAAATAATAAAGTAATTACTCAGAAGTTAAGATTTAGTGATGTTTATAAGCTCTTGGGTTTTCTATGTTTTGTCATTAAGAAATGCTTTCTGGACGAAACTGAACCAGCATTTAAAAAAATCAGCATTTGATTTTTCTAGACATGGAGAAAATGTTATTATTATTATCCAGCAAAAGTCTAAAAGAAGCTCATAATGGCATTTAATGGACAACAGAACTGATTGACAGAAAACCTTCAGGTTGAGTCTTTAATGTAAAAATAGAAACGCGTCACATTTACAGCCTGTTATTGTTCTGCTAAGTGACCAAATCTGACAAACAGCTCTGTCTTGGTAGTCCCATCATTTCCGGTCAGATCATATATTTCCTTGTTCCTTCCCCTTCAGTGCTCAAGTTTAAGTACAGTCACAGTCAACAGTCACGTTAGAGAAAACAGAAATGGAGCAGCAAGGAGTTCAGCTGGACCGAGAAACTTTCTCCTGTGTGAACTGCCCAAATTTGCGTCCCCTGTCGCGGGAGCGCGCATCGCTCTAAGCTCTCGGATATTGACGAGAAAACGGACAAAAATATGACCGAAGAGGAAATTTTAAAGATATTTGTAACATTATCACGTTTCTTAACCATGCAATCCCTAAAACGGTGGGTTTTATTTCGCAAATTACTTGAAATAAATACGGTTTTTACACCTTTATTGACACATGAGTTAAACTTTTTTCAGTCCGTGTCTGCAGTAAACGTTCCTCTCGGCCCGACGCTGACTTGTTCCGCTAGTGATGGTACAACAACTGGTGCACCAACCAACTCTTGGTGTGAGAAGAATTATCGTTACGTCACTCTTTACCCACAGATTATTTACATCGTTCTAAGTTATTTTACTTAGTAAATAAGTAAAGTACAGCAATATAATATTTGTTTTCTTCTCTCTTCTGACGTCAACATGAAATACTACATTTCTACACTTAAATCATGTTTCACTTTGACGAGCTTTACACAACAGGATAAAAAAGGAAAAGGAACAGCATTCAAATAATGCACGTGGTTCTCTCAGCTCGTCATTGATGACGTCATCCTCAGGATTAAAGTCGGAATCAAGCGTCACAGATTGACGTCATTGACCGACTGAACCAGAGTCCTTGAATGTGGAGTTCTTACGATCATTTGGTCAGTTCTTTTCGTCTTGCAGAACGAACCAGTTACAGGTTCTGAGGAGTTTATCCTTCCTGTCTTTACTTCTCTCTCAGTCTATCTTAGCATAGACTGAAGATGAGGGTTCAGTGTTCACACACGAGACGGAAAAGAACTGACGCTCTGCGGGATGGGGGACGGAGAAGCTGCCCCCCCCGGGATGGGGGACGGAGAAGCTGCCCCTCCACCGGAATGGGGGACGAAGAAGTTGCCCCCCCGGGATGGGGGACGAAGAAGTTGCCCCTCCCCCGGAATGGGGGACGAAGAATCTGCCCCCCCTCCGGGATGGGGGACGGAGAAGCTGCCCCCCCCCCGGGATGGGGGACGAAGAAGTTGCCCCCCCGGGATGGGGGACGAAGAAGTTGCCCCTCCCCCGGAATGGGGGGCGGAGAAGCTGCCCCCCCTGCGGTCGCGCCCGGCCCGGCGGCATGTGCTGGCATTGGGGGGGGCATCGCCCCCCCACACACACAGAGTCAGCCATGCCCGCCCTGGATGGAAACCTTTGGGTTTCCATCTGGATGCTCATGTTCCCAGATATTGTGGCTGCACAACTGCAGAGTAAGACACAGTGAGCTAACATGGAGCTATAGCCACACAGTAAATAAGTAAAGTATAGCAATATATTTGTTTTCTTCTCTCTTCCGACGTCAACATGAAAGACTACATTTCTACACTTAAACACTTTTCTAAAGTGGATTTTCAGTTGAAGCAGGAGATGATAACTAAAGCAAGAAGAACACCGGAGCTGAACGTTTTACTTCAAGACAGATTGATGATTCTCAAACGGAGTAGAAAAGACATGCCGAGGATAAACTTGGCGTTGGATGAATGGATATTTTTGTGCAGAATTAGCGGTGCAAGGATTTCATTGATACGTCAAGGTAAGACAGACAGCAATAAGATGTTTTTGTTTAGTTTTTTTTAATTAAATGTGCGTTTTGTGGGTTAATGTTTAAATAATTCAGTTAAGTAGAAGCGGTAGTTAATTATGTATTAATTAATGGATCATAGCACGAAATGATTACCTACATTTTTAAGTTTCACTGAGTTAACGCGGCTATGGATGATGTAAAAGGTCAGTCTTTTTGACCCCCAGCGTTGTACGCATGCGCGAAATTTCCGTAGGTCCAATAACATGGATGGTGTCTTAAGTCATAAGTCAGTGCCTCACCAGCAATGCCGCATGTCACTGATATATATATATATATATATATATATATATATATATATATATTATATATATATATATATATATATATATATATATATATATATATATGTGTGTGTGTGTGTGTGTGTGTGTGTGTGTGTGTGTGTGTATGTGTGTATTATTAGTTGTTTTTTTAACTACTTTCAACCCGGTTACTATATCTAGAACACCAGGGCGTTCAAGAGTTAGGCCACGTTGTGTCTAGAAGAAATCCCAACCAACTCTTTGTGTGAGAAATATTAACGTTACGTCACTTTTTACCGACAGATCAAAGCGTTTCGGAGATAAATTTCATCGTTTTTTTTTATTTTACTTAGTTTTGAATTCCGTTTCGTGACTTTCAACGTGGCGATCTAAACTGAGAAACTGTGTGTATATATTTTTGCAGTGTTTACATTTACTCTTGTTGTTTTTGGAAAACCGTCAATGAAAAGGCTGTGTCAAAGAATGTCCTCTGGTTTCGGCGCTGCACTTGACATGCACTCTTGTTTCTCTTCAAATCGTATAAATCTTTCGCCTTTTACTAAAGATTTCCGTGGAGAGGAACAACAAGAGTTTATCCCAATTTTTTGACGCCCTACGAAAATGGGTCATTTAATTCTTGTGAAAATAACAAACGAAGAATTTATATAATACGCTCACAACTGATTGGCTGAGTTAGTTATTATGTAACTCTTGACCACCTTCCGTTCCAATCAACTTCAAGCGAGAAGCAAACTGTATATGTTGTAATGACTGCAAGTGACCGCTAGATGTCACAAGTTTTCTGGTTCTTTGTGATCAACGTGTGATAAGTTACGGAACACAATTTGTTGAGAAATCTCAGTTTTAATATGCCGAAGTTAGGCAGCAACTGACATGAAAATGTTAAATTTAGAGCATTATCTATATTATAACAGACGGCTAAAATGTTGAAGACACCTTACGAAATAAACATCTAAAATTAAATAAAAAGGAAATAAAAATTTTTTTAAAGTCAACAGCCAAGAAGTGCATTTGCTTTCCAACTGCTGTAAAATTAATCAGAAAAACAGGACACAAAACATCTTCCTCTGTATTTTATTTAAAACACAAAGCTTTTTCACTTCAACTAAGGGAAAAGGTATTTTTCTGTCCGAACCAGCATCAACTTTTCAATAACTACCATAGCTCAGCTATTGGATCTGATTGATTTAACTGTCTTGTTTTCAGGAAATTTGATATTTATAGTCTGCAAAGTGCATTCTTGGATATTCAGTAATTGTTAGAGATTTTTTGGTGTTATCATTTGTTATTACTTTAGTTCATATTCAGTCTAATGTTCAGTTTAAAGTGTCTCTTTCTTCTGTGTGTATGAACTGACCTGAAGGCCACGTCTGCCTGTTCATCTTGATGTGAAACAGTTAACTGTGTGTTTCCCAGACCTTAAATTACGCTTCCACAGGTGTCGTCTTATCAACTGGATACTCCCTACTTTAGAAACTGCCTGTGTGCAGTGATAAATATTGTCTGTGCTGTCCTCTGTCCCCCATCCTCCCTGTTTGTGTTAGATAATAAAAGACAAGCTGAAACCAAAGGTTGGCAGAACACTCGGTGAACGGCTTGGACAATGCCCAAGCTTTGTCATAATAATTCACATGCGTTGTCTGTGGCTCTTTTTAATGAAGGTTCAAGAAAATACCCATCATTATTTGGTGCCGAAAACCCGGGATCTCTCACACTGATCGCTGACAGGCAGAGGAAGACTCGCTGAATCCGTGCATGACCAGAGTCAACTGGACCTGGAAAGAAAGACCCAGGAAGTGAATTCTTCGTTGGGCCGGCTGCATAGGTCCGACTTTGTCTGCCAACGACTGAGTGACGAGATCCGACTGGACAACTAGAAAACTACAGAAACGTGAGTGAATTTTAAAATGGCTCTTTTAGAGGTTTGAGAATCCTTGTTAGGCAGCGTCTTTCTAAAACTCTGAGGTTTTGAGTATCCTTGTTAGGCAGCATCCTACTAAAACTCTGTAAAGTCCATAGGAAACAAAATGTAAGGCTCTTAGAGCCCCCTTACTTTGAGGAGGCCCCATAAGGGTAACTCCTCGTGCGAATAGGCGGATAGGAAGTTTGAATTTTGCTGTTTTGTCATTGCTGTTTGTCATTGCTGCTTTGCTTGCTGCTTTGTTGGTGTGTGTGTATGAAGGAGTGAATGGTGCTTCTCTCTCTGGGAGTAAAACTTTCTGTCCTCGGAAATAGAATCCTAAGTGACGAACTGGACCAGAACCAGTCTGGCCTAGAAGACTGTTCTTCAGGGGACACTAAGCGCTCACTTAGAGCACTCTCTTTGAAGAAAAAGCACAAAATATCAAGTCATTGTAAGCTAAAATTGTAGAGTACTGAAATAATGGGAAATAAGTGTTGTTGTAATTCCTCACTTGCTGAGGATCCCGAAAAATACACGCTGTCCAGATTTCCTGGTAGCATGATATACATGTCAAAATGGAAAAAGAAATATGGAGTAGATGAGGAATTAAAATTTGATCAATGGAAAATTGTAGTGAAAACTTTGGAGAACAGTGTAATGGGAAAAAGAGGAAGAAAAAAGGCAAAAAGGAGGAAGAGTTGAGATGTGCTAAACTATGGTTAAACGAATCTAAAAACTTACTTGTAGAAACAGCAGATAATAAAGTCATTTATCAGGGAGTGCGAGCTCCTGCAGCCACCCCTCCCCCTGCCGCTGCAGGAGCTCTGTCTGCTCCAGTATCAGCCATTGCAGACCCAGCAGCACGACTGTACCCCTCACTAGAGGAAGGGACACAAAACATATATGTTTCAGACCCTGTACCTTGGAAGAGGTCAGGAAGGCTATGAAAGTATTAGATGTTTTTCACCTGGATGAATTTGGAGGTCTAGATACCTCTGTCTTTTCCAACTGCCAGACAAAAGGCCGCGGAAGAAGAAGAGGCAAAGGAGATCATAATAGGCAACGACCCCAAAATAACACCCCACAAAATCCACGCCATTTAAATGGCTGCTGGATTTGTGGAAATATTGGTCACTGGGCAAGAAACTGCCCTTCAAAGAATGCTGCACTGGGCAACAATCCTTGGCATAATCACATTCTACCTCACCCCAAAAAGAGAAACTACTAGACAAAATTGATGAAATGGTAGAGACATGTGCATGCAGTTTGGGACTGCAGAATCATAAAAGTATCATAAGAGATTGAATTTCTGTGCGACACCAGTGCATGAAAAATCATTTTTAATGTTACTAAATGTTAGATTTAAACTTCACAAGTGAGAAATTATTTGTTTTAAGAAATAGTGGTGTTTGTTTTGTTCTGTTTTTCTTTTTGACCATTCCTACACTGTTAAAGAAAAACCAGTACAGAGAAGTCTCACTGAAAATAAAAACATGGGAACAACTTCTTTGTATACTAAAAGTGGAATAATGACATTCCTGAAGGAGGAGAAGCTGGAAGATAAAACTAAATAATAAAATTCTCCTCAGCGAACAATGTTTAATGTATTGTGTCACAATGAGATTACATCACCAACTTGGTGAAATGATCCTTTGGCTGTCTAACTGGAGGGGTCAGCGGTCAGAGTAAGGTACGGACCTGGACATTATCCAGCCTCGTAACTCTCTTAGGCCTTGAGAGGAGGGCTGACCTCTGACCTCACAGTCTGCAGCACAGAGATCAACAGGTTTAGAGAAAACCATTGTTCTCTGGTGAGACGTGTTTTAAATGAAGTTAACATAAACTTACATATTACATTTTAAAGGTTAAATGTTGTGCAAAATAACATAACATAAAATAAAATAATAAAAGAGACTACAGCTTTTAACATGTTTCATGTTTAAATGTGTTTTAATAAGGAAATAATTCATAACTTCTTAAAATGTTGGGCAATAAGTGGCTAAAAAACTATACAATGAAAAGAAAGCAAAGTTATATGGAAAATGTTTGTGTAAAAAGAAAAAAAATACAGAAAGACAAACAAACCCTAATTGACTCTTATTTGCTTCTTTCCTTTTCCTCTGTCTGAGCCTCGCTGCGGTGCGTCTGACCTCTGACCTCAGCTCCGACCTGTCCTGCTGATCAGATGGCGTCCCTCTTTCATCACCAGCCAATGACAGTTAATAAAGAAGGGAAAAAGGACAGGATGATTTCTACCAACTGCGCACTGAAGGCACTGAAGTGTCTGCTGATCCTAATTCCTGGACATCTGAGAACTGCCACGCAGCAGATACTGCATGGAGTCCTGCTGGACATTTGGACTGGAATTATATGCCCGTGTTTGGCTGCAACTGAACTTTTACAACTTCCGCTGGTTTACTCTTTGGCATCAGCGTGGAGAAGGAAAATAATGTGTTTTAAAGAAAAAGAAAGCAAACTGAACTGTTTTTTGCTTGTTTCATTGGTGGACAACCTGGACATTCACTAAGGGACAGTCTGGACAACTTATAAATAATCCAACACCAGAGCTAGTTGGACTGACAGGGAGCTGGAGGAGAGACGGAGGGAGGACCAGCTGCAGCGACGCCAGAAGCAGGAGGGGGAAGCGAGAAGTGAGACACAAAGGAGAAATGCGAGATAAGTTATACACACACATCTGTGATAGACAATATGTCACTAATTCTGTTTACATATAGGAATATCTATCTAGAAAATAACATTTTGAAGGTTTTTAGGTACAATGTTAGAAAAATTGTTCATTTTGTGCCCTTTAACTCAGTCCTTAACAGAAGGACCAGTGATCCTCTTAGGGCCCAAGAGCCATAGATTGGGAAACTGTAAAGGAAAAAAACTGTAATAGCTAAAAGTTAAGAAAAAAAAAGGCTGATAGAGCTATGCAACTAAATTACACCAACTAAAAATTATTACAGATTCTGAGCTAATAATTATTTGCAAATGTTTTATTTTTTCCTTTAAAAGAAATACTAGTTTAAAACTAAATTTAACATTTCTAAGTGTTGAAAATAATTGATATTGCAATGTTGAAATATTATAAAGTAATTCTTTGCATTTAACTGAAACATTTAATTTAGAGTTTGATTCTATAAAGAATCTACAAATTGATTGTGTTTGTGTATTTTATATTGGCATGAATGAAAATTATTATGAGAAGAAAGAAATTTTGCTACAAAATTAAGTAACGGATGAAATTATTGACCATTTACTATAACAATATAAAATACTTATGTTGTGGACTTGTCTGAAATGCAAGTTTAAGTGGAGTCTGAGAGTTTAAGCAACCTGGGAGATGTAAATGGCTACTAACAACTGATGATTGTGGATAAAAGCAACATTTTCTAGATTTCAGTCTAAAACATTTTAATCAAGATTTGATTGATATTCAATACATTCAAAAAAAAATCTGGAATTAGAGGATTTGAGATTTGGTTTAAATCAAAGATGGTCATTTTTATTTTAGAGAAATAAAATAGAAATGTTGAAAGGTACTGAATTTAACAACAAATAAATAAATAAATGGAAGGTAAATCTGTAATTAAAAGACTTGTTTACTAAAGGATCTTCTAAAAGCAATAAACCTGTGAGTTCACCTGAATGAACTATTAACCCTCCCAAGTCTCTATTTGAAGCTAAAGCGATTGTGACACATGGCGATGCCATGTGTCAACAGGGGGGGAAATAAGAAGAAGGGGGGGAAATAAGAAGGAAAATGGTCAGGTAATACTATATACTAAAAACATATTTTTTTTGTTATGAACTTTTGAATTAAATAGTGTTAGATGATGATTGATGCTTTTTTTTCTACATAGGTTGAAATAGTTCCAGCAAAGCATGCTTTTGAAATAATTCATGGGAGAGCTTACAGATTACCTCTGTTTGCTCCAGACTTACAGAAAGCAGATGAAGAACAAACATTAGCAGATTATATGATCAGAACTCTTAAACTGAAGGAAGTGTCCAGTATGTTAGGTATTTTCTTATACCTACAATAAAAAAGAGAACCACAGACAACGTATATGAGTGTTTAAACAAACTTCTGCAGAAGGAGAAGACACAATGAACTGCTTCTTCAAGCCGCTCACCATGTGTTCTGTCCCCTTCAGTTTGTTTGTCTCTTTTATTAGCAGGCAAGATAAGGTGTGAACAGGACTGGGGGCCACATCCTACCTTCACAGTAGGATGTAAATTCCGACAGAGTAGGATGTGGATTCAAACAGACAGAGGGGAGACACAGATACTCAATTAACACATAAACATGTTTTACAGCTCAGGACTATCCCAGGAAGATCTAAGTCACCATCTGTAAACACATGCTTGATTAAAGAAGATTTAATTGTCTCCACAGTTTCAACTAATTCGAACACTAAACCTCTACATAGAAAAACTAGTAAAATTACAAATGTAAGAATGATAACAAACATAATTTTTCTAACATTTCCCTCCTGTTTATCATTCTTACATAAAAGTTACTCAACATCTAAGAAAATGAGAAAGAATATATAGAACTAATTAATATAAATGAGACAGTAGGACAACAAATGCAATTTTTTCATCACAAACACCACTTGTTTTCACATTTTCAGTGTAGGATCCATAAAGCATTTGATTTAATCTGTTTCTTAGTTACAGGACATCGTCACACATCCCTTTTTCCAGTTCATCTTCATCTTTGTGAAGAGACATGTAATCTTCATCGGTATCAGTTATTACCCTGATCATCTGATAGTTGATCATGGCAGTGTTGAATGTCTTTAGCATCATGCTACGGAGGCATGGAATGATGCAAGATGTAAACAGGCAAAAAAGAATTAACACAGTCAGAATCGGTGTTGCAATCTTCAACAGTAAAGTCCACCATGAGCCGGACATAAGCCAAGAAAGAAAGTCAAAAGAATGTGATCCTTTCGTTCCACTTTCCACATAATGTTTAAGTTCCTCCAGGTCATGTAGAGCGTCTGAAATAGTTCCACCAGTTCCTGTTTCATCAGGAACGAATGTACAGCACGCTGGGCCAATGATTTTACAAACTCCACCCTGAGAGGCTGTGAGCAGGTCCAGCACAACACGATTTTGCAGAACCATGTTTCTTAGTTAAGTCAGCTCTCTCATGGTGCCGTTTGCCAGCTGGTGTGTGCTGTTGATGAGTCGCAATATTTCAACGTGGTTCCGAACCTCACCTACTCCAACCCATGGAAACAGGCCTTGCATAAACTTTTCTCCCCTGCTCCAAATCTTGAATTCCCACGGAACTCCAGTATTTATGGTGAGGCCTCTCCAGCGTTTGACCTCTGGCATAACTGCACGCTTGGAGCGGGCAGCTATGACGTTTTGTCCTTTCCTGATGAAAGCAATCGGGCTGATTAGGGGGACCAAAGCACAGAGTCCTCCCCAATATCGTGGCAAGACCATGTAAGCTCCATCTCCACAAAGGAAGTACCAGTCTGCCAACACCCGTGAACCATAGTCTCCTGGCACTATGGCACTGCACAGCGTTGTCTCCTGTCGTCCTCTCGTTTGCTGTGTGATGTTAAAACTCCTCTCCTGAAGCACAGTCTGGATTGTCCTTCCAGACTTTGCAGCTGCTGGTCGAACTCTGACCCCTGCAGGCAATGCAGTTAATGTAATCCCGTGTCGTTTCGCAGTAGGTGTAAACTTTGTTACACAAATTCCAAGGTAGCTTTCCAAGTGAAATGTGTCCATTGTTGAAAACACAGCTCCTCAGAGACCCGGGTTTAGCTCCTGCTAAAGAAATGGTCTCTGGTATTTTCCATGCGGATTGTGGAAACGGTGAAAACGGAAGTACGTCAGCATCAAAGGAACAGTTCATAGATCCAAAAAGTCCTTTCGCAGCATCTCCTCTCCTCAGTAGAACAGAATAGTCCTTTCTGCACCATTTGCATCCTTTTGGCGGTGGCACATTGTCTCATGGTTGTGTATTCAGGCCATAGAGACACATCTGTTTGTCATCAGTGATAGGCGTTCACTGGCGTTGAGACGAACTGCCCTATTGGTCAGAACCCCTGTGGAGCCAGCCTTCCTCTCACTTGGGATTAGGGATCCAACACTCTCTGAAGCTTGCAGTGACTGAGATGTATCCAGCTGGGTCTTTCAGCAATCTTTACTGCTGTTAGTGTGGTCATCAGCACTTGGAAGGGTCCTTCCCAGCGTGGGCTGGCCCAGTTCTTTCTTTTGATGACCTTTATGTAGACCCAATCTCCTGGCTGGATGGGGGTGGTTTCCTGTAGAGCAGGACAATCAGACGGCAGTAAATTTGCATTTAACACCTCTTTCTGTTTCAGGATCCTGATCATATAATCTGCCAAAGTTTGCTCCTCATCTGCCTTCTGTAAGTCTGAGGAAAATATAGGTAATCTATATGATCTTCCATGAATTATTTCAAATGGTGTTAACCCTTCCTGTGTGGGTGTGATTCTCATATACAGTTTTACCAAATCTAAACACTCTGGCCATGGCTTGCCAGTACTTTCCATGCATTTCCTCAGTCTGCTTTTCACAGTATCATTTGTTCTTTCGACCAGCCCTGCACTCTGTGGGTGGTAGGCACAGTGATTCTTTAAAGTCATTCCTAAGTGAGTGGCCATGTTTTGTACTACCTGGTTTACAAAATGTGGCCCATTGTCACTATAAATAGTCTGTGGGATTCCATGTGTTGGAATAATAGTTTTACATATAGCTTTAGCTACTGTCAAAGCATCTGCATGCTTTGCTGGAACTATTTCAACCCACTTCGAAAAAGCATCAATCATAACCAAACAATATTTATGTGGCCCACTTTGTGTGAGTTCAATAAAGTCCATGTGCATTGTTTGAAATGGATAAGAGGGTTTTGGGAAGCGTCCTCTTTTTGGTCTAATGTTTCCTTGAGGATTGTTTTTGACACAAACTGGACATGCAGTACAAAAATTTTTTAAGTAAGAATTTAATCCATATGTGGTAAAATGCTGTTGTATCATGGATAACATCCCTCCTGTTGACACATGACAATTTCCATGTGTCAAAATTGCTGCTGCTCTAAATAGAGATTTTGGAAGGACCGGCTTACTATTTACAGAAAAATTTTTTATCATCATTAAGTGTTGCCCTTTTAGTTATCTACATATGTTTTTCTGCCTTTGGGGCATTATCTTGCATGTCTTTTAACACGGCGTTGTCTATTACTTGAGGATCTTCAGTCTGTATTGAGAAATTGTCTCCTCCATGCTTCCCTGCTGCAGCTTCTTTTGCTATTTTATCAGCTAATGTATTGCCATTTGAAACCTCATCCTTTCCTGTGGTGTGCGCTGCACACTTGCAAACTGCTAGTTTAGCTGGTAAATGTATGACCTGCAAAAGATTTTTAAGCAAGGATGCATTGGTGACCGATTGCCCTGTAGATGTTATCAAATTCATCAAAGTGTAACTCTTTCTAAATAACAATGACCATCCTGAAATTAAACTGAAATCTCAAATCATCTAGTTCCCTATTTCTTTATCATTTTAACCATCATCAAATAATGAACCTAGATTAAAGCTTTAAACTTTAGTCTAGTAAATATTGCTTTAATTCCGTCATTAGTTTGGAGTAACTAATTACATCCACTAGGGTGGCTTAAGATATCAAAATTGCCCTTAACTGTGCATTTTGGACCAACTGACGATGTAATTTATTTATATTTATTTTTAAATTATTAATAATTTGATCAGTTACTCTGTTCCTGAGTACAGTTTGTCTAATTTTTCAAAATCACACCTATATAAAAGCATTGTGAACAGAATCATAAACAGAATTTACAGTCTGTCAAAATTTTATCAGTTGAAAACTTTCAGTCTGTCCTTATTATTTTCTTTGTCGCTTCTTGTTAATCATATTTTAGTTGGTGTGATTTTGTGGCCTAAGTCTGCTAGTACTTTACTGAAGGTTTAGTGATCGTAGTTTTCCTTTCAAGGTTTCCTAACCTATGGCTTGTGGACCCTGAGAGGATCACTGGTCCTTCTGTTAAGGACTGAGTTAATGAATACAAAGTGGAAGATTGTCTCTAACATTGTACCTAAAAAGCCTTCAATATTCTAGCTAGATACTTCCTACATGCATTATAGAATTAGTAAGCAAGCAAGTCTTCATTGCAGTAGCAGTGTGTGTAGGTGTAACTTATCTTGCATGTCTCCTTTCCCTCCTCTTGCTTCCCCCTCCTGCTGCTGGCGTCGCTACAGCTGGTCCTCCCTCCGTCTCTCCTCCAGCTTCCTGTCAGTCCAACTTGCTGGTGTTGGATTTTTTTTTTTTTTTTTTTTTTTTTGCGTTGCCCAGAGCGTCCCTTAGCGAATCTCCAGGTTGTCCACCAATGAAACAACCATCAGTTTGGTTTGCTGTCTTTGTCTCTGAAGAACATCATCTTTTCCTTTCTCTACGCTGATTCCAAAAAATGAACCAGCGGCTATAAGAGTTCAGTTGCATCCACACACAGGGGTATAGTTTCAGTCCAAATGTCCAGCGACTCCATACAGTAGTTCTGCTGCATAGTAGTTCCCAGGTGTCCAGGAATCAGGACCAGCAGACACTTCAGTGCATTCAGTGCTCAGATGGTGGAAATCCTCTTTGTCATTTTTGTCTTTTTTATCACTGTCATTGGCTGGTGATGAGGGAGGGACGTCAACTGATCCACAACAGGACAGGTCTGAGTTGAGTCAGAGGTTGGACACACCGCAGCAAGGCTCAGACAGAGGAAAAGGAGATAAGCACATAGGAGTATGATTAGAGGTTGTCTTTCTTTCTGTGTTTTTTTCATAAATATTTATATATCTTTTTCTCTCTTGTGATCCTATAGTTTTTAGCCACACATTGCCCAACATTTTAAAATGTCATAAATTACCTTATTCAAACCCGTAGTTAACATGAATCATGTTAGAGCCTATAGTCTCTTTAATCCTTTACCATGTTAAATTTTAAAGTATAACACGTAAGTTTATATTAACTTCCTCTGAGTCACATCTCACCAGAGAACAATGAATTTCTCTAAACTTGTTGATCTCAGTACTGAAATCTGTGGAGTCAGCGGGCAGCCCTCCTCTCAAGGCCTAAGAGAGTTACGAGGCTGGATAATGTCCAGGTCGGTACCTTACTCTGACCACTGACGCCTCCAGATAGACAGCCAAAAGATCATGGCACCAAGTTGGTGTTGTAGTCTAATTATGACACAATACATTAAACATTGTTCTCTGAGGAGAATGTTTTATTTTTTATTTAGTTTTAGCTTTTGACTTGTCCTCCTCTAGGAAAGTCATAATTCCATTTTGAGCATGCATAAAGGTTCCCATATTTTTATTTTCTTTCCAGTATGAGTCACATGTGTGGTTTACACCTTTTACGTTAGTTTTTATAATTGTTTTGTATGCTCCTGTGTCGCAGAAAAATTCACTTCTTCTCCCCAAACCAGTAGTATAACATAAGGTTTTCCTTTTAATGTATTTAATAGATCCCAAGCTGCACCAATGTCCACCATTTTATCAATTTGACCTATTTGTTGGGGTTTGCTAGGATCTATTCATGCTGAGGTATTTGACCTTGGTTGTTTCCTTCTTCCACCACCCCTTCTGTTATCCCATCGATTGTTTTTACATTCTCTTTTCCAGTGGTCAAGATCACCACAGTTTCAGCAACCTTCTGGATCTTTTGAAGGATTACTTGGTGTCCCATTAAGGGCTCTCTGTCCCCTCTGACTACCTCTACCTCTGCCTCTTCCTCGTCCCCCACGGAGGTTTTGGAAAAAAGGCAGAAGTTTCTAATTCTTCAAAATCATCTATTTGAAAAACAATACAAGCAGAAATGCTTGACTGACTGACTGCTGGGACAGGGGTAGACGGAACGGCAGCAGTGGCTGGGGGAGGGGCGGCTGCAGGAGCCTGTGCTCCCTGCAACGTTAAGGCCTTTTCTCTGCCTGCATTGAGTTCATTATCATGATCTTAAAACAAACAAGTTTTTAAAGTGCTGCTTCTTTTTCTCATTTTGACATGTATGTCATGCTTCCAAAACGTCTGGACAGTGTAATTTTCATCCCTTCCAGAATCCTCAGCGAGTGAGGAATCACAACAATTCCTATTTCCCATTATTTAAGTACTGCAATTAGCTTATAATGGCTTGGTATTTTGTGCTTTTCCTTCACAGAGAGTGCTCTAAGTGAGCGCTTAGTGTCCCCTGAAGAACAGTCTTCTAGGCCAGACTAGTTCTGGTCCGGTTCTTCACTTTGGATCCTAATTCCGAGGGCAGAAAGTTTTACTCTCAATGAATTGAGCACCATTCACACTTGCGCGCACACACACACAAAAAAATATTCCTGGCCAACTCGAGGATCTTCCCGTATGGGGCACCTCATTCAAAGGGGGACTCTAAATTACCCCCTTTCCCTTTTCCTGTCTACTCGAGGATCCCTTTAACCCTAGGTTTTGTACGTTATGAAGATGGTCCTAGTTCTAAATAGATTAGAATTTTTTCTGACTAGTTTTTATGTTCAGGCTTAATAGGGTCAAAGAGATTTCCTCATTCGTACAAGGACAGAATTTTAGTCGACCGCCGTTGTTCTGTCAGATAGTCATACCCGTCAGCGTACATGCGAAGTCCAACCGCTGGGATATCATGTCAACATAAGCAAGTCATGATGAAATATATATCATCATGGAAGTGGTTATGAAATTACATGATAACTTGATCCATCCCTGAGCCAAGCGCACGACCATCTGACAACGTATGCTGATCCGACAGAACACCGTCGACTAGGGACTCCAACCCAGAATTTAAGTTGAACGCCGTCAACTAGTGACTCCAAACCGAATAGCGCTTTTTCCACTCACGTTTCTGTTGGTTCTTTTTGTCTGTTCGGGTCTCGTCAATCCGTCGTTGGCAGACAAAGTCGGACCTAGGACGCTGGCCTGGCGAAGAATTCACTTCCCGGGTCTTTGTTTCCAGGTCCTTTAGACTCTGGCCGTGCACAGTTTCAGCGCGTCGTTCTTCATCTGTCAACGATCGGGTATTTCGAGATCCGGGTCACGGCACCAGCTGTTAGGTATTTTCTTATACCTACAATAAAAAAGAGAACCACAGACAACGTATATGAGTGTTTAAACAAACTTCTGCAGAAGGAGAAGACACAATGAACCGCTTCTTCAAGCCGCTCACCATGTGTTCTGTCCCCTTCAGTTTGTTTGTCTCTTTTATTAGCAGGCAAGATAAGGTGTGAACAGGACTGGGGGCCACATCCTACCTTCACAGTAGGATGTAAATTCCGACAGAGTAGGATGTGGATTCAAACAGACAGAGGGGAGACACAGATACTCAATTAACACATAAACATGTTTTACAGCTCAGGACTATCCCAGGAAGATCTAAGTCACCATCTGTAAACACATGCTTGATTAAAGAAGATTTAATTGTCTCCACAGTTTCAACTAATTCGAACACTAAACCTCTACATAGAAAAACTAGTAAAATTACAAATGTAAGAATGATAACAAACATAATTTTTCTAACACAGTACAATTTTACTGCCTTCTGATTCTATTCCTTCGCAGGAGGCCGCTCACATCAAGCCAGGTGACTGGGTCTACATTAAGGCCATCAAACAAAAGAACTGGGCGAGTCCACGATGGGAAGGACCATTCCAAGTGCTGATGACCACACCAACAGCTGTAAAGATTGCTGAAAGACCCAGCTGGATACATCTCAGTCACTGCAAGCTACAGAGAGTGTCGGACCGCTAATCCTGAGTGGTGGGGAAGACTGGCTACAAAGGGGTTCCATTTTTTTTTTAGGGTGGTTCGTCTCAACGCCAGTGAAGAAACTCGACAGATCCTCACTCTTTAGTTTGGGGGTTTTGACATCTCTGCGTGCTGAGCAGCAATGGAGACTCCATATGCCAGATGGATCTTCTACTGCACTGTGACTGCAGCATGTCTGATGTTTGGAAGAGGAAGTGACCTCACTTTCCACCCACATGACTACAGCACCAACCTCTGGTGGCAGCTGATGAACAGGACTGGTCATGAGGAGAACAGGTGAACTGCTATGTGTGTGCAAAGCTGCCAATCGCCACACACAACTCAGGTCTGCGTCTGGGGAGCATCACTGAAGACAAACAGATGTGTCTCTCTGGCCTGAGCGCAAAACCATGACTCAATGTGCCACCACCAAAAGGATGCCGATGGTGCAAGAAGGATTTTTCTGTTCTACTGAGGAGAGGAGATGCTGCAAAAGGACTTTTTGGATCTATGAAACATTCCTTTAATGCTGACGTACTTCCATTTCCACTGTTTCCACAAACCGCATGGAAAATACCAGAGACCATTTCTTTAGCAAGAGCTAAACCCGGGTCTCTGAGGAACTGCGTTTTCAACGACGGACACGTTTCTCTTGGAATGTTACCTTGGGATTTGTGTAACAAAGTTTACACCTACTGTGAAACGACACCGGATTACATCAACTACATTGCCTGCAGGGGTCAAAGGGTGACCCCCGACTGCAAAGTCTGGAAGGACAACTCAGTCTGTGACAACTTGCTTGATGAGAGGTTCAAAGCCACGTTGAGATCAACAGATATGGATTATGCGACTCATCGACAGCACACAGCAGCTGGCAAACAGCACCATGAGAGAGCTGACTGAACTGAGAAACATGGTTCTGCAAACCCGTGTTGTCCTGGACTTCCTCCCAGCCTCTCAGGGAGGTGTCTGCAAAATCATTGGCCCAGTGGGCTGTACCTTTGTTCCTGACAAAACAGGAACTGATGGAATGCAAGGATCATCTTCTTTTGACTTTCTTTCTTGGCTCACTTCCAGAACATGGCAGAATATACTGTTGAAGCTTGGAATACCTATTCTGGGTGTTTTGATTCTTTTTTGTCTGTTCACAAGTTGCATTGTTCCATGCCTTCGAAGCATGATGCTAAAGACAATTAACACTGCTGTGGTCAGCTATGAGCTGGTGAAAATGACCAATGACACAAATGAAGACAACTTGTTTTCTGATGATGAAGTTCTGTAATCAATAAACAGATCAATTCCTACACCGAAAATGTGAAAACATGTGGTGTTATTTTTCATTTATTTTTTCATTTATTTCATATATTCATTCTGTATTTAAAAACTATACTAATTCTTGCATTTATTGGATCTATTCTTTTCTTTTCTATGCTTGTCTTTTGAAAATGATAAAAAGGGGGGAATGTTAGAGATTTTTTGGTATTATCAATTGTTATTACTTTAGTTCATATTCAGTCTAATGTTCAGTTTAAAGTGTCTCTTTCTTCTGTGTGTATGAACTGACCTGAAGGCCACATCTGCCTGTTCATCTTGATGTGAAACAGTTAACTGTGTGTTTCCCAGACCTTAAATTACGCTTCCACAGGTGTCGTCTTATCAACTGGATACTCCCTACTTTAGAAACTGCCTGTGTGCAGTGATAAATATTGTCTGTGCTGTCCTCTGTCCCCCATCCTTCCTGTTTGTGTTTGATAATAAAAGACAAGCTGAAACCAAAGGTTGGCAGAACACTCGGTGAACGGCTTGGAGGAGCCGTTTATTGAGTCTTCTCCTTTTGCAAAAGCTTTGTCATAATAATTCACATGCGTTGTCTGTGGTTCTTTTTAATGAAGGTTCAAGAAAATACCCATCAGTAATGATTGATGAGATTTCCAACAAATTTGAGCACCACTTTTTACTTTTTCAATCTTCTACTGGTTGTCCACTCTAACCTTTATTGAAAACTATGGTGCTCTGCTTTTTTTCTATGGTACACAGGCGCGGAGCTACAGGGGACCTGGGGGGGGGGGGGCGGCTGCCCCCGGCCCGGAGGGGGGGTCCGGGTCTGGAGGTGCCAGGGAGGGGAGGAATGGCTTCAAGACGTTCTAATGTCTGTTTTCAGACAGACAAAGTGTGTCCTCACCTGTTCACAAAGGTGTATGTCAGTTACTGTCCCAACCTGCCTCGCCCCCACCTCAGTTTCCAGCAGTGAAGGCGATACACCTGAGGGGGGGTCATAGGCCCCGCCCCCCGGCCCGACCTTGTTCTGCTAGTGCTGCTGGCTCCTCTGTTTAGACTATAGCTGGATTAAAACAACGTTGCATTTTAAAGGCACCATTTCAACTAAAGATTTGCAATGAGCTTCCTAACCAAGGTGTCCATCACTCTTCAACACTCTGTCAGCTCCCGATCAGAAAGAGCATTTAGTTCAGTGTCAATGAGAGGATATTCAGAAAGGATTATTTTATTGATTGATTTTTGTTTCCTCTGCCATGAACTATTTGCATAACATCTGTCATGTCTCCATGTGCTCCAGTCAAAGGCGTTAATTATTACTGTTAGAGATTTTTTGGTATTATCATTTTTGTCTATTTCTTTAGTTCATATTCAGTCTAATATTAATCAACATTCAGTCTATAATGTTAATCTGTAAATGACATACAGTGCGAATACCTTTTGATTGCTGTGTAGAATATCTGTATTCCTACAAAACTGATTGTTCTCTTCAGAGTTTGAAAGAGCTAGATGACCTGTGTGTTAGATAGAGCCTGCCAGCCTGCAGGGGTCAAAAGGCGACCCCGACTGCAAAGTCTGGAAAGACAACCCAGACTGCGACAACTTGCTTCAGAAGAGGAACGTCTACATCAGACATCAGACGCGAGGACAACAGGACGACAGGAAACAACACTGTACAGTGCCATAGTGCCTGGAAGCTATGATTCCAGGCTGATGGCAGACTGGTACTTCCTGTGTGGAATGGTGGAGAAAAGTTCACGGACTATTTCTGATGCTCTACATGAGCTGGAGGAGCTCAAATGCTACGCGGAAGGAGCAACAAAAGATCAACTTCTTTTGATTTGCTTTCTTGGCTCACTTCCGGCCCATGATGGAACTTATAGATGAAGATTGTCACACCAATTCTGACTGTGTTTATTCTTTTCTGCCTGTTCACAGGCTGCATCATTCCATGCCTTTGACGTTTGGTTCTTAAGACATTTAACACTGCTGTTGTCAGATATGAGCTGGTGAAAACAACCTATGACAAACACAAAAACGACTTGTTTCTTGATGATGAAGTTCTGTAAAGTTCTGTGCTTTTCTAAACAGCTGTGTTGGAAGATGTCAGTGATTTTGTTCAAACCTGACAATACAGCGCTGACAGGCAGCGGTGTTTACATTTCCTAACTGTTGCTAAAGCTGCTGCTAGCTGGTTTACTCTCCGATCGGAGGCTGGTTCCTTTAAATACAGTTGGAGATGGTAAATTGACAATGACTGATAACGGCTAACACTTAAATACTGTTTTAATAAAGTTAATACAGAAAGTAAACATTTTAACGTTATAGCACTGACAGACAGCGGTGTATATATATTCCCAACTGTGGCTAAAGCTGCTGCTAGCTGATTTACTCTCCGATCGGAGGCTGTTTATTATATACACAGTTCAGAGAATGGTGGGTTGACAAAGACTGATGACGGCTAACAGTTAAATGCTGTTGTTATTAACCTTACCTTTTATTATATCCTTAAGATGATGAGTATTGGTGAATTTTTCAGTCAGGTATCCCAAGGCAAATCACTCCATAAGTAAAGATACAGCTCTTCGAGTTACGGAGCCCATTGTTTGACGTCACTGTGAAAAGGGTCTCCAGAAAAACTTCCGGTTCAAAAGTAAAAACGAGCTGTAGTCCAATCAGCGATTTCTTAGGTCTCCACTGGGACCTACCTTTTCCGTTTTCATAATGTGTTGTGTTTTCCTTAATGTCGTTCGGTTTTCCTTAATGTTGTTCGGTTTTTCCTAATGTCGTTCGGTTTTTCTTAATGTCGTTGTGTTTTTGTTAAAGTTGTAGTGTTTTCGTTAATGTTGCTGTGTTTTCGTTAATGTTTAGTGTTTTCGTTAATGCTGTAGTGTTTTCGTTAATGTTGTGTTAGGTATTTTCTTAAACCTACAATAAAAAGAGAACCACAGACAACGTATATGAGTGTTTAACCAAACTTCTGCAGAAGGAGAAGACACAGTGAACTGCTCCTCCAAGCCGCTCACCATGTGTTCTGCCCCCTTCAGTTTGTTTGTCTCTTTTATTAGCAGGGTAGATAAGGTGTGAACAGGAATGGGGGGGTGAAACCCACATCCATCCCACATCCTACCTTCACAGTAGGATGTAAATTCAGACAGAGTAGGATGTGGATTCAAACCGAAAGAGGGGAGACACAGATACTCAATTAACACATAGACATGTTTTACAGCTCAGGACTATCACAGGAAGACCTAAGTCACCATCTGTAAACACATGCTTGATTAAGGAAGATTTAATTGTCTCCACAGTTTCAACAAATTTGAGCACTAAACTTCTAAATAGCAAAACTAGTAAAATTACAAATGTAAGAATGATAACAAACATAATTTTTCTAACATGTTGTAGTGATTTTGTAATTTGTAATTGCTTTGCACCTCAGGGCCACCGTAGCATTCAGCCGTAAAGTTTGTTTTTGTTCAAACTTCAGTAGTTTTCTAGTTGATCTGTTGAAGTAGTGACATCAGTTTGTGACATCACGCAAATTGATGTCACAAAGAGTGATACAGTGATGTCACAAGCCTGCAGTCTTGAATTCTACAGTCATTACCATTGCAGAAGTCACAGACCAAGGAGTAGGATCATATCTTAACGAGTGATTGTGTGAAAAACGTTCAACAATTTTTGGATTTCTTTATTTCAAAAGGATTTAAAATGAGTGAGAATATCTTTAAAAAAGTCAGGATGTTCGGTTTTAACAGCCAGACCAAGACTAAAGAACATGAAGAGAAAACGATGCCTGTACTTCAAAAAGAAAAGCTGCTTCCCGAGAAAGATGATGAATTAATATACTTATTTCACAAAATTAAAACTTTAATGGAGGAAAACGCCACACTGGACAAGGAGAAGACTGCTCTGGACCAGAAAAGCGCCATCCTGGAGCAGAAAAACACTGCCCTGGAGAAGGAAAACACCGCCTTGGAGCAGGAAAACACCGCCCTAGAGAAGGAGAAGACCGCTCTGGAGAAGGAAAGCACTTTCTTGCGGCAGAAAATCAACATCTCGGAGCAGATAAACAATGCCCTGGAGCTGAAAAACACTGCCCTTGAGTCAAGAAACACGGCCCTGGAGGTAAGAAGCATCACTTTGGAGCAGAAAAGCAATGTCTTGGAGCAAATGATCACTTCCTTGAAACATGAAAACTCCACCCTGCAGCAGGAAGACACTGTCTTTAAGCATCTAAACACTGCCCTGAGTCAGAAAAATGTCATCTTGAAGAAGGAATTAAATACAATGAAGGAGAAAAACACCGATATGAGACAGAAAATCACCGCCTTGGAGCAGGAAAACACTGCCATAGAGAACGAAAAGACCACTCTGGAGCACGCACCATTTTGGAGCAGATAAACGCTTCCCTGGCGCAGATAAACACCAACCTGGAGCAGGAAAACACCGCCCTAGAGAAAGAAAAGACTGATCTGGAGAAGAAAGGCACCATCTTTGATCGTATATACAGAACCTGCAGCTGGAAGTGGAAGAGTTGAAGGAAAGGCTGAGGGACACAGAGAAGCAGCAGAAATAGCAGCCAGTAGTAAGTCTTGTCTAACCATCACAAAGACAGCCACAAAAGCAGACACCTGTATTCGGACACGTGGTTGGAGACTTCTCCACTAAACATTTGAAATGTAATAGGCATTACACTTCTCCAGGGCTTCATAACAAGTCTGGTCTGTCTCCTGCCTGACCTCGAGGGCTTCATAGTAACTGCATGGAGTTTACACGTTCTCCCCATGCCTGTGTGGGTTCTCTCCGGGTTTTCTGGCTTCCCCCCAAAGTCCAAAAGCACAACTGTTAGGCACCTTGGGTAGGGATTAGTGATCCCTACCCAATGGATCACTATTCACATATGTTGCGGCTGTACAGGTAAACAACCTGTACATGTGACTTTTTTTTTTACTTGTCCTCAAATGGAGTCTTGAATCCTTCGAAAACAATCCCATATACGTGTTTTGCACTAAATGTTATGGTTTTATATCTATTTAAAAAACAGTTGACGAGATTTAAAGGTCTATAGGACCTAGTTTTATAAAACACACTTTGTAAACAACAAATTTAGTAGATAACACTGGTCGCTCCAGGTTCGGTACGCTGAGAGAAAATGCCTAACTCCTGGCGCATTGTTATAAAAACTGCCGCTAGTTTCCCCAATGAGAGAGAGTTAAACACCGATATTATCCAGACGGGTTTGGTTGAAAAATGTTTGGTTTATAAAGTATTTCAAAGCAGAGAACATCGGTTTGATTGATTAATTAAAGTTAAGCCTTCAAACATAATACGTTTATTTAACCACAATGACCTATCTTTACTATAAAAGGTGAAGAATAACATACAAATCAGTAATAAATGACTGAAAAACAAACTTCGGCCGTTTTTTTCTTCTTCGTTCTCTAATCAGGCTGTCACGGTTGCTAGGCAACATGAGTGACACTGAGGTGGGGGCGGGGCCAGTTGGTGAAGGCTGGACCTGTCCGGATCCACTGGTATTTGTCTTCCGGTCTTATTTATTCAGGAACCGTCTTATGTAGACTGAGTCCTTTGAAGGCTGCAGACCCTGAATTTGGACACAGCTACTGTATGCAAGTAGGACTGTGACGTCACCTGCAGCTGATTGTTTCAGCTGGTCAGGTGATCCTCGGTTGGCAAAGTCACAGCCCGAATCATACGTCACAGATGACGTCAATGACCAACAGCCTTCAAACATAATAGGTTTATTTAATCATAATGTCCTGTCTTTACTATAAAAGGTGAAGAATAAAATAGAAATCATTAATACATGACTGAAAAACAAACTTCGGCTCTGTTGTTTTTTTCTCCTCGGTTCTCTGCTTCACGCTGTCAGGGTTGCTAGGCAACATGCGTGACGCTGAGGTGGGGGCGGGGCCAGTAGGTGAAAGCTGGACCTGTCCAATCCACAGGTATTTGTCTTCCGGTCTTGGTTCCTTCCCGTCCTACGTAGGTCCCGTCCTATATAGACCTGAGTCCTTTGAAGGATCCAGACCCTGAATTCGGACACGGCTGGTGAGTCAACAACCAGCAGCCGTTGTTCAGCGCACACAGCGGGAAAACGAGCTTTGGTTGCTAGGTTACGGCGTAGCTCCGGTTGCTAGGTAATGGGCCTGCTGATTTGTGACGTCGCATTGCAGATCTTTTTGAAACTGCTCGTCATTGGTTGTTTAGTTTCTAGAAGCAGCTGAATCCCAAATGGAAGAAGAACAAACGTGCAGAATTTAGCAGGTTTTTGCTTCGTTGTTCTTGATTTAGGACATTCTGTGATGTCACTAGCAGCAGGACTGTGACGTCACTTGCATCTGATCGAGTCAGCTGGTCGGTCACGTGTTCCTCGGTTGGCAAAGTCACAACCCGAATCATCATACGTCACCGATGACGTCAATGCCGACAGAAGCGGAATCCTTGAATGTGGGACCTCTACGGTCAATTGGTCGCTGGACTTTTTGTCTTGTTCTCCTGCTGACGCTTGTCGGAACGAACCTGGACAGGAGAGGGGACAGAAAAGGTTGTCCTTTCTGTCTTTACCTCTCTCTCCGTCTGTCCCTCCATCTCTTCAGATGGAGGTTTCAGCTCAGACTGAAGGTCAGGGTTCGTTCACAAGAGTTGCTACGTGAGACGATAAAGAAAAGTCTTAGTGCTGGGGCCTCCTTCAAAGACTTTGGACTTTAAAACCCCGAACCTCACGCCTCCTGCGGAAGCCTCTGCTGAAGTGAGGTTCGGGGCTTTAAAGACCTTTGTCTTTAGAAAACAGCCTCGACACTTAGACTTTTCTTTATCGTCTCACGTCGCAACTCTTGTGAACCAACCCTGACCTTCAGTCTGAGCTGAAACCTCCATCTGAAGAGATGGAGGGACAGACAGAGAGAGAGGTAAAGACAGAAAGGACAACCTTTTCTGTTCTCTCTCCTGTCCAGGTTCGTTCCGTCAAGCGTCAGCCTGCAGGAGAAAAAGACTAAAAGTGTAGTTGTCTTATCTGCTTTTAATGTATATCCATACAGAGTTTTTGAATCTACATTCAAAGACTCTGCTTTTAATCTAGTCTTTAAATGTAGAGTCAGATGCTCGTAAATCCAGCATAGCTTAATGCGCATGCGCACATCAATGTTACGTTTATTTTTATAAATCCGTCATACCTGTAGAAGTTTCATTTTATGTGTTTTTGTGATAAAGTGGGAGATTACAGTTACTTAACTAAATCACTGTGGTTACTATGTTATTTTGTAATTTAACGTTATTTGCTCTGCGCGTCTTTCCGCCGTTTATATGCGACAATATCAGCAAAATTATTTCGTTGTTGGACAAACAGGAACTATTTTGTGTTTCTGTCTCCAAGTTATATTATTATAAGCGGTTTTGTGCTTGTTTTGTTTCAAATGTAATGAATCGCGGGTTGCGCTTTTTGGGGCTCGTTGTTGAGGGTGGGGTCAGGCGCGGGGCTGCGGGGGGGCTGGGGGGGGCGGCTGCCCCCGGCCCGGGGGGGGGGGTCCGGGTCTGGGGGTGCCAGGGAGGGGAGGAATGGTTTCAAGACGCTCTAATGTCTGATTTCAGACAGAGAAAGTGCGCCCTCATCTGTTCACGTTGCATTTTAAAGCCACCATTTCAATTAAAGATTTGCAATGAGCTTCCTAACCAAGGTGTCCATCACTCTTCAACACTCTGTCAGCTCCCGGTGAGAAAGAGCATTTAGTTCAGTGTCCATGAGAGGATATTCAGAAAGGATTATTTTATTGATTGATTTTTGTTTCCTCTGCCATGAACTATTTGCATAAAGTCTGTCATGTCTCCATGTGCTCCAGTCAAAGGTGTTAATTATTACCTGTCAAATGACAGGCGGGCTTAAAAAATTAACCAAATATTCAGTTTGGTTATTTTTTTAAATTGTATATATCAAATTTTAAAAAATAAAATGAAAACAAACAATATATATATATATATATAAAATTTTGTAAAATTATATATATCATTAATATCATTTTAAAAAATTATATATATCTTTGTTAAAATATCTATATGTGTGTGCATATATTGATGAGTCACACATGTGCACCAGTCAAAGGTGTTAGTTATTACCCCCCCAGAGGTAGTCCTGCCCCCCCTCAACTTTAAAAGTCTAGCTCCGCCACTGTCCTCCATCCATCCATCCATTTTCTTTACACCCTTGTCCCTTGGTGAGGTTGGTAGGGTTGCTGGTGCTGATCTCCAACTGACGTTCTGGGCGAGATCCACCAGACCAATGATGGCTATTTATTAATTTTTGCCATAATTCAAAAGCTGAGCTGTGTGAATTTGGATTATCCTACTGCACGGGATTTAAGGAAAAAATATGATGGAGGTGGAAAATAATTTAAAAATACTTAATGTACTTTAAGTCGTTCAAGTCATTAATTCAATAAATTCTTTTAAAGCAACCTGTTGGATTTTAATGATGTTTATATTGTTGATTTTATTTCAGTTTATTTAATGATATTTAGTTTTATTTTCATTTTTTAAAAAGCCACCAATGACAAATCAGGGGATTTCCAGGAGTTATAGATCTTCTTTCTATTTTCTCTAATATCAAACAATTAAATGTCAACAAAACAAATACAAGAATAACAAAATATCTCAGTTTGAGAAGTTTATATTTTATTATTTCAGTGTTCTGCTGCTGACAGTATTTTTGTTAGCAGATGGAAATCTAAAGATCTTTGCTCTTCATTTCTTGACAGTGATATTTCTATTGAGTTGCTGTTTAGGATTTTCACCACAAGGGGGAGCTACAGACCCGGGAGCCTGTCTGCGTCCAGTAATGTTGAGTAAATCTAAAAAAACAAATACAACATTAAAAAAATAATAAAGTAATTACTCAGAAGTTAAGATTTAGTGATGTTTATAAGTCTTGAGGTTTTCTATGTTTTGTCTTTAAGAAATGCTTTCTGGACGAAACTGAACCAGCATTTAAAAAAATCAGCATTTGATTTTTCTAGACATGGAGAAAATGTTATTATTATTATCCAGTAAAAGTCTAAAAGAAGCTCATAATGGCATTTAATGGACAACAGAACTGATTGACAGAAAACCTTCAGGTTGAGTCTTTAATGTAAAAATAGAAACGCGTCACATTTACAGCCTCTTATTGTTCTGCTAAGTGAACAAATCTGACAAACAGCTCTGTCTTGGTAGTCCCATCATTTCCGGTCAGATCATATATTTCCTTGTTCCTTCCCCTTCAGTGCTCAAGTTTAAGTACAGTCACAGTCAACAGTCACGTTAGAGAAAACAGAAATGGAGCAGCAAGGAGTTCAGCTGGACCGAGAAACTTTCTCCTGTGTGAACTGCCCAAATTTGCGTCCCCTGTCGCGGGAGCGCGCATCGCTCTAAGCTCTCGGATATTGACGAGAAAACGGACAAAAATATGACCGAAGAGGAAATTTTAAAGATATTTGTAACATTATCACGTTTCTTAACCATGCAATCCCTAAAACGGTGGGTTTTATTTCGCAAATTACTTGAAATAAATACGGTTTTTACACCTTTATTGACACATGAGTCAAACTTTTTTCAGTCCGTGTCTGCAGTAAACGTTCCTCTCGGCCCGACGCTGACTTGTTCCGCTAGTGATGGTACAACAACTGGTGCACCAACCAACTCTTGGTGTGAGAAGAATTATCGTTACGTCACTCTTTACCCACAGATTATTTACATCGTTCAAATTTATTTTACTTAGTTTTGAATTCCTTTTTGTGACTTTCAACATGGCAATATAAACTGAGAAACTGTGTGTGTGTATATTTTTGCATTGTTTACATTTACTCTCGTTGTTTTTGGAAAACGTCAATGAAAAGGCTGTGTCAAAGAATGTCCTCTGGTTTCGGCGCTGCACTTGACATGCACTGTTGTTTCTCTTCAAATCGTATAAATCTTTCGCCTTTTACTAAAGATTTCCGTGGAGAGGAACAACAAGAGTTTATCCAAAATTTTTGATGCTCTACGGAAATTGGGCTTTATTTTCTTGTGGAAATAACAAATTAAAAATGCATATACTACGTTCATAATTGGTTAGCTGATTTAGTTATGTAACTAGTGACCACCTTCGGTTCCAATCAACTTCAAGAGAGAAGCAAACTGTATATGTTGTAATGACTGCAAGTGACCGCTAGATGTCACAAGTTTTCTGGTTCTTTGTGGTCAACGTGTGATAAGTTACGGAAAACAATTTGCTGAGAGGCGGCAACACACTACAGCTCTGAAATGCTAAAATGTTGAAGACACCTTACGAAATAAAAATCAAAAATTAAATTAAAAGGACATTTATTTATTTTTTAAAGTCAACAGCCAAGAAGTGCATTTGCTTTCCAACTGTTGTAAAATTAATCAGAAAAACAGGACACAAAACTTAGCAAAACATCTTCCTCTGTATTTTATTTAAAACACAAAGCTTTTTCACTTCAGCTAAGGGAAAAGGTAGTTATTTTTCTGTCAGAACCAGCATCAACTTTTCAATAACTACCAAAGCTCAGCTATTGGATCTAATTGATTTAACTGTCTTGTCTTCAGGAAATGCTATATTTATATTCTGCAAAGTGTATTCTTAGATATTCAGTAATGATTGATGAGATTTCCAACAAATTTGAGCACCACTTTTTACTTTTTCAACCTTTTACTAGTTGTCCACTCTCACCTTTATTGAAAACTATGGTGCTCTGCTTTTTTTCTATGGTACAACAACTGGTGCACCAACCAACTCTTCGTGTGAGAAGAATTATCGTTACGTCACTCTTTACCCACAGATTATTTACATAGTTCTAATTTATTTTACTTAGTTTTGAATTCCCTTTTGTGACTTTCAACGTGGCAATATAAACTGAGAAACTGTGTGTGTATATATTTTTGCATGTTTACATTTACTCTTGTTGTTTTGGAAAACCGTCAATGAAAAGGCTGTGTCAAAGAATGTCCTCTGGTTTCGGCGCTGCACTCGATATGCACTGTTGTTTCTCTTCAAATCGTATAAATCTTTCGCCTTTTACTAAAGATTTCCGTGGAGAGGAACAAACAGAGTTATACGTAATTTTTTGACTCCCTACGAAAGTGGGGCATTCAATTCTTAAGAAAATAAAAAAATGTAAAGAAAGATAAAAGTTGATATTATGTTGTGATTTCTTAATGTCACACCACAGTCCATTATGTTGAATTAATCTATATACTACTTTCTCACAGTGGCGCAAAAAGTGGGTGGGGCGCAGCGCCAAAACCCGGTCTGGACCGGGCGACGGCCGATGATGTTTTCCCAAACACTTCAGAATGTGTAGTTGCGCCACTGCTTTCTCACTAAGTGAAATGTTTTAGAAAATTTATGTACAGTATTTTTTTAGTACAGTTTTTCTAATTCCACATGAATAGCAAAGACATTACAAATGTATCCGCAAATACTTTTGGATAAATCGCTAGCGATTGCGTCCCAGTGTATGGATACATATACAGCGGGAAGACAATAATACTGTATATTACAGGAGTGAAAGCAGGCGGGTACAGTCGGATACTGTGGGGGTACGCAGTACCTGCAAGAGAGGGGAGCGGCTCTCTGCTGTAAAAAATCAATGGGTTCACAGTGCAGCCGTGAGGGAACCCAGCTGTGGTCTCAGCCGTGACCAATTAGTTTTTCAAGAACAATGTAAAACACTTTGACGAGCTTTACACAACAAGATGAAAAAGGAAAAGGACCAACATTCAAATAATGCACGTGGTTCTCTCTGTTCGTCATTGATGACGTCATCCTCAGGATCAAAGTCGGAATCAAGCGTCACAGATTGACGTCAATGACCCAGAGTCCTTGAATGTGGAGTTCTTACGATCATTTGGTCAGTTCTTTTCGTCTTGCAGAACGAACCAGTTACAGGTTCTGAGGAGTTTATCCTTCCTGTCTTTACTTCTCTCTCAGTCTATCTTAGCATAGACTGAAGATGAGGGTTCAGTGTTCACACACGAGACGGAAAAGAACTGACGCTCTGCGGGATGGGGGGCGGAGAAGCTGCCCCCCCCCGCGGTCGCGCCCGGCCAGGCGGCATGTGCTGGCATGGGGGGGGGCATCGCCCCCCCACACACACAGAGTCAGCCATGCCCGCCCTGGATGGAAACCTTTGGGTTTCCATCTGGATGCTCATGTTCCCAGATATTGTAACTGCACAACTGCAGAGTAAGACACAGTGAGCTAACATGGAGCCAGTGTTGTGTTCAAGACCGCCTAAGCCGAGACCAAGACAAGACCAAGACCAGAGTGTATCGAGACCGAGTCAATACCAAGACCAGCGCCGCGCTCTACATATGATAGAATGTGAAATATGATCAAAATTACTTCTCAAATTGATCTCAAAGAGCCATATTCCCATAAAAACATATAGATATTAAATACTTAATAAATTTAACCAATATTAAATTTAACAAACTTTGTTCTGCTTTGCTTCCATCTACGATCTGCGGTGGTCTCTTGCCACCCCTAAAACTATAACACCCTGGGTGTTTACCCATGTTGCTCATGTCAGAAACCACCAGTCTGCACCATTAAACATAGCAATTGAGGCAAAGCTCAACTGAACACTGACCAAGGAGCAACAAGCAAGAATGAATCTATGCAGCTGACCATAGACAACAACTTAGCCTATAAGCTACTTGTTAACAAGCTTAAGGTGATGTATTGATATTAGCTAGCTAGTCATCTTTTAGCTAACTTTACCTGCATCAAACAGCTTTACTAAACAATCGGTTAGTTTGGGGGGAAAACTGTGAAAAGTTATTTGCGTTTTGCTGGTTTGTTGCCATGATTCTAACACACATGTGCAGCTCCACACAGCAGCATCTGGTCTCCTTCACTACCGCACAGGTGTAAACCCAGCGTCATAGCGCTCATGTTGCGTTTAAAGGCGGCTCGGAAAACAGGTTACCACATGTTAACAACGTATTAAAGTTTTAACTGCTGATAAAAGTTACAGAGGACACGGATATGGGAAGTGTAGAAGCCCCTACTGTATCAAATTGACAAAGGAATAACCGAGAGTTGGCCGTTCTAAAGTAAAAGCCCAGTGCATACAGCGTTCATGTTTTGTTTTTCTTTTTCATCCACATGGCTTCCCGCACCCCCTCGTCCCCTGCAATGACACGGCGCCCCCTCTAGGGGGCGCGCCCCACAGTTTGGGAACCTCTGATGTATGCTATTCTGACAGGGTGTGATAATCTGATAGGCTCTCAGTGACACTCCAGTCCTGTCTAGTAAGTAAAGACCCGTGCAGAGGAATCGTACCGCTCCTGAATGTCGCATCACTATATTGCAGACTTCTGAACACAGCGTTGTCTCATATGTGCAACAAGTCAGTCAAACCTCCGCACAATAATTCAGCGCATTGAGTGACAACTTTTTTTCATCACAATGCTTAAGTGTCTCTGTACAACTAGCTTTGCTAACATCACGTCAACGGAGCTTAACCGTCTTGGAGCTACTTTTGTAAGTGATGAACAAAGTTAGACTTTGTCCCACCGTCTGTTAAAGCGAAGCGCTGCTGAGTTACTGTGGCCGTCGGATTTATTATGATTTATGCAGCTTTATTCTATTACTGACTATTAGACAGATCTTGTGCCGCTGAGAGGAAACCACTGCGCATGTCTGGAGCGCCGCGTGCGAGTGAAAGGTGAGGGGGGGGGGGGGGCGGAAAAACATAAAAACCTAATTGGCAAGTCACGTTATTGGTTGTGTTTTTATCGGTGCGTTTTGCATCCACTGAAAACAAAGATGTTAACCAATAAACTGGACAGTTTGCTGCATGTTTAGTGATATTTTCACAGTTGCGGTCTCGACCGGTCTTGAAATAAAATGCCGAGTCCTCAGCTCCCGAGACCGAGACAAGACCGAGACCAAATGCGGTCGAGTCCCAGACGAGACCGAGACCATCAAGAAATGGTCTCGAGACCGGACTCGAGACCAAGACCGTTCCCGAGTACCACAACACTGCATGGAGCTATAGCCACACAGTAAATAAGTAAAGTATAGCAATATATTTGTTTTCTTCTCTCTTCCGACGTCAACATGAAAGACTACATTTCTACACTTAAACACTTTTCTAAAGTGGATTTTCAGTTGAAGCAGGAGATGATAACTAAAGGAAGAAGAACACCGGAGCTGAACGTTTTGCTTCAAGACAGATTGATGATTCTCAAACGGAGTAGAAAAGACATGCCGAGGATAAACTTGGCTTTGGATGAATGGATTTTTTTGTGCAGAATTAGCGGTGCATGGATTTCATTGATAGGTAAAGGTAAGACAGCAATAAGATATTTTTGTTTAGTTTTTTAATTAAATGTGCGTTTTGTGGGTTAATGTTTAAATAATTCAGTTAAGTAGAAGCGGTAGTTAATCTACCACAGCAATTATGTATTAATTAATGGATCATAGCATGAAATGATTACCTACATTTTTAAGTTTCACTGAGTTAACGCGGCTATGGATGACATGTAAAAGATCAGTCTTTTTGACCCCCAGCGTTGTACGCATGCGCGAAATCTCCGTAGGTCCAATAAAATGGATGGTGTCTTAAGTCATAAGTCAGTGCCTCACCAGCAATGCCGCACGTCGGAGACCATATATATATGGTCTCCGAAAAAGGTTTCGGAGACCATATATATATATATATATATAAAAAAGTCCCTTCTCACCCTCTGCGGGTGGTCTCTTTCATCCTCTGAGCTCGGGTCCTCTACCAGAGGCCTGGGAGCTTGAGGGTTCTGCGCAGTATCTTGGCTGTGCCTAGTACTGCACATTTCTGGACTGAGATGTGTGATGTTGTTCCTGGGATCTGTTTTAGCCACTGCTCCAGTTTGGGGGTGACTGCCCCGAGGGCCCCGATGACCACAGGCACCACTGTGGTCTTCACCTTCCAGTTCTTTTCCAGTTCCTCCCTGAGGCCCTGGTATTTCTCCAGTTTCTCATGCTCCTTTTTCCTGATGTTGTAGTCACTTGGTATAGCTACATCTACCACAACGGCTTTCCTCTGTTCTTTATCCACCACCACAATGTCCGGTTGGTTCGCCATTACCATCTTGTCTGTCTGGATCTGGAAGTCCCACAGGATTTTAGCTCGGTCATTCTCCACCACCTTTGAGGGTGTTTCCCACTTCGATCTCGGGGCTTCCAGTCCATATTCTGCACAGATGTTCCTGTACACTATGCCCGCCACCTGGTTATGTCGTTCCATGTACGCTTTCCCTGCCAGCATCTTGCACCCTGCTGTTATGTGCTGAACTGTCTCAGGGGCCTCCTTGCACAACCTACACCTTGGGTCTTGTCTGGTGTGGTATATCTGAGCCTCTATTGCTCTGGTGTTTAGGGCCTGTTCCTGTGCAGCCAGGATGAGAGCCTCTGTGCTGTCCTTGAGTCCAGCTTTGTCCAGCCATTGGTAGGATTTCCTGATATCAGCCACTTCAGTTATTTGTCGGTGGTACATCCCATGTAGGGGCTTGTTCTCCCATGATGGAACCTCTAGCCCCTCATCCTGTGTTCCCCATTGCCTGAGACATTCCCTGAGCATATCGTCCGTTGAGGCTTTGTCCTTGATGTATTTATGAATCTTGGATGTTTCATCCTGGACAGTGGCTCTCACACTCGCTAGTCCTCTGCCTCCTTCCTTACGGCTCGTGTACAGTCTCAGGGTGCTGGATTTGGGGTGGAACCCTCCATGCATGGTTAGTAACTTCCGAGTCTTAACATCCGTGGCCTTTATCTCTTCTATTGGCCAGCTAATTATTCCGGCAGGGTATCTGATTACTGGTAAGGCATAGCTGTTTATTGCACGGATCTTGTTCTTGCCATTGAGCTGGCTTCTCAGGACTTGCCTTATTCGTTGGAGGTATTTGGCTGTGGCTCCTTTCCTTGTGACCTCATCGAGGTTGCCATTTGTTTGTGGTATTCCCAGGTACTTGTAACTGTGCTCTATGTCTGCCATTGTTCCTTCTGGGAGTGAGACCCCTTCTGTGCGGACGACCTTCCCTCTCTTTGTAACCATCTGACCAGACTTTTCTAGTCCGAATGACATCCCAATGTCAGTGCTGTATATCCTGGTGGTGTGGATCAGTGAGTCGATGTCTCGCTCACTCTTAGCGTACAGCTTGATGTCATCCATGTAGAGGAGGTGACTGATTGTGGCCCCATTCTTCAGTCGGGATCCGTACCCAGTCTTGTTGATGATTTGGCTGAGGGGGTTCAGGCCTATGCAGAACAGCAGTGGGGATAGAGCATCTCCTTGGTATATGCCACATTTGATGGACACTTGTGCAAGTGGTTTGCAGTTGGCTTCAAGGGTGGTTTTCCAAAGCCCCATCGAGTCTGCAATGAAGGCTCTTAGAGTCCTATTGATGTTGTACATCTCTAAGCATTCAATGATCCAAGTGTGTGGCATTGAGTCATAGGCTTTCTTGTAATCTATCCAAGCGGTGCACAGGTTGGTGTGTCGGGTTTTGCAGTCTCGGGCGACTGTGTGGTCTACAAGGAGTTGGTGTTTGTCTCCTCTGCTATTTAAGCCAATGCCCTTCTGTGCCGTACTCATGTATTGATTCATGTGACCACTTATCTTAGCCGCTATGATGCCTGATATGAGCTTCCATATTGTAGAGAGACAGGTTATTGGCCGATAGTTGGATGGGATTGAACCCTTTGAGGGATCCTTCTGTATCAGGACTGTGCGACCTTCAGTTAACCATTCAGGGTGAATCCCATTTTGTAGCAGCTGGTTCATTTGAGCTGCCAGTCGCTCATGGAGGGCAGTGAGTTTCTTTAGCCAGTAGGCATGGATCATGTCAGGTCCTGGTGCTGTCCAGTTTTTCATACCCGAGACTCTTTCTTGGACATCTGCCACAGTGATGGTTACTGGGGCTTGTTCAGGGAGGTTGCTGTGTTCCTCTCGTAGAGAGGTCAGCCACTTTGCATTGCTGTTGTGGGTCGCCTCCCTTTCCCATATGCCTTTCCAGTATTGTTCAGTCTCCAGCCTTGGTGGGTCTGCTCTGTTGTTAGTACCCTGCCATTGAGAGTACACTTTAGCTGGTTGCTGGTTAGCTGGTATGTGTGTGTGTGTGTGTGTGTGTGTGTGTATATATATATATATATATATATACTGTATATATATATATATATATATATATATATATATACACAGTCCAGTCACATTAATGTGACCACCACGTACTTTCCACTTCAGAGTTAAATAACCAATCACAGAAGGCAGGTGGCAGCACAGTGCAGTTGAGCGTATATAAAGGGTGTGTGTGGGCTTCGGAAAACATTTCAATCGTTGGCGTAATGCAGAAACGAAGCGATTTATCCGACGTCTAAAAGGGCATGATCATTGGCTTTCGGGCCAAGGGTGGAAGCATTTCCGAAACGGCTGAGTTTGTGAACTGTTCGCGTGCCGCTGTGGTAAAAGTGTACCGTGCATGGCAAAATGGGACTGTCCAAAATCAACGACGTGGCAAATGTGGTGCACCACGGGCCATAGATGACAGAGGCGAACGACGGTTGCGGAGATGCGTTCGGGCAGATAGACGGGCTACCGTTGAGCAACTGACCACTAAAATGAACCAAGGGGCTACCACAAGTGTCTCCCAAACCACTATTCAGCGAACATTGCTGCGTCTGGGCCTCCGAAGCAGACGCCTGGTTCGTGCACCTATGCTGACTGGTGTTCATCGACGACGAAGGCTAGAATTTGCACGCCAGTACAGCAGCTGGACGTCCACTGAGTGGCGACAGGTAGCGTTTTCAGATGAATCGCGTTTTATGCTCCATCGGACAGATGGACGTTGGCGTATAAGGCGTGAAACCTCTGAAAGGAACCACCCTGCAACCATTGCAGGAACGGTCCAAGCTGGAGGCGGGAGCATTATGGTCTGGGGAATGTTTTCCTGGCATTCTCTGGGTTCACTGATTATTGTGGAAGGCACGATGGATCAATACAAGTACGCATCTGTCCTTGCGGACCATGTCCACCCCTACATGTGCATTGTTTTTCCTCAGGATGATGGCATCTTCCAGCAGGACAATGCGAGGTGCCATACAGCTGCCAGTGTACGTGCGTGGTTCGAAGAGCACCAGGATGAGTTTACCGTCCTCCCCTGGCCAGCAAACTCACCTGACTTAAACCCAATCGAGCATCTGTGGGACCATCTCGATCGAGTTGTTCGCGCCATGGATCCTCAACCGCGTAATCTAGCGCAGCTGGCCACGGCATTAGAGTCGGCATGGCTCAACATCCCAGAGAAGACCTTCAGGGACCTAAGTGACTCTCTTCCTGCACGTCTCGTAGCAGTTCGCTCTGCGAAAGGTGGTTATTCTGGCTTTTGACAGATGGTCACATTAATGTGACTGGACTGTGTATATATATATATATATATATATATATATATATATATATATATATTATTAGTTGTTTTTTTTAACTACTTTCAACCCGGTTACTATATCTAGAACACCAGGGCGTTCAAGAGTTAGGCCACGTTGTGTCTAGAAGAAATCCCAACCAACTCTTTGTGTGAGAAATATTAACGTTACGTCACTCTTTACCCACAGATCAAAGCGTTTCTAAGATTATTTACATCGTTCTATTTTATTTTACTTAGTTTTGAATTCCGTTTTGTGACTTTCAACGTGGCGATCTAAACTGATAAACTGTGTGTGTATATATTTTTGCATTGTTTATATTTACTCTTGTTGTTTTTGGAAAACCGTCAATGAAAAGGCTGTGTCAAAGAATGTCCTCTGGTTTCGGCGCTGCACTCAACATGCACTCGTTTCTCTTCAAATCGCTTAAATCTTTCACCTTTTACTAAAGAGTTCCGTGGAGAGGAACAACAGGAGATTATCCTAAATTTTTGATGCCCTACGGAAGTGGGGCATTCTTTTCTTGTGAAAATAACAAATTAAAAAGTCATATACTACGCTCATAACTGATTAGTTGAGTTAGATATTATGTAACTCTTGACCACCTTCCGTTCCAATCAACTTCAAGAGAGAAGCAAACTGTATATGTTGTAATGACTGCAAGTGACCGCTAGATGTCACACGTTTTCTGGTTCTTAGTGGTCAAGGTGTGATAAGTTAAGGAAAACAATTTGCTGAGAAATCTCAGTTTTAATATGCCGAAGTTAGGCAGCGACAGACATGAAAATGTTACATTTAGACGGCAACAACACTACAGCTCTGAAATGCTAAAATGTTGAAGACACCTTATGAAATAAACATCTAAAATTAAATAAAAAGGAAATTTAAAAAGTTTTTAAAAGTCAACAGCCAAGAAATGCATTTGCTTTCAAACTGCTGTACAATTAATCAGAAAAACAGGACACAAAACTTAGCAAAACTTCTTCCTCCGTATTTTATTTAAAACACAAAGCTTTTTCACTTCCAATAAGGGAAAAGGTAGTCATTTTTCTGTCAGAACCAGCATCAACTTTTCAATAACTACCATAGCTCAGCTATTGGATCTGATCGATTTAACTGTCTTGTTTTCAGGTGTTTTTATGTTTATAGTCTGCAAAGTGTATTCTTAGATATTCAGTAATGAGTGATGAAATTTCCAACAAATTTGAGCACCACTTTTTACTTTTTCAACCTTCTACTGGTTGTCCACTCTCACCTTTATTGAAAACTACAATGGTACTCTGCTTTTTTTCTATGGTACAACTGGTATACCAAAGCCTTGAAATTAAATATTTAAACAGAGACTTGGTGATCCTCAAATATTGCTCTTTGCCATTGTCTTAAATGCATCACTGTCCCGCTTAGACTCAAAAGTGCAAAAAGTGAAAACTCTCTTTATTTCCCACTCTAGCACTTCATAGAGACACCCGAAGGAAAGAGAAAGTAATGAATAAAAAAAAAAACTTTATACATTTATTCAAAAATAAAGTTAATATTTTCCTAAAATAATTCAAGGTGAGATTATGTTAACTCAAACAAAAAAAAAAAAGAATTTCTTTGAAGTCTTATTAAACTACTATAAGTTGCCTGTGAATAAAATGAATTATGCCTATATGTTTCAGGGTTTCCCCCAGTGTATTATAAGCCTGGCGGCCCGCCATGCTTTACTAGCCCCGCCGCCAGGCTAAGCGTTGCTTGTTTATGTTTCTGGGGGGAGAAAAAAAAATCGCTTTTTTTCTTTTTTAAGCCGGGCTGCAAGCGCCTCTTTTGTTTTAGCATTTCACTAGCAGAGCAGATTTATTCCTAAAGGATAGGTTGATAATAGGTAGGTTTATAGTTTATGCATGTAAACCCGACAGTTCGCGGATCAGTCACACCGCTGGCGCCTCTGCGCGATGTGCGGAGTCACACATCACGCTGATTTTATATTATTTTATTATTATTTTTAGTAGGCCTATTATATTTCTGGTTGCACGATGCATCAAACCGTATCAAATGCGTTGTCTACTTAGAGTTAATATGCGGCCGAACAGAGATCTGAGAAACTCTCCCATAAACTTGACCAACCAGAATAGTTTCTGTGACAATTATTAAAAATTCGACATGAAATGAAAGAGCTACTAAAGCCACATTAGCAGCATTGAATTAAATCTGCCATTTGTTGCGCGTCTCTGCGTAGTGGAGCGGATTACAGGGCCGGTCCAAGGCTGTCTGAGGCCTGGAGCACAATTTGATTTATGGGCCCCTTTTGTTGCTAAAAATATCAGCACTTCTAACAGCTTCTGTGTTAGATTTAGTGAAATATTGGAGAAGGGAGTAGTTTAATTGGCCAGCCTAAAAAGGTATTTGTAAATTCAAAGATTAAAGTCCCAGCATCAGATCAGATCAGTAAGAAAACAATCTAACTATGAATATTGTTCTTTTAAGTTTTACAAAGTAAACTTGCCAACTTCTTAAAATCTTGGATCGAAATGTTAAATAATTTAAAATCTTTTAATTTATCTATGCCTAAACAATTGAATAAAATTTAACAGCATTGATAATCTCAATAAACAAATGCTACATTTATGTATCTTTGGTCTGTTTTCAAATATTAGTGTTTATGGGGCCCCTGAAGCCCTGATGGAGCCGCTGACTTAATTTGGATTAAACAGAAGTTAGAATTTGTTGTTTTTAGACTAGTTGTGTGTTTAAATATCATTTCACTGGAGATGTTTTCCCATAACATATAATTACACAGTAATACTTTTGCCTTTCCTGTCAACTTAACATCTTTTAATACAAAAACACGGTAGACCGCCAGTGGACCACCTCGACGCCCCAACCACCGGGCTTAGCAAGTTTTCTGGGGGAAACCCTGTGTTTTAAATGTAATAATTTAGATTTAACTGAGAGTTTGTGCCTCAATGTATTTAATGGAAAAAAACTAAAGTATAATTATTTATTCTCATAGACAATCATTAACAGGCTATCTGCATTTGCTTCTTCATCTTCTTCTTTCATTTTTCTACTTATTATTAAAACCTGAGCTTTTAGCAGGCAATCCTTAAAAGCATCTGTGTGCTATTCTGAACACAACAGTCTAAAATGCTGATGAAGAAAATAATGAAAGGTTTTTCAAACAAGCATGTCAACAACAGAAGTAGATCACGCAAACACAATAAAAGAAAACTTAAATTTTTTGCAGATCTTTTTTTTTTCTTGCATATTGTTGCACTTCACTTTATGTGAAGGTGATCTCCTGAAGAAGATCTGCAGGGAAGTAGCCCAGCTTGCGTCCTGTGCTGACCTTCAGGTAGCCAGCTTTCTCATCTCCTTTCTTGACTACAATCTAAAAGACAATTATCTTCTTTTATCATTTTGTTTCTTTCTTTTTATTTTAAATATGTGTCACGTTGCTCACGAATGCACCCGCTAAATTCTGGAAACTTACCTGATCTTTCTTGAGTGTAATTTGTCCCATTTCTCTGTTGCCCACAAAGGAGCGGGTCACCTTGTAAACCCGTTCAGACGCACGCACTTTAATGAGGTAGTTGGCGGGGAAGTAGCCGGTCTTCTCCCCCATCTTTCCCTGATTACATAAGGAAGAGCGTCAGAGTTCATCTTGACGGCAGCAGCGTGTTATAAATCTAAACGGAGGAATGAAACCCACCCTCCACCACTCTTCATTGGAATCGTCCAGAACTATGATCCGATCACCAGGGCTGATCAAGTCAAAATGGAGTTTTGAGCAATTAGGGTTGAGTTGTCAAATTCCGTTAACGGAAAATGTGTCATTACTTATAAAGTGAATACACCGAGACTCATTTAGATCTCTCAAACATACTGGAAGTCAAGGTCGTCTTTCTCAATTGCTTTGAAGCGGTAGAGAGCCAGGTAGTAGTGGGACCCGGTGAAGGTGCCTTTAGTCTGTTGGCAGAAAGCAGACGATGCAGCAGGAGACAAACGATGAAATGATTTACCTTTTTTAGTTGCAGGTTGAAGAACATGAAGTTTGCTCTCACCTTGTCATCTGCTTTGTCTCCACCTTTTTCTTTTTTATCTTCAGGCTTCCCTGCATGAACACATGAAACAGTAACTCAGAAACAGGCATTGATTGTTCGTCTTTGACTCCTACCCTGCACTTTACCAAAGTAATCTATTTTTAATTGTTTGAACAAGTTCTTGTTTACGTCCTTTAAATGATCTATGGTATTCTCCACCTCAGGTAACATCATAATTTTAGTTTTACCTTCTCCTCCCTCTTCGTTTTCTTTGGGTTGTTGGTTTTCTTCCTCCTCCTCTTCCATCATCATCATCATCTAGATGACATGGAATGTGAAAAATGTTAATCAAAAATGATCATTTACTGATATTTCAAATTTATGTTTAAAATCGTTAACATCTTTCACAGTGCTTGTGGAGGGTTCTGTAAATTATGCAGAATCTTAAAAAAGAAAAGCCTCTGCCTCCTGTTTGTTTTTTTTCTTCTTCTGTGCTTTTGATTTTTTTAATTGAAATATGACCAAATTACTCACGTTCTTCTTGTCGTTTTCATTCTTTTTGCGTTCCTTGTTGGCCATGATGACACCAACCCTCAAGGTATCAAAGACGGGGTCGTTCCGGTTCGGGTTGTCTGGTATGAGCACATTATTTTAAACCAAGTTATGATAATTTACGCTAGTCATTTCACCAATCAATTTGCAGTGTGAGAGCTGCTTTTCCGAGTCTAGAAAATATATAATCTTAGTAAAGAACAAGTGCAACTAAAGCTCTGAAGGACTCACTTGGGTCTGGTTGGTCACTGCTGTACAGTGGGGAGCTATAGGCCCGCCTGAAGCCTGGTGGCTGCAGAAAAACACATTGCTTGAAATTTTTTTGCACAACTCTGTCTTTACTGGTGCAAAGAAATTAGATATATGAATGACTTGCTCTGTAAGAGGCATGCTGGATAGTGAAGAAAAACCCACAATTTTTCCAAAGCACCTCTGGAATTCGACGTAGTGCTGACACGAATGATGGATGTTGGTCTTGCAGTTCTTACACCTCAGACAGAATTTGTTGTTCACTAGGTGGTGTGCAAAGGAATATCAGTGAGGAGAACCTGACAGTATATGGTTGTAGCAGCGGTTCAGGTGCAGAATGTATTATGAGTTCGTCTCCTGCATAATACATACAAACAATCATGCGAGCACAGACGTCACAGAACTTGGGCTTCTTGCAGTAATGGTCCTTAAACTTGTGGGGTTTGTCATTGATCAGAATAACAGGCTCGGGAGGAGGCTCTGGTTCCTTCTCCTCTACCTCCACCTCCTCCTCATAGATGAAATAGACCTGGAGAAACAAATAAAATCCTGAGGTAAGTTTTTATGTCCCTTGTTTCGGGCTGGGTTTGGATGTGCAGTGACATCTGGAAAGACGGCTTTATTTTTAAAACTTCCCCATTTCTGGTTTGGGTATTAGAAGATTTAGTTTTTTCCATCAAAGAGACAGAAAAGACACTATGCGTTAATAATCTTAATGTTAAAAATGCCGTTGAACTGTAGTCCTGCCTCGAGGTTGGGGCTATTTTAAACACGCTGGGAATGCCCCTGCTAACACTGGCTGGTTAGCATGGTGCTACGACTCACAGTGTCTCCATCTTCCTTCACTACGTTGTCAGGAGCTGGAGGATTGTCATGAATATCCACAGAGTTTTTGTCATCCTCCCTTACACACAAATACACAAGCACACACACACACACATACAGACATTCACACAAAGGAAAAGAAAGGAAAAAACAAAAATGAAGTTCAGATAGTTCTTATTGGGAAAAGAAGTTTGTTCAGCTTGTCAGACAACAAATGAAAATGTCAAACTGCCTAAAGTAGGACATTAAAGTAAATTATGACTTAAATAAGTGCTATTTTACCATACATGCAGGCAAAGAGTTACCATTGCTAGCTTGGCTTAATTTCAATGGCTATGTATTCCATTTCTGAACCAATTTTGATATTTTTATTTGTAAAAAAAATAATAATAGTTGACAAAAATGTGTCATCTTCCATCCCTTTTGACTACTACTTTGTGATGGTCACTCCCAATAAAATACATCGAAGTTTGTGGTTCCTAAGAGGCATGCATGTGAACCCACCAGTAACACTGTTGAAAGTTTGTCCAATGCTACATTCAAGAAATCAATTGATGTTACTTTGTACAAAACACAATCTTACACAATATGTCTCTTCATTTAAACATGGGGTTTCTTGCTTTATCTGTTACTGTGTAGGAGAAGAGTAGGAGAACCAAACTGAGTGTTTAGCTGTTGATAAATGCGGATATTAAACGGGATGCAGGAGGAGAAGCATGTAGGGACTGTACTCACTGGTCCATGGTGCAAGGCTAAACTTGTCAATACACCAAAGTCTAAAAGAAATCAGAACAATTTTATTGTTGCACTCCTGGCTGTCCGTTTCAGGATGCATTTTGATTAATTAAACAACCACAGTTTTGATCACAACCTCTAAATGCTGTGCATCTCATGTTTTGCTATAAATGATTAGTATTTGTTGCATGAGCTGTAGACATATATAGTCAGTGCATGGAAGAACTAACTGCCGATTGACTGCCCATATGCATAAAAGCAATAGAAAATATGACCTGGACAAAACTGACAGATGTTATTATTACTATTTTCGTCTTGTTCCTGTTCACCCCCAACTCTAATGCTGCCCAGGGAATCTGCCTTCATACTTCATATAAAGAACACTATTATCTACAACTTAAATGTGTTGAATGTTAATTAAAGAGGATGATGTAATGGAAACCCAAGCACAGATACAAATACCAAACTACAATACACTGTTTACAGTGTTTATGGCAATCATTTGAAGCACACAAAGTGTTTGGGGGGCACTGGTCTGCTTAAACTGAACTATTCTTAGTTGGTGAAATTTGATCTCATCTCAACTAAGTTTGGAAGTTGCTGCCAGTCAAAAAAGAAGAAGAAAAATTACATTTTGAAATCCAGCACTGGAGAAATACTGCTTCTATGATCGATGGGTATAAACCGGACTTTCTCATAGAAACCAAGGCAAACAAACCGAAAGATCAGAGCCTCTTTTGGTCTGTAGAGAGATGTTTTAATAAAAGAATACAACATTTAAGCTGAAACACCTACCTTTAGTTCAAACGTGTGCAGATCACACTGAAGTCTTCACCAGCTGGTAATGGCTGTCGTATTATTAGTTCGGTGTGGTTGAGTCTAAGAAGGAAATTGACCAAAATGTTTCCTCACTTCCCAGGGCCTCAAGATTCAGTCTCTGTCTGTAGTCCCTCTGATGTGTTCTTCATGTTATTTCTTCTCTGATTCCCTCTGTGACTCAAACTCTCATAGATTTGGGAAGGTCTTTCTGATGTGTATCCATGATTTTCTGGGCGTAATTGTATGCACAGCAGGCTGAACCCTGCTATGTGAAGTTGACGGGTCGGAACAGCTGAGAACCTCAGACTGAGCACCAGTGACGATGGAAATCGGATACATTCTCTCCGAGTGGCGACATTTCATGCACACACACACACAGAGGTCTTTTATCTTGTATCATTCGTTCACAGGCCACAGAAATACACACAGAAGCAAGTTCAGGTATTTATACTTAATTATGTTTACAAGCCACGCAGATTTTAATGTTTGGTAAGAAATTAAGATACAAGTAATTTTTTTTGTGAAACAGCTCTATTAGCTCACCACAACAAAGTAATACACAATCTTTTCTAATCTATCTCCATCTCTGGATTTCATATTTAATAATTTCATTTTTTAAAATTATTAATTCATACACTTATTTATCTATTTAATTATGTTTTTACCCAGTTGTTTATGGTGCTCACCCAATTCTAAATGCAAAAATAAATGTTTCAGCATTTCAACATAACCATTAGTCATAGGTTGGGAGTCTCACAGTGAGACCATCTTGAATTTTACCAAACCTGTCTCAGTGAGTTTAGGAATTCCCACAAATTTAGTAATTTTATTGTGATAATTGACAGCAATTAAATCCAAAGCCTATTTCTAAAAGCCTAACTGCAAAGTAGGTCTGAGACTTAGCCTCAAAGACAAAACAGTTTTTGGTTTCTTTTTATGTCTTGCACCTGATCAAATAAATTTGAATTAACAAAATAGTGTTTTTCCTCCATCTTTACACTTCTGTGTAATGCAGAAAAAAACTGACCTTGTTAGATATTCAATTCCTGATGAGATAACACTTTAACTCGGCCAGTTTACCAGTTTTAACCCACTGTTTAGACACTATTAAGAGGTTACGTATAATTGATTTTGGCATATCTTAACACTTAAGTTAAAAGGTTCTGGTCTGATATGTGTCAAAATCTAAATGTCTATATATATTTTGTGAATTCTTGATACTTCTATAATGCGTTCACTTAATTTCTATTTTTTCTTCTTTGATGCCGACTGTACTTTTTTAAAATAAGGGTAGTTTTTTTTCTTATTGTTCTTGTTCTTGCTCTTGTTCTTCTTCTTCTTCTTCTTCTTCTTCTTCTTCTTTTTTTCTTCTTCTTTTCCGTCTTCTTCTTTTTCTTTTCTTTAATGAAAGTTCTGTGAAAATCAAAAGCGACACAACGAGCGACGCGCTGTTTAGGAGCCAAAAGAGCCGGTTCACTTTGATGAACTGAGCCAAATGATTCGGATCTCAGAACAGAGCCACAATTCACATCACTGTTCGCAACACTACAAAGGTCCCGTTGCATGTTGGGTACAATATTCCTGAAGCACTGAATGCGCATGCTCAAAAGAAAACTCCATTATTTTTGCTCGGAATTTGTAAGAAAAAAAAACACAGTGGGTAACTGTGAATTGGGGATTACATGGGTCGTTATCTTTTGTCGAAATAGGTTTGAATGCACCGAGAATTAGCAGAAGGAGAGACCAAAGTAAGGATCTTATAGCTGTGGAGCGGGAGCGGGACATCCCTCTGTCTTGCTGGGACACTCCAGAAACAAGTAAATTTCACTCTGTTAGCTCCTCCAGCTAGCCTTAGCAAGGGAGCGTTAGGCGCAGTAAAATGAACCGTTATTGCCCTTTGTTTTTTTTTAAGCCGGACTGGCTGACTAAACCCTGAGAGCTGATTCACCGCGCCAATACGTGGTTTGGATTATGTAATCATCTAAATTTACAATTATTTAATAAAGTATTAATCGTTTTCGAAACATACTCTCTCCAGTTCTGTGGCTAACTGGCTAAGTCTTAATTTGAGCCCAAAAAGAGCGAAGACTTCAAAACTTGGCCAACACACAGCTTGAAGCAAAGAAATGTTGTTCAGCAAATATTGACGTTAGCGGACTATGCCTGTAAGTAAGTGTAATATAATGTCCAAATTGTTCTTATTTTTATTGTGAGGCAGTTTTGTAAGCGGGTCAGTTCACGTATCCGTAGCTAAGACGCTGGAGTTACGCATCGGGAGTGTTTTGTGCTCCTGACAGCTGTCACGACAACAGAAGTGGATTTAGCCTGTTAGCTTAGCCGTTAGCTTACACGCTAGCTGCTGTGTATTTACTGCAATACTACACATTTATATATAGAAATACTGCGAATTTAGGTAAAGTTTAGTCTTTGTGCCAGGTTTTGTCGTATCGTTTAAATTTGTTTTTGGTAAGGCAAATGTTCACACTGTAGGCAACCATTCAATAAACTAAGGGCCTAGCAAAACACGCCCTCATACTTCAAAAATAGCCACAGCTCGCCCTAAACTTGTACAAGTTCAGTAAATTAGATGTAATCATTTTTCAGCCAAGGCTGGACGAGGAAATATTTACTGCAACATTTACTTTGTCCCCTCCCCTGCCAGATTACATAATCCATCTCCACCTTTCTTTGCAGGCTCTTCTTCTTCCTCTAAGACCCAAAAACTCTCATGTGAGTTGAACAGATTGATTTGTTGGAAACGTCCCAAAAGTTAAGGATCAGCCTCACAGTGGTGGAAATTACAGTTGTTTCGGACAAGCCAGGTTTTACAGGCAGTGCTTCTCAGCCACCAGCATGTACATTGGACAACGGATACCTTAGCCAAAATAGATCCTGGCTTCCCGAAGATGACAAGGTATTGAGCATATGATTATTATTATTATTCTGTTATTTGTCTTGCAGTTTTTAATAGATAGTTTACTGTCATTTGTGTGAAATCAATTATATTTTTTGGTGTGGCCACACCCACTAAATGGGAAACACACTGGGTTCTACTCAGTCTAGACTGTTTTTAAGAAACATTTTACTTCTTGGAAAACAATAAGCAAATAATTAAATAGTGGAAACTTTTTTTTTCTTTTTGGTGTGTGGAAACTGATATAAAACTGCAGAAGTGTGCATACTTTTGTGCTGTTTGTATTTACAGTCCTCCTGACTGGGCATGGTCAGGGACGAGATTCTCGAGATACTTTAGCCTTGTGCAAAAAACAAAACAAAACAGTTACACTTAATTAAAATAATGTAGAACATTTTCTAACTGCTTTCTTTAAAAAGCAGCACACTGCTTCTAAAATGCCACTATGCATTTTGATATGACTATCAACAGACTTGCAGCTTGTAGAATACTAGCTGTAGTTTTAAAAGTGTTATCCTTCTCTTTTCCGTACCCGAAGTCTGCTAGTTGTCTTTCAGCCAGCAGTGCACAACAACAGCTGGGGAGGGGCTTTGCTGGGTTTGATCCATGCTCCTCACAGATGGACAAAATCTGTTCATTTAGACATTTCAGTGGTGTTGAAATCATAACAGTTTATAACCTTAGTTTACCTTAATCTATGCCTGCTTACAATTCAGTTTATCCAGGGTTTTTGTGTCAAGGAGCTAGTTTAATATTTTCACATTCTAACTTCATTGTAGATTCTTGAAACGTATTACTGCCTTTCCATTTAATTTAGTTCTGATTTTCATTTGACTCCTATGAACCATGAAGAATTAGTTCCAGAGTTGCACCAAGATGGCTCTGTGTGACTTCCTGTTTGTAGGTATTACTAATTGTAGCCACAAAACAAAATTTCAGAGTTGTAGAAAGCAGAAAATGACTTTTGTTGTTTCAGGAAGCACAACACTTTGAGCTGACTGCTATGAATAGACGCTTGTTTGACACAAGAAATCCCGCAGTAGACAGCTTGATTTTGTGTGTGAAATGAGAATAGTGAAAAGACCCGTACCTCTAGTTTGTACATACTGTGTTTATTTTGGGAATGTTTCTAACATGTATTTACATCATAGTTAAGCTATGTTAAATATTAGAAAATAGCCATTATAAAATTCTTTCTAATGGCTGTAAAACATCAAAACGAGTTTGACCTGAGTCTTTAAACCGATTTGTTAAATTAAACAATTCACTTTTGCTTAACTGGTTCTGAAGGCCAGTTACTTCAGAACTGGCCTAAAATCTTCTGAAGTAAAAGTGAAATACAAGAATAAGAGAACGAATCTGTAAAAAATGTTTTAAACTCGGGTGACTTTAGATTTACACATTCCTAACGACGTTTTAGTTGAATTTGATTTCTAGACATTTATACGTCTAACGGCGTGCGGTAACTCTTTGCTGCTATTACAAGGTGCTGGCAGGACGCAGCGACAAAATGATGGGAGGCAGTGAGACCGTCAGCAGAGACAAGAATGCGGTCCACGCTGCTGCAATACATGTCCCCATTGGCTGGCTCCGGAGAGTGGAGAGAGGACAGGTGACCTATGTCAGGTGCGTTGGGTCATTTGAAGACATGTAGAACAGGAGAGTATGCTTGTTTATTGATGGACTGCTGCTAATAGACTCTGTAAATCTGTACTGTATGAACTCTGAGCAGTTAGCCTGCAATGTCATTGATTTGTATGTAATTTATTCTGAAAAATGGTCTTTTGTTTGTTCTTGTCAGCTGGGTGGAATTTGAATGGTTGAAGCTTTACCAAAGAAACCATGTATCAATGTTTCTGTTACTTTCTCCAGTTTCTTTTAACCCACATTCCTAAATTAATAACGGTTTTCACTTTGTTTCTGAATCCTTGAACAGGCCTAAGTCTGTTTCTGTTTCTCATTCATTAAGTTAATGATCAAACCAAATATTCCCACTCAATTTTATTGGCATTATAGATTCCACATTATCATGACCTTGTCCCATACTGACTCACCGATGACCCTCAGATGAGGCTCAGTTTGTCACTACTGTGTGTTTTATGACAGTGGTTGGTATTTCTGCCTGCAGGGCCTTCTGCTCCAGGTTTCACAAAGCTGCTGTAATGCTCTAAAACACTTCAAATAAAAATCTACAAACTCTTCTGTCTTCTACTGAGGACATTTTTATAGGAGGAAATTAGCGTAGCAGGCTAATGCTAGCTTACCTCACTTTTGTAGTGACTCTTGTAATTTGACTTGCAAAACATATTCCTGTGTTTTCAGGTAATTATCATTAGTTAAACTTACCAAAAGACATTTCTTTTCCTTCATACATTTTATCACTAAAATAAATATGACCAGAGTTTTTTGGAAAATGTGGATACGCAGTAAGAGTCAACAAATTCCTTGATGTTTTCTGTTTAAGCTGTTTTCCTTCTCGTTTTCTGCTTTGCAGCATTTACGGAAAGTAAACTTAACCTCATTTACACAGATTTTGGAATCGCGTTGAGTGTAAAATTGAAATAGGGCTAAAAGAAATCTCTTCAGCACAAGTCTGTCTCTATTTGATTACTAACATTCTTTGCCTTCCTCGCTGTAGTCCCAGTGGCACCACCCTGTCCACACTGGATGAGGTCAAAGCCTACCTGCTGACTGATGGTACCTGCAAATGTGGTCTGGAGTGCCCACTCATCATTCATAAGGTAGAACTATTATTTTACTGTCTGTTTAATACATCTGATGCAAGAAAGTTTGGGAATTTTTCTGGTTCTTTTGGCCTTTTAAATGTTACAAAATGATTTTTGATTCTCTGTGTTCAACTCTGAAGGTGTATTTAAAATGCCAACACATTTATATATATACATAGTGTATAAAGCAAAAGAACCACAAGTAACCGTTTCAATTTTCTTCTAATTTATCTGACCGTGCACAAAAAAAAAAAAAATTCCAGAACAAGAATGAAAAATACCTGCTACACTGCCCTCAGCTGTGATTAGATTCCATGCAGGATGTTTGACTTTAACTAATTAATCATTTCATCCTTTTAACTTGTGTCATGCAGGTTTTCAACTTCAGTGTGGGTGTGAAAGTGGAACAGAACAGTCAGCCGTCATGTAAAGCAGAGCAGGACATGACCAAATTGTGCAATCACCGCAGGAAAGTGGTGGCAATGGCTGCTCTGTGTCGGAGTATGCAGGCCTCACAGCTTCCATTCACCAACTTTCATCATCCAGGTAAACTTTAAAGCCCTACAGCATCACACCTGGGGCAAGCTGCTGTTTTAAGGAGACAGACAAACCGACTAAGTTTTAATGCACAGGGACAGATTTTTTTTCTGTATTAAAAAACAAACTAGTTTTCCTTCCAATATAGAACTTAAAAAGCTAACAAAAACTTTGAAAGATTGTAGGAAAGTTATAGGAGTACAAATATAAAAACTTCCCCCCAAATGTGAATTCAAGGAATGACTCTTCCAGTTATGTGGCGCTTATGATTTTACATACCTCTTATGGACACCAATTAACAGATTCTTGTCTTAGAATTGATCTGTTTAGAAACAAGAGACTGATTGTCCTTCACTGTCAGAATGATCTTTTCCTTTTAGAAATGAGACCTTATCAAGGGTCAAGCTATACAGCTTTCCTAGTGGTCAGACTCTTTCACACTAAGAATGCTGAAGTTTTGTTCATGTTTGACTTTAAAATATAAACTGTGATTTTTTTTTTTTTTTTTTTTTGTCAGATGTAACTCGAGGGGACAGCGGGGATCCAAAAAAGGAACATTCGGAGCGCAAAGAGGACGAGCGTGAACTTTTTTATTCAAAACACAATCCAGTACCAACTCGGGGGCACAACAACCTTCACCCGAACTCTTCCCCCAGCCCCAAATCCTCCCATCACTTCATCTACCCTTACAATGGTTCCTCCCCTGTGCCGAATACAGGCACAAACTGTCATCACCCCCTAGATGCTTTTAGAAGACATCATCATCCTCCTCTCCCAGCAGCCTCCACTGCTTCCACTAGTTCTTCGTTTCCACCTCACAGCCCTGCCCAGAGGTCACCCCACACACCCACGCCTCAAAACACCAATCAAGGTCAAATAACACCCAAAACCCCTGAGACCCCCAGCTCTCCTTGGTTAGGGCCCCTGTCATCGCCTCCTCCCTCTTCCCCTATGACTCTTGGAGGAGTGAGAGGAGGACAGACTCATTACCCTTTAACTCCCCTTTCTCCATCTAACTCCTTCTCTCCCTCGGTGCACCCCATGGGTTTGCCTTCTCATCAGCGATCCCGCCACCCGTCAGCCTCTCCTTCCTCTGCGTCCGAGCATGGAGGAGGCTCCACGCCGGCCGAAGGAGGAGGAGGACTGATGGGAAATAACTTGCCCCACAGGAGGAAGTCTGCCTCTTCCTCTCCGCACTCCCCAGGCCCCGGCGGGTCCCCTCTTCCCAGCCCCCACTTCCCCAAATACAAGCTGGAAGACATCTTGGAGCAGTTTAAGAACTCAGGCAACAGCAGCACTAAGAACCACCACATCCTGAACCCCGCTAACCCATCTTTACCCATCAACCAAAGCAGCAGTCACCCTCACACCGTCTCCTCAAAGCCCACCAAGGGCACCGCGACTCCGGCCGACAGCGTGGGACCAAAAGGTTTCGGTTTGAGTCAGTCGGCGCCCTCTAACTTGCCTCTGGGGCCGCTGCTGAATCACCACTATAGCCATCAGGGCAAGCTGCCACACCCAGCTTCGTTCCCCGCCAGTACCCTGCTCTCCGCAGCGGCTAAGGCTCAGCTGGCCAACAAGATCACCCAGGGCTCAAACGCGTCCAGCAGTGCAGGGAACTTGCACTCCTCTCTGGATGTGTTGAAAGAGGCCCAGCAGCAACAAAAGGTAACAAACAGCACTTTACATAACAGCATCGCTTCCTCTTCCATCGCTTCTGCTAGGCTTCCTCATCCTTCCCTCGCAGCAGCTTCTGCTGTTCTCTTTCCCCCGTCCCAAACTCTGGCCCAGTCTCTTGTGTCCTCCTCGCCCCGCCCGCCCCCGACAGCGGAACGCGGCGCGTCGCACAGGAAGAGGCGCCGTCGATCCCCCACAGTCATTGGCGCGCTGAGAGACACACCGCCACTCGCCAACGGAGTCCGAAAGGCGACACCCGACGAGGCCGCATCTGCTACGGTTATCAACCTTTCCTCTTCTTCCACATCCTTCCTGTCCTCCTCACACTCCTACTCTACCTCAGTTGTGCAAAATCAGAGTACAGTCACTTTGGAAAACCATCATCCCAGCATCCCCAGACTCTCCGCTCCTCCGGGACATCTGTCCAGGTCTCCTCAGCCGAACGAGACTCGGAGTTTCACTACAGCCCCCACACCCATGCCTCTTAGCATAGACCCCCCAACCCAACCGCTGTCCGCTTTGTTACACCTGCTCAGCGTTCAGAACGCGCAGGCCACTACGTCACACTCAGCCTCAGCTCCGTCTAGACCCGCCGAAGGTGGTGGACACTCTAACGAACCAACCTTGAGGCAGTCCCCACCTTCTCCTTCTGCTAACGCCAGAACCCAACAGAGTCGACCCGTATGCCAAACAGATAACACTAACCCCCTACCCCTAGTGCGGCAGCCACTTTCTTCCCCTTGCCCCTCCTCTTCTGTCACATTACAGTCCCACTCTCAGTCCCACTCTCCTCCACAGTCAACTGTATCTGCTCCTCTCCAAAGAGGCTCTCCTTGTAAGTCAAATGAAGTTTTTCAGAGCAACTCTGACCCGTCTCAGCGAACCACTTCCTCTCTCGCCGACACGGATCAGCCATCTGACAACCACATTCCCACGTCAGACTCGCTTTCCCAGGCGTCTCCGTACGCGGCCTCTCCTCGGAGAGCCGTTGCCGCGGAAACCCGGAGCGGCAACCCACCAACATCAGTGAACCTGAGTCGGGCAGAAGGCAATGCTTCTGCAGGAGTACCCTCTTCTCCGAAGCCTCTGGACCTCAGTAATCACGTCTTGGCTCTTTTCTCCGCGCCCTCCACTGCGACTCAGGAGGAGGGGGATTCCTCCAACCACGCCGCCGATGCTGACGCGTCTTCCACAGAAAACCCTGCAGCAGGTAACATTATATATTTAATCTGTGTTTTTCTTATAGTACGCATTGTTAAAGTGTTAATGTTCCTTGAAATCTTCCATTTTGTGTATTTTGGTGGATTCTGTGGAACAGAGCAACAACGTTGCGCATTAAGTGTAAAGTGGACACAAAACAATAAATGTAATAGATTGTCTGGACTTTGACTGGGTCACTCTAAAACTTTATTGTGCTTTGATCTAAACCTTTGACTAGACCTGTAGTTGTTTGTCTAGGAGTGTCCTGCTGGGAGAAGAGCCTCCTCCCTAATCGCAAATATTTTGCAGCCTCTAACAGGTTTTGCGACGTGTCCATCTATTTCCACATCAACTTTAACCAGCTTAGATGTTTTACTGTACAGATAGTGGTGTTCTCCCAACACACGTAGTATTTTAAATGTGCAGCAGATCAGAAAGTTTCATCATCTTTGCCTCATCTGAGCCTTGGATCATTGCTCTCTAGACCTGCACCATATATTGTACCATTGTCATAATAGCCAGTTAATATGCATAATATATTTGACCTGTTGGATGGACTCTAAACTGCCCACTGTTGAGCTATATTTCTATTGGTTGAGCTACTAACCAATATAAATTTGCCTGTTTAGTTCACTCTATTTATTAGTGAGATTAGATTTGAACACAATTAGTTAATTGCACCTTGAAAATCTTGTTTAATTTTGCTTCCAGTCACAACTTATTTTTTTTTTTTTTTAGGTTTTATTGGCTCTAGTGGCCTTTATTTACTAGTAAATTGACAGGAATGCGGGTAATGAGAGAAGGGGGAAGGCATGTGGCAAAGGGAATCGAACCTGTGACGGCCATGTTGAGGACTAAGGCCTCCATATGTGGGTTGTGCTTAACCCCTGCGCCACCACAGCACACCCATGGACAACGTTTTGATAGTCTTACCACATGAAATTCCAATAAAATACATTGAATATTGTGGCTGCAGAATTTCAGTGCTTGAATACTTTTGCAAGGCACTGTAAATAAACTTGCAATGTATAATGAATAAGTATGGTCAGCTGTTTGCAGTATTATGAATGTTGAGGTCTCGTTGTTTCTCATCCTTATATTATTTAGCAGCAGTATCAGTTCGCTTAAAGTTGAAAACTGTTTTCACTGGCATTTTTGTCAAAACTATTGCTGTCATGATGTTTAGAATGTTTCATTCTCTGTGCACTGCAAAAACACAAAATCTTACCACCTATATTTGCTCCAGTTTCTAATGCAAATATCTTGGTACACTTGAAATAAGATAAAACTAACTTATAAGTAACTTTTCAGCAAGATATGAGAGCTTGTTTTAAGGCAATGGTTCCTTAATTTTGGTGAAAAAGTTCTAGTTCCACTGGCAAACTATTTCTCTCAAAACATGGGGAAAATATTTTGTGATAAGTGAAATAATCTGCCAATGGAACAGGTGCTTTTTTCATCAATATTAAGAAAAAACTGACTTAAAACAACCTCATATATTTTTGCTAAAAAGTTATTTGTAAGTTAATTTTGCCCGACTAAGATATTTGCACTAGAAACTAAACCAAAAACTATTTGGTCTAGTTTCTTATTTGGTAAAAATGTTGCTTTTGCATTGTAAGATGTCTTTAAAATTCGTCTTCTTTTTTTTTTTTAAGAACTCAATCTGAATAAAAATTAATACTTCTGGGGTTTTTTTTCTCCACAGTACAAGTGGAACCTGAGCATTTAGATCCAAAGACGCCCCCGGCCTCCACCAGCCCCACCTTCAGTGTCTCTGCGCCCCACGAGGGGAGTCACAGTCCCGCCAGCTCGTCCAGCGTGGGAGAGACCGCGGCTCCGTTAGCGCTGGCGGAAGCTTTTCCCTTCATGAACCAGGAGCAGCTGCTTCAGCTGCTGTCATCCACAGGAGGTTTACCGTCGCTCTTGGATTCCACAGTCCTGGCATCATTGCCCTTAGGGGGGCTCTGGTTGGGAGGGCAACATGCGCAGTTACCTCCCGCCCCCGTTACGCCGCAGCCACCGCCGATCCTCGCAGAGTCGCACCAACCAGAGCAGCCGCATTTACTGGTGCAGGAAACGCAGCAACAAAACCAAGAGCAGCAGCAGAAGCAGCAGCATGTTAACAACAACCCTCTGTTTCCTTTGCTGCCCCTGTTGAGTAGCGGGCAAGGGGAGCTGCCGCTGAACCTTCTGGGCCTGCTGAACCCGCTCGCTGCCTCGGCGCTGTCTGCAGGACAGGAACCGGACCTAACGGAGAGATCAAATCTTCAAGCCCTGCTCATGGCCTCTGTTCTGGTCGGGCAGCAGCCCGCCTCCTTGTTGCCTCTGTCGGTGCTGGGTCACCTGAACCAGATCAGCTTGGAGGTTCCGATTCAGCACTCTCAACAGATCCCCGCCACTCTGGAGGGGCTCAGCCTCGATAAGACCTCTGGCCTCCTCGATCCGACCTCAGGACTCTTGGACATAACCCACGGCCTTCTTCCTCTTACCGCCGGAGCGGAGAACCCTATCCAAGCTCTGCAGTCTCTGCTCCTTCCTGCCGCTCTTCCTCCTCCCCCTGCAGCCTTCCTGCCCCTCAGTCCCGCTCTGCTCACAGCTGCCCTGAGCTCTGCTGAGCTCCACTCTCCTCCCAACACCCAGTTAGCTCCTGCACAGCAAACCCAACATGCCCAGCCTCAGGTAGGCTCCCACCTCCTGCTACCTCTTTCTACTCAGCTTATTCTCAATTAGGGCTGCAACTAACCTTTATTTTAGAAGGTGAATTTATTGACACCATACAGTGAGATTAAAGTCTGCTCCAGCACTACAAACAATGTAGGAAATATGTACAAGATAAAAATGGTGACATTTACAGCATTAATTCAGGTAAATGTATATACACATTCACACATACATTCAGTTAGAGATTAATCTATTGATTATTCTGATTCATCAGATAAAAAAATGTCACACTCTGAAGATCTCTCATTTAACCACTTAAGCCTTAAAACCTTTTTAAAATACAAAAACAAATATTGTCTAAAATGCAATAACTGAATCTGAACCGGGTGAAACTAAAAGTAGCCCAACTATATACATATGAAGATTTTGGCTTAATTACTGCTCTGAATATGCTGTTTGTTTTGTGTATGACCTGTTTTAGAGTCTGTATACTCCAACTAGCAATTAATTGATTACAAAATTTGTTGATAATTATCATGATTAATCCAACTAACTGTTTCAGCCGTATGCTATTTAACCTTCAAAATCCTGAGATTTCAGGGTTTCCCCAGAAAACGTGCTAAGCCTGGCGGTCGGGGTGTCGGGTGGGGTGGGGGGGGGGGGGGGTTTGGTGCGTGTGCCAGCCCTACAATTCTGTTGGGGGGCAAGTCCTACGATTCAATCAGGGGTTTTCCCCAACTGGTAGCTTAATGCTGAATGTGACAGGCAGCCAATCACAAAGCTCGGATTCTCCGCCTGCTTTCTGAGGGGAAATTACCGAGGGGAATCCCAAACAGCTAAACGGGGCTAGCAAAGCATGGCGGCTGCCATGCTTATAATACACTGGGGGAAACCCTGGATTTTATTTACTTTATTGCTCTGTTGTCACTGTTTGTTCAGAATCATAAATCTTAGTGTCTGTTGTTTTTTTTTTCCCTTAAGTTTTTAGTTTGAAATGAAATAAGATGAGTTTTGTTATGAGTTCCTGATTCCAAGAGATGTACCGTATTTTCCGCACTATAAGGCGCACCGGATTATAAGGCACACTTTCAATTAATGGCCTATTTTAAAACTTTTTCCATATATAAGGCGCACCGCATTATAAGGCGCATAGAATAGACACCACAGTTATGTTGCCACCCGTCCGGTATTGAACAGGACATGATTTGTTCCGTTCACTACAAATATGGACGTATAATAATAAAAAATTGGTCCCAAGTACTATATATAGCATCTGCACCAGTCATTGTTTCACTCACGGTTTTGGTGTTGCCATATTGTGCCCAACTGCTTTCTGGTTAGCACAGACCAACCGACACGCTGCCGCCGCCGTTGTCTCTGTCTCTCTTCCACCGACCCCCACAGCTTTAAATGTATAGGTGCTGGTCCCTTGGTAACTCTAGCTGAAGCACCCCGGATAAATGTCTAAAGCTACCTTGTTGACATAAAGAATGTCAACAAAACAGTCCGATTCCGGTCGCGAGGAGAGCCTTCCGCGACTGGAATGTGGCGTGGCCGGACGATGGTCACCCTTCTCCGTTCGCGCACAGCATGTTCGTGGAGAATGTGATGCTAGACCTGCAGACGACCTGATTATTAGGTAGGTAGGTAGATACACAGTCCAGTCACATTAATGTGACCACCACGTACTTTCCACTTCAGAGTTAAATAACCAATCACAGAAGGCAGGTGGCAGCACAGTGCAGTTGAGCGTATATAAAGGGTGTGTGTGGGCTTCGGAAAACATTTCAATCGTTGGCGTAATGCAGAAACGAAGCGATTTATCCGACGTCCAAAAGGGCATGATCATTGGCTTTCGGGCCAACGGTGGAAGCATTTCCGAAACGGCTGAGTTTGTGAACTGTTCGCGTGCCGCCGTGGTAAAAGTGTACCGTGCATGGCAAAATGGGACTGTCCAAAATCAACGACGTGGCAAATGTGGTGCACCACGGGCCATAGATGACAGAGGCGAACGACGGTTGCGGAGATGCGTTCGGGCAGATAGACGGGCTACCGTTGAGCAACTGACCACTAAAATGAACCAAGGGGCTACCACAAGTGTCTCCCAAACCACTATTCAGCGAACATTGCTGCGTCTGGGCCTCCGAAGCGGACGCCTGGTTCGTGCACCTATGCTGACTGGTGTTCATCGACGACGAAGGCTAGAATTTGCACGCCAGTACAGCAGCTGGACGTCCACTGAGTGGCGACAGGTAGCGTTTTCAGATGAATCGCGTTTTATGCTCCATCGGACAGATGGACGTTGGCGTATAAGGCGTGAAACCTCTGAAAGGAACCACCCTGCAACCATTGCAGGAACGGTCCAAGCTGGAGGCGGGAGCATTATGGTCTGGGGAATGTTTTCCTGGCATTCTCTGGGTTCACTGATTATTGTGGAAGGCACGATGGATCAATACAAGTACGCATCTGTCCTTGCGGACCATGTCCACCCCTACATACGCATTGTTTTTCCTCAGGATGATGGCATCTTCCAGCAGGACAATGCGAGGTGCCATACAGCTGCCAGTGTACGTGCGTGGTTCGAAGAGCACCAGGATGAGTTTACCGTCCTCCCCTGGCCAGCAAACTCACCTGACTTAAACCCAATCGAGCATCTGTGGGACCATCTCGATCGAGTTGTTCGCGCCATGGATCCTCAACCGCGTAATCTAGCGCAGCTGGCCACGGCATTAGAGTCGGCATGGCTCAACATCCCAGAGAAGACCTTCAGGGACCTAAGTGACTCTCTTCCTGCACGTCTCGTAGCAGTTCGCTCTGCGAAAGGTGGTTATTCTGGCTTTTGACAGATGGTCACATTAATGTGACTGGACTGTGTATATAGACATGTCTATGGATAGATAGGTCAGTCAAACTTTATTAACAAACCAGTTTTTTGACAACTATCCCAGCATGCACTGCGCGCTTCTTCCACGGGGAAAATGAAGTCGGCAGCTGCTTACCGTAGTTGCTAGACCTGTTGTGGTTCAATATTGGTCCATATATTAGGCGCACCGGGTTATAAGGCGCACTGTCGGCTTTTGAGGAAATTTAAGGTTTTTAGGTGCGCCTTATAGTGCGGAAAATACGGTACTTGAAAACATTTTAGATTAATTTTCAGCATAAAGTATGTGTGGGATGTTTATACTAACAATGTTGGTAAATCAGAAATCAAGTATTGTATGAAATGTAGTAACTTAAGGCACCACCTTTTTGTCAAAATGGTATAAAAAAGTATTTAAATATTGTATTTTCAGATCTGCTTTAACTCCTGGGACCATTTTATAATCGCTACATCTGTTCCAAAATGTTAGCCATCATCAGTTATCAAAAACAGAAATTATAATCAATTAGGAAGATGGAAGTTGTTGGAATTTATTATAGAATCATTTTAGTAAAAATCAAACTGGTTTTGGATTTTCAGTCTTTCCATAGTCTTTTTTTTGGCAAAAAAAAAAAAGACTATGCTAAAGATGTTGAAAGTGTATATTGTTCTGTACGATGCTCTATTATGTAGGTGCCCACTGATGCAGCTGTTGACACCCTCATCCCAGTTTCTCTCCAAGGCAAAGATAATCCTCTCCTGCAACAATTAATTCCCACTTTGCTTAACCCGTCTATGTTAGGTGAGTCGGTGTCTAAAATAATTTGATGTTTAAGTTTAGAACATTAAGCATTTAGCTAGTTTTTTTTCAGCAGCATCTGAGCAACCCAGTGCCTTTGTGTCTCTTTAGGAGATGTTCCCGGCATCGCCGGGCTCCAGAACATGGTCGGCCTTGGAGCGGGTTCAATTCTTCTGTCCCCAGTTCAAGCTTCTGCTTTGGGTTTGCTGCAGAGCCCTGATGGAGGAATCAACTTACTCAACAACATCCAGGTAGGTTATTGCTGTTATTTAGACTTCTGACATTGGGTGTTTTTGTTCTGTCAGCATATTGCTGCTTCTGTTGCAGCATTGCTCTTGTTTGTGACACTGAAACCAGACACATGCATAAAGGGACAAAATTGAGTGTATACTGTTTGAGAAGAGTGAAGTAGCTGGCCTACAGGCTGACATCAGTGCCAAAATTCAGCTCGAAAGCACAAAGATCAAACAGAGCAATCTTGCAGTGCTTTGTTCTGGCTTCCTGTTATCTGCTGAAAGTCTCGCTCTTCTTATTAATACTGAATAACACAGCAGTTAACTAACGGCATCCACACTGAAGAGTGTTGTTCTCTGGAAGGCTTGGTAGTCTTCATTATGTTGCCTTTACTGATTTAAAAAAAAAAAAAATTTGAGTTCCCGAGTGAACACTCTAGCGCTTCTCAAGCTACATATTGACTTTCTCTCTTCTTCTTCTTCTTCTTCGGCTGTTAACCATGTCGTTTGTTTCTTGTCCAGCTGAATCTTGCGCCTCCCTCAGATGGGGAGAAACCCGGGCAGGACACCCAAAGACCAGCTGAACACGAAGGTTTACCGGCCAGCGAAATCGCTCCTGAAGTATCTCCATGTCCTGTTTCGGCTCTGGCTCCTCCTCCTGTTCAAGAATCGCCCCCAACCGCTCAGAGGGGGTCGGAGGGCAGGTCCGTCATTGACCCTTACACCTCGTTCATGGACACCATTTATACCTCTTTTCTTCAAGTGAGTGCTAAAGAGCAGGAAGACGGGGCTCAGCTGGGGCCGACAGACCCTACTTCACCCTTCTGTGCCTTACCGCCGGTTTCTTTCCCCCTGGAGCACCAGAGCTCGTCCTCCAACACCCCCACTCTGCCCCAGGCGAGCGCCCCCGTCTCCCTGAGCCCACGGCGAGCTTGCGCGCTCCGCAACCCGGACTTATCACGACTCAGCCTGGAAGCTGCCGCTCATTCTCCGGCCCAGGGGACGCCCAAGCCCACAGAGGACGGGCCTACGTCCCCCCTACAGAGGAAGCCAGTCATAGAGGGACACACCCACCTAGAGCCACCTTTGCACCCCGTATACTTGGAGGAGGCCAAGACGGACTGTACTGGTCCGGCAGCAGCAGTTTGTCCATTTGTGGAAATAAGTGTGGACAGGCAAGGACAACGTCCCCACGCAGGATACCTCAGTCCCAGAGACGGACGCAGCGAGAGGCCCAGCGAAGAGACAACAGAGACATTGCTGCTCACTGGACAGGGAATGGTAAGAGTTTACGTCTTCTGCCTTAAGACAGAGTTTATGTTCCAGTTCTGAATTATTTACTTCTGTGCCTCTAAAAATATTTTTTATATGGACTTTAAAAAAAGGTGGACAAGGTATCGTGATTAATTAGAATAGCCACCAAGATATGAATTCATGATAATGTTGTAATCTTAATCTGCGGTTCTGCTTCAAGGATCAAGCAGGGGCTGCAGGTGGAGCCAGACGAGGAAGGAAAAGAAAACAAACGTAAGTTCATCTTGGAGATTCTCTGGACACTTTGCTGCTTTAATTTAAACATTTGGAGTAAAAGTCTTCCCCTCAGTCAGCTTTAATTGTTGCGTTTTATACTTTGCTAGGCTTCAGAACGTGTTAGAAGATTTCAGAGACATGGATGCTACAGCACTAGAGGAAACCAAGGCTACAGTAAGACACACCCTTTAAGACTGTTTATAAGTTGTATTTCATTCTTAATAAGATTCTTTCCAACATGTCTTATTTAAATATATTTTATTCCAGCAGAATTAACCAATTAGGTGTTTATATAATTTAGTACTGAGTATCTTCCACATGTTGTTTTTCCACCTTCCCTTCATTGAAATGTCTCGTCTATGAAACCCCCAAAGTTTGCATAGTATAATGTTTCCAACTCCACTGAATTGCTTGACTTTGCAGCAACTTGAGGAAATCTGCAGTAAATCTAAATTCTTCTTTTTAAATATCCTTCAAGTTGTTTGAGCTGTTCATCCTGAAAACCTTAAAGGAAATGACATTCCTTCCCATGAGGAGCGCATTTAAATTTCTGAAAACACTCCTGTAAATAATTTAAATTATTTACAGGAGTTAGTCATGTTTCATGAACACAACAGTTAGGTTGAGCTTTGATTTAAAAAGTGTAAATACTATGGAAAAAAGAAAAAGACTCATTGACTTTGGTTGTTGAGAAAATGTTTGCTGTTTAGATCAATGCAGGTTCAGTCTGGCTAAGTAGATTGGACTTAGCCAGACTAAGTCCAATCTACTTAGCCAGACTTGGAATTTTTTTCCAGGTCTGGAACAAGAACATCAGAGTTCCCTGTAATATTTGTACCTTTTATAACCCTTTGTTAAGTGACATCCTTCCTCTCCTTTCCTTCCTTGTGTCCTTTCTTTGTGTTTGTGAAGAACTGAGACCTTGGGATAATAGAGTTTGGGAAAACTGGATTTTTTTCTTTATTTTATTTTTTCTTTTTTACTACAAAGATGTGCTGTAACTCTGAATTAATTTGTTACGAGAAGAGCTGAACGGAACGTTGCGCTTACTTGAGGCTCTCTCTCGTTCCAGGCGGCGCTCCTGAAGCCCGACAGGTCCGTGCGCGGCAGGCGGAGACGAGGTACCAGATCTCAGAGGCAGTGATTAGTGGAAGAAGACGTTTAGCAGTAAAACGGCGGCCAGGCGCCTCCCGACGCACCCCAGCCATCTCTCTGCTGTCGTCACTACTGCTTCAAGCATTTTAGTGGGAGTGGAGACGAAACAAAACAAAACAAAAAAAACAACTGCACTAATAGGATGCTGTCGTCGGGTCAACTTGAGTGTGGCAACCACTATTTAAAATAACACATAGGAGAAAGATATAGTCAGATGAATTTATTTTTTAAAACTGTGTGGGAGGGAGGGGGAGATTTTTGTGGATAGTTTTTTCACTAGATTTTCTCTTAAGTCATGAAACAACGTCTGGACTTTGTGATCAGAGACCTTTTCAACTAGGTTGGTGTTATATCAATGAAAAACAAACGAGTACTGTTTTCTTCTCATCAGTGTGTAACTATGAGTCAGGATAAAGCCCGTCTACTTGAATGATGTTCTGTGTTGAAAGTGTGTCTCCACAATGTGTGTGTGTGTGCATTTTCGTCTTTTTGTGTGCTTGAGCGCGTGCTGTTGCTGAGCCCCAATCGTGTTTGTCAAAAATTTGTTTTGGTATCAGTATAGAAGAACCAGTCTCTCATAGCTGTTGTGTTTTTAAAGGCGGTGGTTGTATTTGAAAGAAAATGTTTTTTAAAGGTTTGAAGGAAGTGCTGAGAAGCGGTGAGAATGAAATGAATCCTTTTCCTCCTGAACTCAGATTTGACGTTGCTAAGGAAACGGTTTGGTTTGGGTTTCTTTGGCTGTTTACATCAACCACCACAAAAAAACATAGCCGTTCACTAGCTAGAACTGTTTATTACTTGTCAGAATTGCTCATAATTAATTGAGACACAATTTTAACATTCTTTTGTACACTATTCCAAGTCTTCTCTTTTTTTTATTAGTAAGCCTGGGTCTCTGTAACTTCCTTCTGAAATGACTGAATTTGTAGGTTTTTTGCGAATCCACAACAAATCTTGAACAGTTCCTGATACTTAAGGTGCATTTTGTGACCTTTTTTGGCAACTCTAGTTACATTTCACGTATTATTAAAATGACATGTAGCTACGGTGCGATGGAGAGTATTTCAAAGGCCCGCTCCCATCCACGCATTACGGATCTAAACGTTTGCACAAACTTTGAGGTTGTGGAAAGTACTGTATGTCTTTTTAAAATTGGAGAAGCGGCTTGCAAGGATAACGAGATGGAGCGTGACGGTGTCCGTGTGTGTGTGTGTGTGTTACTGTGGACTTGGAGTGATGCGTATATCCTCCCTGTGTTTCCTCATATCACTCTCTGAGCTCTCCTCCACTCACTGCCCCGCCCCAGGAATTTTTGGCATCTCTGTCTGTATTTAAAAAAATATATGAAAAGAAAAGCAGATTATGCAATTTCTATACTTGGACATTTTGTATATATGTACAGTTAATGTGTTTGATTTTATATTGTCAGAGAAACACCAGAGAAAACAATTGTGAATTTTCTTGGAATTGTAATTATTTTTCTCATTCTACCCCCTTTTGCTTTCAATACCTATGTTTAAAAGAAAAAAAAAGAGGAAAAAAAAGACGATTAAATTGTGGACTGTAGCGTTCTTTTTTATATGGGAGACATTTTTTATTTAATATTAAACTATTTACACAAAAAATGTTTTGTTTTTGTTTATTCCTGTTACTGATGAGTGCCATAAATTTGAGAGGCAATTTTCCTTTTGAGTCAGATTATGGAAGTTATGATTGGAACAAATGCCTTGCAGTAAATTGATATTAACTTTAAAAGATACTGATAACATACAGTTATCAGTATTAACTGTAGGTCAACAATGCATTCATAAATCAGAATTCTTAACAGTACGTTGCAGTGTTATCTATGTCTCTTTACATTTTGCATTTGTCATGCTTCTCCAAAAACCTTAAGAAATTCATGAGGCTTTTATTTAGCAGACCAGCCCAATGCTTTCTAATTCAGATTGTTGGTTTTTTTTTGCAAACATTTTTAATTTGGATTTGAATTCACAAGAATAAAATTTTTGGGGGGCTTGTAAGACTTAGGAGGTTGCGCTACGTTTTGCTCCATTTTTTACCTCATTGTTTGCTCTGGCTTATATGACTTGCGGTGAGCAGTTAAGCCTGTGTGGGTTTTTTTGTTCCACAAACAAATTTATGGAGAATATTACTAAGAGATTTTGCTTACATGAGCTGCAGCTCCTCCAGAGTTACCATGTGCCTCTTTTAGCTCCCCTGATTAAGAGCCTCTCTGCCTGCGTTGTCTGTCTTGGTTTGCAGTTGTTTCATACTCTATGTTTAGACAATGGATTACAGCAAACGGTGCACCAGGAAAAGTTTGGAATATTGTTGCTTGCAAAACTGCCTGACTATAATGCACGCTACACGTTCCAGGTTTAATTTTTTTTTTTTTTTAAATTAAAATGTATATTTTCTTCCAGAGCTGGAGATAGGCACCAGCAACCCTCCAGACCCCATTAAGGGACAAGGGTGTAAAGAAAATGGATGGATTTTCTTTCAGTTCACAATTAGGAAAAAATTTGTGTTGGTATGTCACACGAAACCCCCAAAATCTCCAATTCTATCAATACTTTTCTGAGTCAGTGCAAGTCCTACATTAGTCATATGAACCTGAGCCACAACTGGCACAAAGGTTTGTCCGATAATAAATTCATCAAGTCACCAGATGTTGTTTTGTACTTTTATTCTGCTTCAAAATAAAGTCATGTACAGTGTGCCTTTACCATGACTACGTCCCAAATAAACAATAACCACAAACATTTCTGGTTTCAAAATGACAGAATTTGAAAATGTTCTAGATGTGTGAATACATTTTCAAGGCACAGCATATCAGAAAGTCAGTTTATTTTTCCATCGTATTCACCCGAAGCATTTACGCTTACATACAGGATATACTTTATTAAAAATAAACGTTCGTGAAGCAAATCACAATTTGAGATAAACAGGCCTGAACAGATCTGAATCAAAGTACATTGTAACATTGTCAAATTTATTAAAGTTTGTTCAAATATGACAAAAAAACTACAATTGCTACAAATACTTTTGGAAAGCATTGCTCCTATTTGATATCATGTCTGTCCTCCACAACACTCCAAGTTGTGATGCAGCCAGAAAATGAAATAAACCTGCAAGCAGCCAATCCAGTCTGCTAACCTAAACCCATCTTAAAGCAATCTGTCCAACATTTTAATGGGCAGAGTGTGTCTCAGGCTTCACATTCCGCTGAATCATATTGTCTCACCATAAGTCACTGTAACATATCTTCAAAGTGAAGCTCAGTCAGTAACAATAGCCTCTCTCGACCCAGAACCCACTTTTATTTATTAATTAATTTTTTTCAAAGTGACTTCATGAGGCCAGAAAGCTTCCAGAAAAAATGATTCTGAATGACGATTCAGATATTATTAAACACTTTTTATTACTATTATTATTTTCGTCTCCTAATCAGTTCGGATGCGACGCTCCTCCCACTTCCTCTTCCTGTAATGATGCGGCTCTGAGTCGAGATGATGATGCTGAGGTTGTGGGTACCGCTTTAAAGAAGCGGATGCTGACCACGCCCTTCCGCCAACCACCGATAGAGGGCGCCGTTTCGATCCCAAGCAGGCCGAAAGAGCAGCAGCTTTTACCTCACTGCCCTTCCAGCAGCATCTCACCTTCAGCCGGCCACACGCACATCCGCCGACGCCCCTGACAGAGACCACCGGAGGCAGGAGACACAAGCCGCGTCTGGAAGAGAAAAACCATCGGGGCGAAAGCGTTCAACACCAGGGCCAATTGATTTAATAATGTAGGGCTTGTTTTTGCGGTTTGACATCTAATTTAGCCTGCCCGCTTCACTGCGACACAGAAATCCCGCATAGATCTACCGCAACCTTCTCCTCTCGGCTTGTCACGATCAACCCGTCTTGCCGGACGCAAGCAGTCGACGTCTTCCGCGAATCCGTCGCTGTTTGGGTTTTTTTTCTTCTTCTTTTCTCTTTTCGGCAGTCAGATCAGGCCGCATCTGCTCGCCCTCCAGCCTCAGCAGCATCTTTCCAGCAGCAGCAGCAGCAGCAGCAGCAGCATCCCTCTCATCAACGCCACCCTCGAATCTGCGCAATGGCCGACGTACCAGCGGAGTGCAACATAAAAGTGCTGTGTCGCTTTCGCCCCCTCAACCAGTCGGAGATCGTCCGCGGGGACCAGTTCCTGCCCAAATTTCAAGGGGACGACACCGTCATCGTGGGGGTGAGTGAGGATGGGGGAGCCGCTTTGTTGCAGGCCCCTCATCAATAAATCACCGGCCGGCTGCGACCCCCATCTGTTCGGGTCGGAGCTCAGCTGTTCAACGCGACGCAGCAGCAGCAAATTAAAACTCTTTACTCTTATTCTGGGGTCTATTGCATGACAACGCGCAAAAGTTTGACATTCATGGGATGTTTCTGAAATGCGCACATTGGCCTGTTGCATCAGCTGACTGTGGTCTGCGCGGTGATTAGATTGTTCTAGTGTTTTTTTTTTTGTTTTTGTTTAAATGTTGCGATTATTGTAGGAGTTTCGTTGAGAATCGTTGATTCTTATTAACGAAAAAGAAATACGGAAGCTCGCCTCGTTCATCTTTGCCTACCTCGCCTCAGTGTTAAAAGAGGCCCTGGATGGTGTGCCCCCCCCCCCCCCCCACCTCCCTAATATACAGTGACAGTAAACACATTGCCGGTAACGTGTTTACAGTACAATTTATTAGTAAATCTTTTTTTTTAAAGTGCACAGACGAAAAAAAGATGTAAATCGTTGCTATGCTCTATTTTGATTTATTCATTTTCTAATCCTTTGTGGATCCCAAGCTCTTACCAAACATAACAAACTTCTGGTGGCAGATATTATTATTTAAAGTCAAAACATCTCATGGTGGGTGACACAGTTTTGTATCCAAAAACAAGCATTACTGAAAACATGAAGTGAGGAAAAAGGGTGAAATGAGCAGCACTTGAATCAGCTTGCATTAGTAGTATGGAAAAGTGCTTTTGATAGATTTCATTATATAGATTTTGACATTTTGAAGCTGATGAGTTGCATTAATGTAAAGGCAGTGGCCAGATTTTGATTCATTCGTCTTGAGGGATGCAATTATTTCTGACTCATGAGAGTCAGAGAAGCAAAGTCTAATGTTTTGTTCACAAGCAACAATGGAGGAAAGTCTGATCCACTGACAGATAATTCAAGTGCTCTCTTTGGCCTCCAGGACAGCAGGGGGCTCCAACCAGGAAGTCACAAAGTTCACTACTATGTCTGGTTGTAAATCCTGTTTGGATTTTCTCCCTAAAGTAATGTAACATTTGGACACGTTTTGACAATAGGAAATTGTCTACAAAGATTATTGAAGAAAACTGTCGGCAGAGGTTAGCATCTTTTTTTTATAATAGTAATGTAGTCTGCTTAATTCTGCATAATAATATAGTTTGAGAAACAGGGTCTGATTAAAAGCATGGAACGAACCTGGCTTGGAAACAGACTGTTGGTAGCTTTTCTATATTTTAGTTTATAAGTAATTAAAAAAAAAAACATGGCAACATTTTTGCATGTAAAACTGGAAAGTGTCTCTACTTTCTTGTTGATAATTGTTTTTAAACAGACTACATTTAGATGCCATGTACTAACAATATAAACTAACTTAGCATAATCTGAATGTTACATTGTTCACTCTTGACTTCTGTCCTTTTTATGTCCAACATGAAATAGTGTGCCTGTCCACGATGAAATAGTGTGCCTGTCCACGATGAAATAGTGTGCCTGTCTAAGGACATGTTCCAAAAAACAAGAGGATAATGTTGATTTAGATTCTCCCATATCTTTGAACATGCAGCGAGACAATCTACGTTGAAGAATGCAGAGATCTCATCTTGACCTTCCTTTCCTCTGTTGGCATTAGGTTGGACACTAGAGCCAGAAACAGATCTGTCTAATTGACTAAAGAGCAGATCAATAATCATTCAGAGACAGCATGCATTACCGCCTGACCTGGTTTTTCATGTCTCTGGCTTTTAGCATCTGTCTACTCTTGGGTAATAATTTTTTGTTTTTCATTTCTTGTACTGTTTTTTTTTTTTAAATCATCCTCTTGGCTTTCTTTATTGTCTCCCTTTATAAATTTGCTTTCCCTAACGCTTCCTTCGGAGAGTGACTGTCTCTTTCTCGTAAATCACTCTGACGTGTAGGCGGACTGCAGATGAGTCAATTTGCTAATGATGATTAATACAGCTCAGTTTCTGGCTGCTGACATTATTATAGAAGGCTGGCCTCAGGTTCAGATGGGACAGTGATGGAGGTTACTGAGTCACTTATCAGCGTGTCTCATAGAGGCTGCCTACATTTGATGTAATTAAATATAAAGCAAACCATTCTGGATTTAAGCACCAGGATATGGATGAAAGTCCTCTCAGATAAAATGACACCAGTTCAAGAGTCAGTATTTGTTTTGAAGGTTTGTATTGTATTCGGACATTAGCATCTTGTTTGGAAGATATATATATATATATATATATATACTAATATATATATATATATATATATATATATATATATATATATATATATATATACAGTATATATATATATATATATATATATATATATATATATATATATATATATATATATATATAATATATATATACAGTATATATATATATATATATATATATAAAACAACTAGCAAAGCAAAAAAAAAATCCTGGTTGATTACTTGTATGGAGAGTAGAAGTGATATTGTGCCATATGTAGAGTTTTACTAACCAAGTAAATAATGACAAAATGATTTGGAGATGACATTTTAATCTGGCTTCAGTATGTAAATTTATGAATTAGCACAGCTAGCATCACTAAAACAGTCATCTTTCTAAGTGTACTCCAGGGAATGTAGATCTTCGTCTTATGTCTGAGATTCACAAAATCCTCCCAACATTCCCAAATCCAGCATTTCCATAACAGACAGAGGCTAAAGATCTGATGATTAAAACAGAGAAACTGTTTTGTACCTTTAGCCTTCCTGTTATTTGTTGAAAAACGTGCTCTCTTTTGTTGGCCAAATGAACTGTAGACATGTCTTGACATGTTGTGGAAACAGATGCTTTCAACATCTCTATGTGCTGAGACACTTGTAACTGGATAAAGAAGTTACTGAGTGTCGTCCATGTCAGCAGACGGAGTTTGCATGCTGTGTGTTTGTTGTTTGGAAAAAGATTGTGTTTTTAATTACAGTGGTAGCTAACCAGTCGTGCCTAATAAAATTAAAAATGATCAAATTCTGGTCCGCATCTGATTTCTCAGTCCATCTTTATAAAAAAAAAAACCTGCAGCAGCATGTCCTTTTGATTCTTGTATTTTGTATAGCTTCAGTTTTACTATGAAAACTGGAATCTACTGAAGACAGATCCACATGGTTTTGCCAAGGTTCTTTGGAGCATGGTCATGTCAGAAATGGCAAAAAAAATGGGGACTTTTTTTAAAATGGTTCCTTTTTTAAAAAAAAAAATCAAATTAAAGAATAGCACTGAAAACTCACTTAGTAAGATGTGCTTCAAAACCTGTAGGAGCAACAAAACAAAACTCATGTAAAAAAAAAAAGTGGTGATAACACCCTGGTGACATTCACCCATTAGGAAAGAAACCCATGAAAGTAAAGCACTTTATCAACCATCTTCATTGATATGTCGGCTTATGAACAAGTTGTTCAGAATCTAGTGTAAAACTACAAAAAATATGTTTAGTCAAAATGTATTTTCCAAAATGTTTTCTTCTCTGATGACATTTCTAACTGTTTGCTTTGCTTTTGTTGTGTTTTGTTGCAGGGGAAGCCATATGCATTTGATCGTGTGTTTCCAACCAACACCACCCAGGAGCAAGTTTACAATACCTGTGCCAAGCAGATCGTCAAGGGTAAGGTCAAACCAAGGAACACATCCACTGCTAAATCTACTCACAACATTACAGAAAAAAATCTGACAATCATTTATGTGTCGTTGTGTCTTTCTACATGCAGATGTGCTCAGTGGATACAATGGCACCATCTTTGCATATGGACAAACATCCTCTGGGAAGACTCACACCATGGAGGTCTAATATTATATTATATTATATTATATTATATTATATTATATTATATTATATTATATTATATTATATTATATTATATTATATTATATTATATTATATTATATTATATTATATTATATTATATTATATTATATTATATTATATTATATTATATTATATTATGTGTTCTGTGTCCAGTGGAGAAAGTGAAATATTTCTGCTCTTACTCTTTCGTATCTTGTTCAGCGAAAGCGATGGACAGATTAAGACAATTATAGAGAATCTAGTTGAACTGTTTTTACATTTACATGACTCTATTTACCCACTGCTTTGTTTTTGGTTTTGGTTTGTTTTGTTTCTGCTCCAGTTGATGGAAGCTGGACAATGGTTTTAACAGAAAATATCTATTTTAACAACTGATTGATTATCTGTTGTCCTGAAAACAAGACAATTATTTATTTATTTTTATTACAAATCTTGCTATTTTTCTATCATATCTTGATACAGTATTTTTAGTGTGTTAAGAGTGTTATTGAGCTTTCATCAACACTTTGATCTGGACAGTAATGGCCGTCTCACACCTTCTCAGTGCTGTTTTTTCATCTGTTTCAGGGAAAGCTGCACGACCCTCACCAGATGGGCATCATTCCTCGCATTGCTGAGGATATTTTCAATCACATCTTTGCGATGGACGAAAACCTGGAATTCCACATCAAGGTCTAATTTTAGAGTTGCTCCATCTCGTGTCGTGAACATTTCTCGTTTAGGAAGAGTGTCTTATTTAGATGTGAACTTTTTCTTTTATCTCCTCTCCATTTTTATTTGCTGTTCCCTTTTAATTCATTTTTTCTACGTCAGGTTTCCTACTTTGAAATCTACATGGACAAAATCCGTGACCTGCTGGATGGTTAGTGAATAGAGATTGAAAAGGGATTAAAAGAACAATTTGCTAATGTGAACAAGTATTTGTTTTATTTATTTTGTTTTCTTTTGGCTACAAATGTCTAAATCAAACAGATCTGATGTTATTTCCATGTTTCGTTTCTTTTAGTGACAAAGACCAACCTGTCTGTCCATGAGGATAAGAACAGGGTTCCATATGTTAAGGTTGGTAACGGAGATGCTCTATTTTCATCCTTCTATGTGAACTCCTGGCTGGATTATTACGTCAACGATAACATCTCTGCCTCATTTTCTCCTCCACTTAGGGATGCACTGAGCGCTTTGTGTCCAGCCCTGATGAGGTTATGGATGTGATTGATGAAGGCAAAGCGAACCGCCATGTTGCTGTGACCAGTGAGTATCAGTAAAATCCCATAGAAAGCATTTATACATACAATGATCCACACTCTTCTTTTTTTTTTACAATGCTACCTCAAACTTTAATAGATATTGGATTTTTATTTGATAGACCACTACAAACCATGAGAGACTGTGAAGAGGAGGGAAAAGGAGACATAATTTTCACAATGTTTTATGAAAATATTTGGCTTTTAGGGCTAAAAATCTGAAATTGCAATCAACTCCCGTGTGTTATTTACTCCCTGAGTGAATACTTTGTGGAACCGGTGTTTTACAGCATTTGCAGTTTGTCCGTACATTTTAAAATTATGCTGTACTTTGTCTTGGTCTACCGCAGATAATCTCAATAAAATACATTGAGGTTTTTTAATGTAATGTGACAGGATGTGTGGATCATTTTCATAATGCAACTGTTGTGAAGATGTGTGTTTGGAGAAACACTCACAGCTCCTACTGTTGTCAGTATCATTGATAATAACATGTTATGAGTAAATGATGGTCAAGTTTATCTGGCCCAAAATCGTTCCTTGTAATGGAAGCTCCTCGTTACAGTAAAAAAGGACAAGACAAATAATATTTTCCTAATGAAAATGAAAACATGCACAAAGATCCCTGGATGCGGTTTGAACACGATGATGCAAACATGATGCAAAATTTTAAAATGCAGTATTGTGAAAAGTCAAGAAAAACAAAATTGACCCCAAAAAGTAAATAAAACTAACAGAGGCAGAAAATAAAACTTGAACATTCCTCCATATAGGTTACAAAGTTTTCAATAAATGGGACAATTGTGTGCTTTCCTTTATTTTTGCACTTTTGTCGCTTCAACTCTGAAAATTCACTTCTCTGTTCTGTTTTTGTCTATAAGTTAGTGCAATATCACAGGCTTATGATTGAAAATGATAATTTACCATTATTGTGTTATATTCAACTGTATAGTTATTTCAGATATTGGTGTCAACGGTTTTTAGTATAAATGGTCTTGCACTTTTGTAGTCGACTTTTTCCTGCTGTGCTTCCAAACAACATGCTGAAGTAAAACAATTAGGCCAATTATAAACTCCCTACAACCATAAAAAAAAGACTTAACATTTTTGTGGTTTTATTTGCCCACACATGGTGATAAAACCAAAGGCAGACTGAAACAAAAAGGGGAAACATCAAATGAGCTTTGGGAACCGGTGCAGTCAAGACCTGCGAGTCTCAAACTCACAACAACCTCGAACGTGGAGGGAGCAGCACGCCAGCAGAAGCGGCTCTCAGTTGATTTGCTGAAAGCCGCATTCCTGTGCGGCGCAGGGTTGTCTGGTTCCCGTCGCCGCCTGCTGACTCACGGTGCTGCAGAGTGATGTTGCTGATAGCAGCCTAATGGGGCCACAGTCTGCCGACACGGAGCTGATGCCCTCAGATCTCTGCAGAGAAACCTGAACTTTCAGCTTGTGAGGCGGTTCGATCAGGAGAGTCATTTAGCAGAGTGCTGCTCATTTATCAGCGGCTTGCTGTGAAATGGGCAAATCCTCCAGCTGTGCTGTTGGCTGCTTTGATTGATTTGAGACTAATTGTAGGGAAATTTTTAATTATTAAAAAAAAAAAAAATAGGTTACCGCTTGCTCTTTGTAACACTCTTTATTATGAAGAGCTTTGTGTCTTTAAGTTAGATGATTACATGGCTACAGTGTAGTAAAGATAATTAAGTTGCCTTTCATTCAACTCTAATTACATTAGCATAATCTCAAACTCAATCACTGGCTTCTGTTTTCCAGCCGTGACTTTTCCATATGTTTTCCTTTCATTCTTTTCCAGAAAGTCGGGTGAGTTTCTCTATTTTAATTGGTTAGAGGGAGTCAGGAGAGGATAGCATTAATGACAGAATCCCCAAGGCAATAACTAATTTGCTAATAACTAAAACTAATAGCTAATTTGCCCCATATAAGAAAAATGTCTGTAATTGTCTATCACATAAAATCCCAATAAAATAAGTTGAAGTTTGTGTCTCCAACCTGACAGAATGTGATAAAGTTGAAAAGGTTCTGACTAATTTTACAAAGAGCTGAATGTTGGGTAACAGATAGACTGGTGGCTTAGCAATGTAAGATATATCAGGCCCTACATTTGTCCACTTTCTTTATTAAAGAGTTAGCAACAATGCACCATATTTTAAAGTTGTCCTGTATGGGCGCTGGTGCATCTTGCGCTTTGTTTTTGCTTCCCAAACTTGAATGGCTCATTTTTAGTCCCAGTCACTATAAATCGCATTGTGATTTTCTTAAGTAGTTCCTCTGGTTTTTTGTTTTTGTCTTTGTCCAGACATGAACGAGCACAGCTCCCGCAGCCACAGCATCTTCCTGATCAACATCAAGCAGGAGCACGTGGAGACGGAGCAGAAACTGTGTGGAAAACTCTACCTGGTGGATCTGGCTGGCAGCGAGAAGGCAGGAGACGCATGCAGGACACGCTGCAAATATTCAACACCAGTGAATTCTCGCCAAATTCAGATTGGTGATTATTCTTCTCCATGTTCGCTTCCCCCCTCCAGGTCAGTAAGACCGGAGCTGCCGGTTCTGTCCTGGACGAGGCTAAAAACATCAACAAGTCCCTTTCCGCTCTGGGGAATGTCATCTCTGCCTTGGCCGAGGGAACGGTAACAGCATTCGTTTTTCTCTTGATTCCCTGTTTGCCATTTCTGTTTGTTTAATTACTTAATTAAAAGACAGACAACAACAACAAAGATTTTCTCCTCAATTTGTTTTAAGCTGTAAGTTGAAAGATTAGTTAGTTGTGTTTTGAACCCCGCCTCTCGCCCGGAACGTTAGCTGGAGATCAGCACCAGCAACCCTCCCGACCCCACTAAGGGACAAGGGTGTCAAGAAAATGGATGGATGGATAGTTGTGTTTTAACTCAAAGAGAAAAAAGTCTTTCTGTCCTGCTTGTTGGCTGAAGTTATTACTCCCCCCTTTCATTTCCTTTGCTTTCCTTTCCAGCAACACAGATTTTTCCACAAAATGCCAGAACCATCCAGCATTTTGTCACATTTGTTGGCTAAAGAACTGTCAGTCTGTAGCTCCTGTTTCAGGCTCTGTACTTCTAACATAAAAAAATCAGTTTCTCTTCTTGTTTTGTATCTCGCTTTTCTCCTGCTCTGTGTCGTTGATTTATCTATAATTGTTTCTCATGTCCAATCATTCATCTCCTGCAGAAAAGTCACGTTCCGTACCGTGACAGCAAAATGACCCGCATCCTGCAGGACTCGCTGGGCGGGAACTGTCGCACCACCATGTTCATCTGCTGCTCTCCATCCAGCTACAATGAAGGGGAGACTAAATCAACTTTGATGTTCGGACAGCGGTAGACTCACATTTGATTCAGCTTTGACAAATATCTAATTCTGTTCAGAGAGGACAATAATAAATAAGAAAGCTTGCATTAAAAATTTAGCTACAATAAGTGGAAGAAGTTAAAGAAATAGGAACACATTTAAGGGAATTATAGTTTAATGCTATTTTCATGGAAACGTTTTCAATGTTGAGTTTCTTTTGTTAGACAATATATTTTTTCTCCACTTATATTTTACAAAGCATTTAAAACATCTAATGTTTTTCTAACTTTTAGTTAGTTTTTAACAATCTAAACTGAACATATTTTAAAAAACGTCCCTCTGACGTTACAAATGTTTTTTTTTTTTAATTTTGATTCTGAAAGTCAGAGAGGCGAAGAACATGTGCTTTCACTCTTCCGATTAAAATGCACTCTGCATTTCTGCTAGAGAAATGCAGAGTGCATTTCTCTAGCAGATTTTTTCTGCACAAAAAAATCTTTGTGGGAAGAATTTCCAATGAAGTTTGGACAATTGTTAGACTCATCCTTAATGACATATTAGACATTTAATTATATAATCACAGTAAACCATAAAAAATGTTTTGCACAGGAATGAGTCAGGACAGTGAAGTCTTTTGGGCATGAACTGAAATTCAAATAATTTGTGGTAGATAGAAATGCCTTTTAACATTTTCCTCTAAGTATATTTAAATGTCATATTACAACCACAACTCTATTGATTATATTTAAGTTTTATTTTGTGTAAACCAACACAAGGTTGCACAAAAATGGGAACTGGAAATAAAATAGTAATTGTTTTTTGTTCCTTTTCCTCACCCTGGATTTCAATCAAATCTGTGCATGTCCAAAATATCATGCTGTGTGATGTTACAAAATGTAACATCACATACATGTTACACATCACACAGTTTTATTTATATGATAAAATAGTCTTAACAAAGTGTCTTAACAAAGTGATTCTTGATTCCAACCTATATTTATTCCCTTTCCTTCTTCTGGTCTCAGCGCCAAGACCATAAGGAACACGGCCTCCATTAACCTGGAGCTGACTGCCGAGCAGTGGAAGAGGAAGTACGAGAAGGAGAAGGAGAAGAACAAGACCCTGAAGGAGACAATTCAGAAACTGGAGGCGGAGCTCAACCGCTGGAGAAACGGTGCGATCATCTCTTCCGATCAGGCCGTCGTTTTGGCTGCATCACTTCTGATCAAACTCGAGACGCAACATCGTGTCTTCTGCTTCGCAGGAGAGGACGTACCCGAGACTGAGCGGACCACGTCGGATGTGGTGACTCGCATCGAGACTGTGGAGGAGCGCCCCGTTCTGGACAACGACACCTCCTCCATTGTGGTCCGCATCTCCGAAGAGGAGCGGCAGAAGTACGAAGAGGAGATCCGCAAGCTGTACAAGCAGCTGGATGACAAGGTTGAAACCCACAAATTTAAAATAGTGCTTATTTTGTTGTGTAAACTATGTTAGTTTTATATTTGAGTAGACGTGCAAAGCTGCTCTGAAAATTTGTGTTTAAGACTGATTATGTTCGTCCAACTAAACTAGGAAGCTAGTCGGGCTCATTCAGGCGTTTCTAACATTTTAAAGGGTGAATATTCATCATGTCATGTTTGTTGCAGGATGATGAGATCAATCTGCAGTGTCAGCTGGTGGAGAAACTGAAGCAGCAAATGCTGGACCAGGACGAGGTAAGAAAACTCTCCCAAATGTCCTAAATGATCCGACTCTGCCTTTAGCTCTTAAAACGTTCTGCTGTATCTTTTACCGTCTTCATCCCGGCAGCTCCTGGCCTCGTCCCGGGGAGACGGGGACAAGGTCCAGGCTGAGCTCGGCAGGCTGCAGGTGGAGAGCGACTGCGCCAAGGCCGAGGTGAAGGAGGTCCTTCAGGCTCTGGAGGAGCTGGCCATTAACTACGACCAGAAGAGCCAGGAGGTGGAGGAGAAGGGCCTGCAGAACCAGCTGCTGGCCGACCAGCTGTCCCAGAAAATGGTACGTATAGTCGGGTAGAAGGAGAACCGAGCAGAGAGGCAGGGGGGGGGGGGGGGGGGGGGGGGGCAGAAGGCCCATTCTTGCCGCGCTGCAGCAAAGAGACAAGCTAAAACTACAGAAACACAGTTTCAGTGAGTGGAAAGCAGGAATTTTATGAAATTTAAATATTGGATTAGAAAAATCTCTTTATATTTTAGATATGTGAAAGTTATGTTTGTACTTCTATTAGTTTGCTTTTCTTTTTTTTTAATGGATGTTGGTAAGAAAATGTTAAACAATTTCACCGTCATTGCAAAATGATCTTGTAATATAGTCTTTGTTACTTTTCACTATAATGCTTCTATCAGCAATCCTGAGTCTGGACCCTGTTTTGAAATTACCATCATTTTTATCAAGTCTGCAGACCCGTTACTCACTTTGAGTACTATAAAACGTATCAAAATACAATTTCCTGGCTGGAAAGACGTCCATTACAGCTCTACGGTTGGCTCCTGTGCTTCTCCTTTCTCCCCCCCCCAGGCGAGTCTGATGGAGCTGGAGGCAGAGCTGTCCCGTATGCAGGAGGTGAGCGGTCAGCAGAGGAAGCGCATCGCCGACGTCCTCAACGGACTCATGAGGGACCTCAGCGAGTTCAGCACCATCGTCGGGAACGGAGAGATAAAGCTGGTGAGCACAACTGCAGAACTGGAAGACGTTTCATGTGGAGGTCACCTTTAAAAGTCTTAAACTCAATTATCTCAAGTACAGGCTTCAGTAGGCTAGGATTCTCCATAATAGATTTTATTTCAGTCATACATCTGAAATAAAAAAAAATCTATTTTTTAAAAATACTCGTTGTTGTTGCCCTAATTTGCAAGAAAAAAAAAGTTTGTTGTGGTTGGCTGTTCTTTGTCCTGGTGTAAAATTGGACGAAAACTCGTTCATGTTTGTTCGTGTAGCCGGTGGAGATCAGCGGCGCCATCGAGGAGGAGTTCACTGTGGCCCGCCTCTACATCAGTAAGATCAAGTCTGAGGTGAAGAGCATGGTGAAGCGATGCCGCCAGCTGGAGAACATGCAGCTGGAGTGCCACCGCAAGATGGAGGAGACCGGCCGGGAGCTCTCCTCCTGCCAGCTCCTCATCTCTCAGGTGCCAACACAGAATAAAAAAAGAAGAAGAAATAAAATAAGCAAACTAAAATAATCATGGGCAGACGGTTGAAGGGGTGGAAGGGTCTTCATGTTGTCGGTGCCTTCTGTTTGTGCAGCATGAGGCTAAGATCCGCTCTCTGACCGAGTACATGCAGAGCGTGGAGCAGAAGAAGAGGCAGCTGGAGGAAAGCCACGACTCCCTGACCGAAGAGCTGGCTAAGCTGCAGGACCAGGGTAACGGGCAGCACAGAAAAGCTCAGGAAAGCCTGTCTTGCAAAATAAATTCTGCTTTCTTGCTTCATGTGGCTTTTTTTTGTTGCTTGTTTGCCACTGAACTTACAGATAACTCTGTGCTTGAGGAGAAAGACGGAGAGAAGGGTGAGATCGAGGATGGAAATACGAAGGTAACAAAGATTTTACTGTGTGCGTTTAGGAGAACGTTGGTGTATTTTCTTGTAAAAATTTAGTTTTTAATCTCATAATAAGTTTGACTCAAATTACACTCCTGAGCTGCTAAAATAAAACTATACCAGATTTTTTAAAATTAATTTGATTTAAGTGTTTAACGCTCAGACAGGAGAAACCATGGCATGGCAGTCAGCATCTTTTAATGCACTTGGTTTTCCCAACTTCCAGAAAGCGCTTCGTCAGCAGGGGGAGTCTCACCGCGGCCTCCATCACAAGCAGCTCACCCGCCTGCGGGATGAGATCAACGAGAAGCAGAGGGCCATCGATGAGCTCACCGAGTCTGACATCTTCTTTTCTTTTACCAAAAGATTGTCTTCTATCCAATCTTTTAATTTCAATAGTTATTTGCTATTTTACTTGTGTTTCTCATTGAAGGAACTGTGACATATTTTATTTTTTATGTCCTAAAACTTCAGTCGTAACTCCAAGCTGGAGCTGGAGCTGGCTCAGGTCCGCGCCGACTTTGATCGCCTGAAGAGTCAGGACAGCTGCAAGAGCGAGCGCCTGGAGGAGCTTTCGTGCGTATCTGGGAGTTTTAGTTTCACTAAAGCTAGATTCGGATTTAAGTCATAATCCTAATGTTCGAGAGTATGTATGTATGTATGTAAATGAGTATTTATGCATATTTGACGACAGAGGTGATTGATCTGAGTTTTATTCCAGCAAGAGAACAACTGAACAGATTGTTTTCCCTCTTTTTGCTAGATTCCTGCATGAGCGCCATGAGCAGACCAAGCAGGACTTGAAAGGTCTGGAGGAGACTGTTGTGAGTAAAACAGACACGACTCTCCATCTGCTTACAACTCCCAGAGTTTCTCCCTAAAGGATGACACTGTATAAGTTTTGCATAACATAGAAAGTAGTTGTTTTTTCCACAGGTCTGCAAGACCAAAACAGTAGAATTTTATTTTTGATCAAGCAACCCTGCTTGATCAAACTACAAGAACTACAACAGTTTTCAATTGTTGTCATCTGGACAGACAGCAGTCGTGTGATTGGTCCAAGTTTTGAATTGGCCGTGGTTAACACGCTGAAATGCTGCAGTGGGAGAGACTTATGAAGACTTTCCAGAGGCTCTACACTTGAGTTCTGTCTTATGGAGCATCTCTAGACTTTAACCGTCTTTCCGTCTTCCAGGCCCGCGAACTCCAGACCCTCCACAACCTGCGCAAGCTGTTCGTTCAAGACCTCACGTCGCGGGTTAAAAAAGTAAGGAGCTCAACTCTCAAGAAACCCATGAGCCTCACAGAGGCTTACGAACATATTCACATGCCTTGAAATTCTTCACATTTTGCCACATTACGATGACAGATTGCAATTTTTTTGACTTGAAAGTGATGGTAAAGCGGAAGGAAGAGGATTCATGGTGAGGACATTTTCACTTTTAAAACATAAATGTAAAGCAGCAGCTCAAGTAATAAGACAAGTGGTCAAAATAACTGACCACTTGTCTACCTGTAAACACATTACAATCCTGAATAAAAAAACTGTTTTAAAGGCTGAGACTGGGACACTAAACAATGATAACAGGATTTGTAAAAAAAAAAAAAGATACAAACTGTTAATCATTTATCTTCTACTCTTCAACTTTGCTCACTTACTGATGTGACAAAATGTAAAAACGTACCGCAGCAAACTGCTCTGTGTTACTTTAGAGTTTTTAAATATTTCCACAGAAATATAAAAAACAAAATGTAGCAGACAATTCATCAGCTCCTCCGTTAAGAAGCTTTCCTCTTTTGTTTTTTGTTTTTTCTCTGTCTCTGCAGAGTTCCGAAATGGAGCCTGATGATAGCGGGGGGTCTAGCACCCAGAAGCAGAAGATTTCCTTTCTTGAGAATAACCTGGACCAACTTACAAAGGTTCACAAACAGGTGAGAAGCACATAGAAATGAGACGGGTTGTAATAACAGACGATGGGATCCTGCAGGTTGGAATTAGATCTTAGAGAAGACATACGGCATTAATACAGCAGAGTTATCATGATGCGTTATTGCTATTTTTCACTCACTTTTTCCACCAGTAAGTTTTGGGTCATTTGCTCCAAACAACACAAGTAGATTGTGAGTTTGAAAGTAATAAATGAAGATCTATGCGAACCGTTTGTTTGCATTGGCGTTGTGCCTTTAAATCTGTTGTATTTCATCCTGTTTCCTGTCTCTCTCCCCCACCACCTCACCCTCAGCTGGTTCGTGACAATGCAGATCTGCGTTGTGAGCTTCCAAAGCTGGAGAAACGTCTTCGGTCTACTGCTGAGAGAGTTAAGGCCCTGGAGACTGCACTGAGAGACGCCAAAGAGGGCGCCATGATGGACCGCCGCCGCTACCAGCAGGAGGTGGATCGGATCAAGGAGGCCATGAAGTCTAAAATCGCGCTGAGACGCCCCCATGCTGCACAGATCGGTACAGTTCCCTCACTTGTCCTTCGCAACACTCGAGCGTGACGGTGCGACTGCGAACAGGTGACAAATCTCGTCTTTCCAACAGCAAAACCAGTGAGACCAAAGCAGCTGCCCGTCTGCTCTCCCACCAACCCGTTCTACGCCTACATCCGGGCCACCGAGCACGCCAACGCCTACAGCAACGCCCTCTTCCAGAGCAGCACGACGCCCAAGAGCTCCTCCAGCATCGACTGCAACCTGAACTCTGTGCAGAGCAACACGTGAGTTAAATACTCCCTCGGTCTGCGCCATCTTTGACCGGAGCGCTTAAACGTTTTTCCACATTTCTCCATGTTTAGACCAGAAACTGCAAAGTCGTCTACGTCAATGTGACAGACCAACGCAAGGCGGTGACTGTGAAGCAGAAGGAGAACGCATGATATTAGAAACATTGTTTACGAAAGTAAAACACAATTAAATAAAGAGGTTAAACCAATGTGCTGCCGGTTTATATGCGGAATAAAATATGTGACACCAGTGTTTGTAAGAATGTTTTTATAAAAGACTAATGTTAGAGACTGGGGCAGAGCTTCACTTTCCAGTAGAAAAACAACTGAAAATATGCAAACACAGAAACAATGAAATCTCTTATTTATGTTTTAGAATGGCCCAGTCAAAGTCCAGCCATAAATCCTTATAGAATACATATGATAAAACTTGAAAACGATTCTTATTAGAACGTTCAGATTTTCAGAAATATCCCAGTAGCTTGTGTTGGTCTGTCAGCTGAATCAGCGAAATACTCTGAGGTTAGAGGTGATTATGTGACAAAAATACTAACAGATACAAGGTACTACTTTTGTAATGCCTCGTACATAAAGACATACAATCAAACAAGCTGATTTTGTGCTGTGAAACGAAGAGATCTTGCAGGTTTCTTCATTTAGTTTCAATGTTTTCCTGTTTGGCAGAGTTTCCACAGCTCTGGGCTACAGAGCAGGAAGATATAATGGAGATGTGCTGGAGTCCTACCCACTCAACATTGACAACGGTAAAAATAAATTTATAAAAACCTCATCTGTTGTTGAGGACAGCGCTAATAATTGTGTTGTAGCATCTTCTTAAACTCCTGATTTTTTCCTCCAACAGGAAACAGTATCAATGAAACCAGAGACATAAATGACAACAGGTGAGATCTCAAAGAAAATATTCATCATTTTATTCAACAAAGATTTTCAATCTTTTTTCTTCTTCTTCGATAAACTAAAAATGATCTTAAGCAGTGAGGTTGTTATTAAGAGTCAGTCAGCTGACCTTTACGCTGCACTATTCAGATGAAACACACGATGTTTTTGTGTCTGCTTCATCAGAAGTGACGTTCACTGTGGCAGCGAGGTGGATGACTCACACAGGCACAACAGCATGCAGCAGCCGCAGACTGCTTCAAGTTGTAAGTTTATACGAATGTAACCTTTAATCTAACGACTACATACCTGATCCTAGACTCTCTTTGAATTTTAGATTTTGTTGCTTCACTTTCTGCATAAAGCGATAGATAATAAAGGGCAGAATTCCTGATGTTGTCCTACTAAATACTTTTCTCCGCTATTAAAGTAAACAGAACTGCATTGGATGCAAAAACCCAGTAAAAAAAAAAAAACAGCTTCTGTGTTTGGTTTGGCTTTTGCCACTAAAAGTTAAATCTTGTTGTTTGTCTATTGAAATTGTAAGGAGTTTTTTTCCCCCATCACAATAATTCTACTAAAATCGATGACATTATGTGGATATATTGAAGCAACATCAAAAATATCAGCCATGTTGCTAAAGCTTGGGCACAGATTGATATGGGCCAAAAGTCCAGCAAACTATAGCTTGTGGAATATAAATATTTCATCAAAAATGATGCAGCCTAAAGGCCCTTTGATCAAATATTAAGGAAATGTGTGTAAAACAAGATGAATCTGCATGGATTCTCTTAAACTTAAAAGCTCTTTATTATTCTGATATTTAGCAAGCACAAATGTTTTTGTCGTCCTAAATGACTGAGGGTTAAGAATAACTTAGTTGCACATAATTTCAGACACTGAGGGAAAAATCTTGTTTTATTTTGCAGTGTATTTAAATATCAGGCTTACATTGAAGAAAATATCACTGTTCTAAAGAAAATATAGTATACTGGTGAAAGGTTTTTCTTTCATAGCTTCAAAAAATAACTTTATGCATTAGATTCACATACAATAAGCAAGAGAAAGTAATCGAAGACTATAATGCATCTAGAAAAAAAATTGTTTTTGCGATTTAATGACGTGTTACAAGCACTTAAACATTTTGGGATTTTGTGTATCTTGTGTGCTTGTTTGAGACACAAAGAGACATTCCTCATAGTGACTAATGAAGGGCATTTACTTCAAAATTAAATGTGTTTCTGTGAGATATAAAGCTAGAAATTAAACTGCAAAACAAAACACAGTCCAATGTAACAGTGCTGAGTGGTGTTTACCAACCAAAATCAACCCAAATCAATTGATTATTTAATGTTCCTTCCTGTTATTAATCTCTATTTGATTGTTTTTGCAGAGCTCAACCAAACACTGTAACCCTTGGAGAACCCTCCCGTTTCGTTTGCATGCAGCCTCTGTGACCTCCGTCCACCGCTAAACCACTGAAGATGAAGATGAAGATCTGTAGCCCTGTGGTAGATGAAGCCCCCTCCTGTTCCCACGGTGACCTTTCTTGCTCTCCATTTTGGGCTCCAGTCCCTTCCGGTTCAGCCAGTGCTGAGCATCTTCTCCCAGGCTCTGCTTTATTCAGACAGCCTAATCGCAGACGAATCTAAATTATTGATCGGTTAGTTCATCGACGGGGCCGGCAGATATCACTGCCTGAGGTGGCTGAACCGAACCAGGACTGGACCCAGATTGCTCGATGCTCACACTTTGTAAATAGTAGTGCTGTATACTCCTGTAGTTCTTTTCCTTCTTTTTGTTTTTGACCAACAACTGTTTGTCCAAATTGCCACACTCGCTCCGTCCCCTTTGTGCATATTTTCTTCCTCACGCAGGTTTTAAAAAAACAAAAAAACAAATACGAGCGACCAGGAATCTTTTATTCTGTCATAAATAAGAGCGTATACCAGCTAGTCGGTTGACACCTCAGTCTTTTTGTGCATGTCGCTTAAGTTTCCTGGCCAAGCTTTCAAATCTCTCTGCATGTGTCCTATATGAAGCTGGTGACGGATGCAAGAAACGAGAAACGAGAGCGGGACTATTTCCCTCAGTCCAGATCTTGGTGTCAGGGCTGTATGTTTTCTATCTCAAAGTAAATCTCAGTGCAGATTTAAATAATCGTAAATTTTAAAAAAAAGGGAAAAACACAATGAATATTCGTGTGAATCCCAGCTCAGACTCGCAGTCGCATTGAGTGAATCTCGCCTGATTGCTTTGATAATGCTGCAGCTGTACGATGGCCCTCTGTACATTCCCTGCACCGCTCGCACACTTCAGTGTCCCCTTTACTGAGCCTTAATATCAACTGATACTTCACAGTCAATTGAACTCGCTGGCATTTGCATAAAGTACATTTGTAATTACTACCTCTAGAGCAGCTTGTTGTTTATGAATACCTTTCTGTTCAAATGCTGATTAAAAAGAGAGCTGATCCTAGAGTTTCTACAGACAGTTGTGACTTTAGAATAAGAGTATGTGTAATTAGATTTTGACGTATTAACCATAGCTGTAATTTTCGCCTCATGCCGGTTCATAAAAAAAAAAAGAAGCATTTTTATTTCCTCAGAGCTTGGCCGATGCAATGGTGTTTGCAGAAACTGCCTTTTCAGCTTTAAAAAGACAGCAAAAAGCTTTGTTGTCATTCTTTGTCACAAGATTTGACTTTAGATTTTTGCATACATCTACTCCCAAATGTGTATAAAGCAGAGGCAGTTTTTTCTTTTTTTTTTTACATTTGACATATGGGCAGTTGCCCAGGACGGCATTAGAAAACGGGCGCACAAACAACATATCCAGTATGTAACCTATTTATCTGTTTGTCGCGTTCTCTCAACAAGTTTTCCATTGTTTTCTTACATGTGCAATTAAATGAGAATTGGTACCTCCATGTTGTGGCCAGTACTCCTCACATTGGGACAGAAGGGTGTGTCTGCTGTCGGTCACTTTGTGGACACATGGGCTTAGGCATAAGCTATTTTGTGATGCCTTGTTTTCCTTTAGGTAAAGTGGTTGGGTGCTAAGTTTGTCTTTGCACGACTGGGGAATGAAACTGGAACCGTTTCCATGGGTGTTTGTATCATGGAAAGCAGAATCGGCAGGGAGGAAGTAGCAGTGGATGTTGAAGGGTGGCAGAAGGAAGTGAAGGATCCTTTAGAGACAGTATGGGAGCTGTTACTGAGGACCAAAACATTTAACGTTTCAGGTTTTATTCCCGGCTGAGTAGCCACCAGTCTGGGACTTTTTGAAGAAGTTGTGTGTCCTGTTGTGGTTCTTCTGCAAAATCCTGACCAGGCAATCAGGATAGAGGAAAGCAACATTTCATACAGGTGGAAAACAAGTAGGTGTTGTCTCAAAATGGAAAGGAAAGAGTTAAATGGGAAGGTGAGCAACTAAGCACCCAACCATCTTCTGCCTTCTTCAGTAAATCTGACAGAACTGTGGAGTTTAATTAGCCAATTACACCAAACAAAAACCCAACAACAACCAAACAAAGCAAAAAAAGATTTAAAAATGCTCAAACATTTATCCCATGTGAATTCCTCCATTCTCTTTCATCACATTTCCGCTCGGCCTGATGCTCTTGCTGGCATTAATAACATCTCAGGGCTTATTACACGCATAATCAAAGCAGGCATACATCACCGCCATTGTCTTCCTCCTGAGCTATGTGATTGCTGATGAACAATCAATCCGATAAGTATCAGTGTATCCTCCTTCAGTCTAAGCAAAAGAGCGAGGTGACTCGTGAGAATGGAGGAGATATGTACGTAAATCCAAATAAACCCGCCTCCGTTCTAACTCATAGCCTTTCAACCCTTCAATGTTATATCATATTTACATAGTTTTTTTAAAAATAGATCTGCATTAGAAGGATCGTGTAATATGTGGTCATCTGCTCTTACACTGTCTGAACTCAACATATCTACTATACATGTGCTATATATTGGTAAACCTGTAAGTAAAAAGGCGCATCATGACATAGTAGGATGCATGCTGACCTCGTTCAGAGAAATGCTCCTTTTATTTGTTTCTGTATGCTTCTAATTGTAGTCTCAACATGATTATGTGAAGAGTCACCTTGCAGAATATCTGTAAATATAGATTCATCACTATGCTGTATGTAAACCTGTGTGTTGTAGTAAAAAAGTTCAATAAAACTATAAAAAGGGTGATTTGGTGTCGTTCTTGTTCACGCTGTACGTGGTGTGGATGCTGCATGAGAACAGATGGAAATGGCGCCATCTAGTGGTTCTTGTGGTTAAAGTGTAAAACTTTCAGATTTTATTGAATGAATTGTAGGAGATATTGTCATTTCTCCTGCATTTGTGTTCAATCTCTCCAGGTAATTACTTTGTAGGGCCACTATATGTAGTCTCATTCAGCTCTGCACTATAAGAAATGGATTTGTTCCATTTAAGCTCAATTTGTTCCAGTTTAAGCTCAGTCTCAACTCTCTCTTTTTTTGGCTGTAACATTTTCTAACAGGATTGCCCCTTCTTTTGCTCCATCTATTCCCCATCAACTCTGACCAGCTTCCCTTTCTCTATTGAAGAAAAGCAAACCCGTAGCATGATGCTGCCACCACAACGTTTCGCCATGGCGATGCATTCGTTCACATGTGTAGATTAGTTTTCTGAGCGAATTGTTTTGCATACAAATCAAATGGAAGCAAAGATTTGTTTTGCTTAGCTGGCTTTTAAAAAACAGTGATAGCGCAGTGAGACATTATTCATGTTTGTAGCAAAGGATTAAAAATACCATCACACAAAAAGAGGGACTCCTTGTAGTCTGGAACATGCAGTTATTGCATATTTTTTCAGTTCATACAGTGTTTCTTGAAATGCCCAAACAGAAATGTGCAAATCCTTTCAGTGACTTCATTTCCTGCTCTCTGGTGTTATCGCAACCTCTGACCTAAACAGGAAACTGATGTGAAATTATCTAAAAATGGAGACTTGCCAAAGAAAAGCTGAGATCAAAGTAATGTCAACGGCAAGAAATTAATGAATTAAGCTGCAAGCACTGAAAACACAATAGCCACAGATTTAAAAGGTGCTAAAATATATAATGTACACTGGTGGTGCAGTTATACGGACTCTGCTTTTGTCAGCATTTACAAAATACTGCTGATGAAGTAAAGCTTTGCCTTCAAAGGTACTTCCTTCCTTTGTTTTATTTTATAATAAGCTCCGCTTCTTGGTTCCCACGAGAAAGGAAGCAGTGATGTAAACAGCAGTGGCATGTGAAGCATCTTCAGGCCACTGAGGGGTTTAAGTAAATAAGAAGGATGCAGATTAGCTGCTCGGCTCAGCTAGCTTTAGTTCATATGATTGGAGTTGAATATGAGGCAGATTTTTACTTATCTTCTTTTTTTAAACTTAAGTTTATAGCATACTGCATGGATGGATGCTTATACTGTACAAGAACCAAATATGGCGAAATCTAAAGCAACAATTAGATGGAAAAGTTTGCATTTCATGTCGATTTTCTTTCATTTTAATTTTATTTCTTATTTTTATGACATTGAGAAATCCATAAATATTTTTGGACGTGTAAATTTTAAACAAAATTGTAATTGTTTTTGTCTTGTTTTTATTAAAGTTTTAAGAGGTGTCTTTTTCTATTCTTATCAGTCACAAACATCTTGACGGAATAAAAGTGAATTCAAATTCAGACATACCTTGAATTTGAATAATTTCAAATGTGCGCATCTAATTTAAAAAAAGAACAACGCATAGGCTGTATGTAATTTCAAGATGAAAAAAAAAGAATAGTTACTATCACAAAATTTACACCAATGTGTAGATGAGAACCTAATGCTAATTCAAAATACAAGAACATGAAGTCAAACTACAATCTGATCCATAATCTAATAATTTAATAAATAAATCAAAAGACAGATTCATCCATAATTTCACCTTCATATGTTGCAACCGAGTTGTAAAGTTGACTCTGACCGGCTCGGTAATTACCAGTGAGGTGTTCAGCTTTGACAGTCATTGATTTGGGGGGGGTTGTGCGCATGCCCGCTGCGCGCTCCCGCCCCGCTGTGGGATCGATCGACAGCAGCGGGTCTGAACGGACGAGGCGACAGTCCGCGGCAGGCAGGCGATCGGTCAGACCCCCGTGTCCCTCATCCGGTGGACGGAGCTCGGCCAGCAGCGGTTCCTGTCGCCTGCCGGGTTCCTCAGCAGGAGACCAATAGCCACAAGGTAGAGACTGTCAACGAACGAGCTGATGGCGGTTCTCTCTGTAAAGCTGGAACGTCGTTCAGAGAGGTGATAAACTGAGAGCTGCGTTAGAGTTAGTAAAAATGATAGAAACGCTCGCATGACGGCGCCAGGCTTGGTCTACTATTAAGGCTTATTTAGGATTTTGTGGACAGCCCTGTTATCCAATATTTAACTCATTTGGCTTCAAGGTTTCATTTAAATGTTTTTTTTTTCTTCCTCAAAATGTCTAACTTAGAGCAGCTCTAACTTAAGCTGCTCTAAGTTAGAGCTCTAGAGCAGCTCGCCACAGTTAGAGGGAAGGACTGCAGTGTGTCTGTAGCTGGTTACATGCAGTTACTTACAGATGTGAAGCTCTTACAGATCTGCACATTTAGGCTGCTGCAAGGAATTATTTATCTGTACATTAAGGTGGTTCCTTTAGCAATCTTGTCTTATTATTTACTATAATCAATAACCACAGTTGATGAAATGCTGCTTAACACGTGCACTGAATTTCTATCACCCAATACTGCTGCGCTAACAGCAAGTCACTGTCATCCTGCCAAACCCCACCAAGCACTCTGAGGATTGGATTTCACTTCAGCGAAATCAATGAAGAAAAAAAATGAGGTTGATGTTTTTAATCAGAAGCCTTTGAAGGGGTGATAATCCTCCCTGCTTTTATTCTTCTGCTCAGTCCGATCAGTTGCATAAACCAGAGACTGATGATGTGTTGACACGCAGACACCCTCACACGTACAGGACACTGTGGTTCGGTGTCACTGCTGGGTCCAAATGAACTGAAGATCTGATACCGGCTCTTCATCACTGCTGCTCGGGTCTTCAAGGAGATATTTGTGAGTGGAAGTGAGACTCGTGAAATGGACTCTTGACTTCTGTTACATCCAAGTGTGTGCAGACTTCTGTTTATTTTGGACACCACTGTGATCAATCATGTCAGAGAGTTTTAAGAGGTTGACGTGTGCTTGGGTCTTACTTATGCAAGCCTTAATTGGCTAAAGCAAACTACAGGACACACATCACAAATAGGTCTGGTTGGAGAAGGGGAAGGTGGGTTTTTTCTTTCTTCCTATTATTTGACAAATTAATGTTTTCAACATTGTTATTTTTGCAACGTTACTGAACCAAAACTGGTCACCCAGCTGATTTTGGATTTGAAATTTGTGCAATTTGCATCAGCAGCCAGTTTTGAGAAACTGAATTGGATCATTTTGGGGTTAAATGTCGAGTCTGAAAAGAAACTCATGTGAAAACGATTCAGAAACATGTTGCAAGTCGCTCCGCTGTTGGACGGCTGATTTCTGATGAACCGTCCATGTGACCTGAGCGTCTTCACTTCATTCCTGCAGTTGTTACTGTCTGTGTGTCTGTGTGTCTGTGTGGCAGCGTCTCTTCTGCTTCAGGTCTCCTCCTCTGCTGTGTGGGTGAGGTTATAAATAAGAGGCTGCAGGCTTTTTTTTTTGTTGTTTTGTTTTTTTTGCGTGTGCGTTTTGTTTAACCAGCTGCCGGAGAGGTTTGTTTGCCTCCTCTGACTGCAGGTGAGCTCCGTGGCCTCTAGATGATGTTCTAGTGCCTGTTCAGCCGGAGCCCCGCCTGGTTTGTTGTTGGTTTTTTTTTTTTTACAAGTGTTTTGTCTGTTTGCTTTGGATCAATGTCACCTGTTTCCTGTACTCTAGCACTGTATGTCTAAATGCGCTGCCTCAAAAAAGCATTCTTACAGATTGAACTTTTTTTTGTCCTTTTTTTTTTGTTTTTTAGCATTTTCACACCACAAGACTTTATAGGGAAAAAAGGTCATGCAATTGCTTTAAAAATGTGCAAGATAAAAACGGAAAATTTATCACAGAAGCTGGTCAGAGTTTATGGGAACATGGGTGGAGTTAAACGCAGGGCGATCTTGTAAGAAGCAGTGTTAAAGGCAGCAGAAGATTTAAGACTAAAGGTTTAGAAAACATTCGGGAAATATGAAGGCTTTGGCTTTTTTTTCCAAAATAGTTATAAATTTAGCACAAATGTGATTTAGGATGCAGATGAAGAGAGTCAGTGTGTGAAAACATAAAATTCAAGGTCAACTGTTTGCTTTGCTAAGATGCCGTGGATCTAAATAGCAACCATGACTGGAGGAAAGTTTTGGGAAGAGGTCTTTTTAGCTTTGAGCTGGAACAGATTGAGAGAAAACAAACTGAAAGTACTGAGCATAGAGACAAAGTTCAGTAACTCATACTTTGAGGTTTTTCTTCGGAAAAATTATACCCTTATGATGTTTTTGTCTGAGAGCGTCCTGGTTTGGACAGAAGTGACCGTTTTAAAGTTATTTGTCCATTTCAGCTCCATGAAGTAGGATTGGCTGGTTCTCATGTGTTTTTATCCATGATTCTTCTTTAAATTTGTTATTAAATTCTTATCGTTATTTGTTTAGATATTTTGAAGGTGGAGGATTTTGTGCATTAAACTGAAAAAATGAGAAGGATGACAGTTTCCACATTAAAAGTAAAAAAAAGAAAAAAACATTTTATGGAGGAAACATTTATAGAAATTAAAGTTTACCATAAATCCAAACCAGCATAAGCTGTCTCTGTATTGTGATTCTACGCTTGTCTCAATTTAAGGTGATTGTAATTAAGAAAATGCTTTTAACATTTTCTTCTTTGTATTTTTACAGTAGATTAATTGGCTTTGTGAGCCATAAACTATGTCTTAAAGGACATTTTATTTGTGTATAGTCATACAGCTCATGTCTAATCAGTATAAATATTTAATATTCGGGACTAGAAGCAATCAAAAGCATCCAAGAGCCCTTTCAAATCGTATTTGGTCTAGTGCTCAATACTTCTAAATCTAAAGTGTGTTTGGATTCCAGCTGTTCATGGTCATATTTTCCACTCTCCATTTACTGGACATGGAAGAAAGCAAAATAAAAGATAAAACTAATTGAGTCACAAGTGACAAATTCACTTTTGACTTTTTCAAGTGCTTCTCCCTCCCCAGATAGAAAGGCGCCCGGGTGGTCAGCCATTCTGCCCACATAAAAAAAATGCCAGTGGTTTGGTCTTAGGGAAGTTGATTCATATTATTAAAAATGGTAACTCTAGGTCAGCTTGGAGTTACCAGAAGCTGCTTCACATAACATTGTATTGCAATATCTCCAATAACTAATAATCTATTTTAAATAGGACAAGTCTAACCCATCTAGATTCTTACCTGATTTACAGAACATCCTTCCCTCTTCAGCTCAGATCAGTTCGTTTCTCTCTTTAAACAACCCCGCTAACTCTCTGAACCACTTTCTGTTTGTCATTTCATTTGGCCAAATTGCTATTGGTTACATGTCTGTGCCAAATGCAAACACGCACAAACGCTATATGCTTGAAAAGAGTCAAGTCAGCCTCACAGGCCATTGTGAATGACTGGAGCAGCTCACGCTGATTGATGGCAGTGACTGGTGAGCAGCGGGGTCAGCTCCAGAGGAGGCCCGTCGGGAGCCACACGCTCACTTAGAAGTCTAAAATAGACTCTCCACCTTCCCTCCCCGATGGGCCAATTCGTCTGTCTTTGCTCTGGGCTGCCACCGTGTTGTCGACTAAGTTACTAATGATCAGAACTAAAAGCTTGTGTGTAACTCACCTTTATTACGTGTTTCACTTTGAGTTACTGAAATAAGTGAACGTTTCAATCATATTCTAATGTATGGAATATGAGCGCATATGTTTGCCCCTATATGGTCTAGCGACTTATCCGGGAGATGGGCACCAGGTCTTGTGACATAACAAGGAGAAGTTGGTATAGAAAATGGATGAACATTTGAAGTTGAAAAGATATTGAAGATGCTCCTTCCTCAGTCATTTTTTCTGCAGAACAAAAAAGCTGAACACAAATGCATCTCACACTTTTCAGAATTTTATATGAAAAACAAAAAAAATCTCAGTGTTTATTTTAACCCTTTGACTCATAATTACTTCGATCTTGTACTTTGTGTTGCTCTGTCACATAACTTCCAATAAAATATAATTAAGGTTGTGGATGTAATTTGACCAAGTGAGGAAAAAGTTGAAGTTGAAGACTTTTTTGAGGCACTGTTAAAAAAATCAAAGACTTCTAAATGGTCAATAATATTTTAAGTGCCTAATGAATTGTATAATTTTGTCTTGTGTTTCTGTTATTTTGGTACTGAAATCTGTAGATTGTCCTCATGTGAGGCCTAATCACAGATGAGTTTAATAACAATGTTATAACACATCTCTCATATTTACATAGTTTAAAACAGAGTACGCAAATGACGAAAACAGCCATAGTTACTATTTTAGCTACAATAAAAGAGTGAAAACATCAGTATTAAGTCTCTTACAGTTTATATGGACAGACTTTTTCATGAGTTTAATGTGAGTGGATTTAAGATTAGCTGTGCGAAGGAAGCTGTTGCACTTTTACCTCACAGAAAAACAAGTTGCTTGCCAGCAGTTTCTACGTTGCCTTACTCACCTTGAAGAAATCAAACTTCCGCTTTTCTTAAGAAAATATTCATGGGAACAAAATGGCACAAAATAAGTTTTACTTTACCTTTGCTTTTAGTTTTATTTTACTGTTATAAGACGAGTAACTATGGGAACCCAGGAAGTGAAAGGAGAGATCTTACAGAGAAGAGAAGTTTGATGATGTAAAAGTACAGGGGGTTGCCAGAAATTATACTCTTAACTCTTACAGCTGAGTGTTAAATGCATCTAACGCGGGTTGTTGTCGCTTTAAAGATCCGTAGGTATCCCTGTGAATGTCGACTAATCCAGCAACATTTAATTTACTGTCTGGTTTCCCTGAAGAATCCTAATAAAAACTGGAGACGAATTTGTCACTGAATTCCTGAGAAGACTTAATGTCTAAAGGAAGCCTCACCCGAGGGTAAAAAAGTGCATTTTATTATCTTCTTTGCACCACTGTAATTGGATGACATACATGAGTGACTGTCCTGTGGGTTTTATTAGAAAAAAAAAAAAAAACGCTAAGCAAACCCAGTTACTTTTCAAGCTGTCAGTCAAATGAACTTTTGACCCTGGCTTGCTCATTGAAAGAAATGCATCTCCAGCTATGCTAACTGCTCTACAGATTGGTAATGAGGTGTTAGGTGCCTAAGCCGGAGCTCGGGGTGAGGCGTGCTCCGAGTGCTGAAGATACTGCAGGTAAAAATAGAAGGCCAAAACTGGAGGTGCATTTGTTTCCATGGGTGGCTGGGATTAGCCACTTCAAATCTCTCCGTTCAGTCGCAGCAATCGAGGCAAAGTGCACCAACGCATGAAAGCCTGCACACCTTATTAAACTATGCACTGACACAGTTTAACTGTGGCAGCAGCAAGACTGTGGACTTTCGGATCATTAAGCGTGCTTTATCGGCTGTTTTCGTCCGTTGTGCGGTTCTTGATGTCACTCAGACCTCCTCACTGAGGACACATAGAGTAAAGATGGAGAAAAATACACATTAAAAAAGAGAACAATTTGTAAAAGTGTCAAAATCATTTGCTGAAAGATTTTGCTTCTTTCCCGTTACCTACTATGTTTTATCATTGATGCCTCCATTCAGAAGTTTGGGTTAAGGTGTGCCAGTCTCGTCCGTCTGTAGGATTTCATATCTTTGAAATTTGAAACAACACTGCTGTGTAAAAACAAGCCGTGTTTTTTACACAAACAGACGTAAGGCTCCGTATTTAATGAATTAAAAACAAAAACTTAAAAAAGATCATCTGACTGCTTTGGTTTAACAATTTAATCAACAAATAAGTTTTCCCAGCTAAATAGATATTTCAGCTAAATAGATATGAAGTAAACTTCTGCTACAGTTCGTAGCAGTTTTCCATTAAACCTCCTCATTGAAAATGATCCCATTTTGCCGATTTGCTATTTAGAAAGTAAAGTTTGGAGTCTAACAAGCTCAAATAAGCTCAATCAGTCTGACTACTTGCTTCGGTAGCCAGCCTGCAGTCAGCCTGAGAGACTTTCCATCTATAGTTTAAGAACAGTGTCGCATCAGTAAGAGCCCCTTTAGTTTTGTACTTAATATTTTTTTACAACCAAATTTGTCTTTTATATAATGAAAGGAAAGTTTAAATGACTTTAAACTGCAGCAACAGGTTTTAGTATCTGATGTTTTCAAAGCACAGCTTTTTAGACCTTCTGCAAATTTTGATGTAGGCAACCAGTCCATTCATAGTTACAGATGTTAAATAAAACGTATATTAATGTTGAGATTGATGCCAAAAACACATCTGCTGCATTTCTCTCTACTTCACCGATGCTGTGGCAATAGCAGAGGCTCAGTAGGGGATGAATTGAAGCTTTTCTTCCTAAGTTGATGCTTTTTCTCAACTTCTAAGGTAAATATTAGAACTGACATTAAGGCACACTTACAATAATTATGACTCAAACTTTCTGTCTTTGTATGACTAAGCAAAAACAAAACACAAAAAGTGGCATTCAAGATGGAGAAGTAGCTGAAAGTAAAATATCAAAGAAAAATACATTCTTATTACTCAATATCCCATAGATGACTGCAGAATAAAACACAAATAAATATGTAATCTGTTAATTAAGAGAAAAACACAAACATAGAGTAACCATTTGTTGCAGAAATACTTAAGATATATTTTTAATTAAACAGAATCAGTTAAAGTTCAGTATCTTGCAGGACAAAAGCTTTACCACAGTTAAAGAGTTTATTTTTGTATAGTGTTTAATTTTTTCGGCACTAAAGTCTAATCAAGATAAACCAAGAACTCCTCCTAAGGCCTCAGTTTGAAGCACTTTCAGTGGTTACAGGGTATATCAAGAATTTTTAAATTAGTTGCAATCTGCACAATTGCCACTAGATGTCACCTTATTCCTCACATTCCTTCCTTCCTTTGCTCATACCAGCTCACTTTGTTCTCTGCATCTCTGTCTGCTGTTGAAGTGATATGGAGGCAGGATACACCCAGGTCAGGTCACTCCCTTCTAACAGCCTCTTCCAGATACCGGTTGATCTACAGCGTGTATTTTTTTTCAGTCTGTGAGGTGGGAGGTTGAGCAACTAGTTTGACACCACGCATGAATAGGGAGAACACGCAAACTTCCTATTGCTGCAGGATTTTAAGTCTAGACCTTCTTGCTGTGGTGGCAGTGATGCTAACATCTGCGCTCGTCCAACCCCCTTCCTCACGATGCTTCTTAACGTATTTTTGCTCAGACAAGCAGGCTTTGTGCAGATTATAATTCACGGTGAGATTCCGGATTAATAATATGTGCATGGGATTGAACTGTGTACGAAAGGGATTTTGCAAGACAAACAGAGAGAGAGAGAGATGGAAAGATAAGGACAAGGACGACAAGGCCCTGTCTACGACCAGATGAATCAACAGCTTCCCTCCTCTGGCGAGGACACGCTCGCTTTGCTCAAGCCTAATACCACGGACATGCTGTCACGCATGAACCATTTTTTTCTGTCCCTCATCCCCCCCTCTTCCTGGCGCTCTTTCCCCCCCTCCCATTCGTTCTCTTTGTGTCTTTCTCTGTCCCTTTGTGACTTTTTCACATTGGCCTCGTTAGCCAGCAGATTCACTGCAGAGCCTGAAGGAGGGCCCTGGAGAGGGACAGGACCATAGCAACAAGGGTAGCTTTTTGTAGCACACCAAATTACTTTGACTCACAAGTTTTTTTTTGTTTTTGTTTGTTTTTTTCCCCCTAAAACTTGTTCACAGATAAAGCTAACACTAAGAACTTGTGCGTCTCAGATGAACAAATTGTTTTCTTGCATGGTTGAAATTTCTCTCTGCTGCGTGAAACAGACACAGTGTTTGTTTCAAGAACAGTTTACACAGTTACTCAGCGACAAGGAAAGGAAACAAAATGTGTTTAAATGTTATTTAGAGGTTTGGCATCCTAATGTCCACTGGCCTCTTATAAATTTCTGGTAAAGTTTGTGCTATTGTAGTTTTTTCAAGGCTGTGAAAATAGCAAAGTTTCCATCGATTGGACCTGTCAACGCCGCTTGACATCCATTCAATTTTAACTACACCTCTTCTCAAGAGGTGCCTTACAGACACGTTCAGACACTTGACACTTTTCACACTTAGTCAAAAATTTTGAATCGATTTTATTGGAAATGTATAGTAATAGACCAACACAAGAGTGGCACATAATATTGCAGGGAAGGATGATTTTTGCTTCAAATAAATGAATAAATAGATATAAGTCTGAAAAGTTTGGCCTACTGAGTAAAAGCAATTAAATGAGAAAACAGCTGGAAGCTGACAGAAAGTCTCCATTTATTGGACTGAGCTTGAGCTATTTTTTGAGTCCATGCAAAGCTGATGGACAAAAACAATCCAAAACATGTCATTTTCCTTCCTCCTAATTATTGGTCTGTTTTGTGAGTTCCCAATAGCCTGCACTAAGACCTGTGGGTGCAGCATAAAAATAGTTCTGCTTCAAAACAAAAACATTTTTTCTGCGTCATTGCTGTTTATTTGTTCTTTGATTGAGGTCATATAGTCTTATAGTTTGCGTTTCTGACTCTTAACAGAATCCTTTGAAAAGTTATGTTTGGTGTACCTGAAATTTTAATCAATACAGAGACATGACTCAACATAGACCTCATTAACTATTGATGTTACTCTGGATCTAATATATTTTTTATTCAGCCTTGACGGAGACATGCATTCTGAAATGCCTCCTGTTTATGTTATTTTCGCCTAAAGAAATTAAATGCTCTACATACAAAGGTGGGTATAGAGTATACTGGAAAATTGCAACAAAACATAAAATATAACTAATATTTTTTATAGGTCGCTGCAGTAAATGTAACACAAAGCGGTGACGGTGAGAGGTTGATGGAAATATATTCATTGTTTTCAACATACTTCAATAAGAAAACATTTTAAAGTTTGGTGAATGTTGTTAGACTGAAATTATTACAGAAAATCAGAGGCAACCAGAAAACCTGCAAGAATATAATGGAGCAGAAGCCGTTTTTAACAGAGGAAAAGTTACTCTCTTTTTTTTATCTCAGCATTAATTGTAACATTATTTTTTATTTATCACCCTGAGAAATGACCTCAAGGCATGAAGTTGGTGCATGATAAATGTGGATAAAGTTCAGTTCTGTGAATCCTTTTGCGAGGCAGAGACAGTCTGCTTCTTTCTGTCTCTCTCTCTCTTTGTTAATGTTTGGCCTCACTCCCTCTCGGACAAACACTGCAGAGAGCACTTGAGGGGCTGTGAGAAGGAAACAACCACAGAGAGACAGAAAACCAGAAAGCAGAGAGCAATCAGAGAATCGGAGCGCACAGGGGGGAGAGAGGGAGGCAGACACACAGAGTCGTTGTGGACCGGCTGAAGACTCGCCGATTGCTCATCAGCCCACCGTGACTCAGCCTTGTATGCGTGTCTGAGCAGAATGGATTTCATTTGGGTTCAGCTGCCTCTGAGCTCCGCACAGGATTTTCACTCCTTCTGGATTATATCTGAAAAAGCAGCCGGTGTCATGAGCGGGGAAGCCAGCGAGCAGAAGAGAAGATGGTAATGTCACAGTTCTTCAGTGTGAGATTACTTTCATCATGCTCTTTTTTCTCTTTTGCGTTTTTTTTTCTTTTTACTGATTAACTGAAGCAGCTACTTTTAAGAGTGTAGTAAATTTGTAGCTTGAGTTTATTTCACAGCTCCGCTTTTATCTCCTGAATGAAGACCTTTTAGATGTTTATAATCTTCAGCTGTTACAGATGTGGTATTTCTTAATCAAAACACTATATATAGTTGACAATTTTATACTGTTCCATTTAAGTTAATGCTTTCTCTCAAGCCTGAACAAACATGGTGTTTTCGACATCCTAAACTGCTGACAGGTGAAGCTTTGCATCAGAATCGTGACGTTCTAACACCATGTCTCCAAAAATTAATACCACAGAGGGATTTGTTTGGTGCGTCCGGACAAGAAGCTCTTTATGCTGTAACACCCGTGTACTCTGACCACATTTCTGCCATAGCTAACACTCACTGCTGCTGCTCTGCCCGAGCAGCCTGACTCAAGGTGAAGCTCTCAGGTTACCGAGCAATAGTCCAGGTTTTACAATCCATCCCCTGTGCCTCCTTCCTGCTCCTGCCCTACAAGATGTGACTCATGCATATACAAGCAGAAAGTGTCTTTTTTTAAAGTATGGGTGGCTGTGTGAAATGTGGATTTAGATTTTAAGCCTGGAGGAAATGTCTCAGTTTGATTTTGTCCGTTTCAGGAAAAGTCTGAGACGAGCGTATTTTTCATTCGACGTCAGAGAGGGTGGTGCCTCATTTTGTGCATAAAGCTGAATGTGTTTGCCGCCGACAGGCTGCTGGGATGTTATGAAGGGAGTTGAATTTTAAATTACCCGCCCAGCTCTCCTGTGGGTTTGACTTGGCATAAGTGTTTGTGAGTTTTCCAACCCTGCTTCCTGTATAAGTTTTCCGTGTCGTCGAAACCAGGGGTCCATTAGCTCCGTTATTCCTGCTTTCTGAGTGACCTCGATGTCTCGGTGTTTGTTCCCTGTTGACTAAGTTGTACAAAGCGTCTCCTTTTCCCTCTGCAGAAAGACAACTTGTCCTGTCTGAGTGATTCGATGGAAAAAATACACTAAAGTCTGATCCAAATCTCTGCCAGTAAACCTACAAATCATCATCTCTCCTTTACTTGGATTACCATCATTAACTTTATATACGATGCCTTGCAAAAGTTTTAATCTCCTTCAGTATTATTTTATTTTTATCCAACATGTTTTATTGGAGTTTTATATTGTGATACATGGTTTTCGCAAGTTTTACAAGATAAAATCTGAAATCTGTTTCATAATATCTCAGTCTCATTCAAACTCAAATTAAGATTTTGCCTCTGACTTAACGTTGGATTTAATTTTGGACTTTGACTGGGCCATTCAACTGTGTTTTCTTCAAGGGCTTAATTACTTAAGTTTATTTGTTCAGACAGCACATGGTAATTAGTACAAAATAACTGTTTTCCAGCAACCATGATGCTGTAACATCAATGTGTCATAACAGAGATCAGGGCAGTGCTAAGTGTTTTCCCTTGCTTTGTGTTTTGCATGTAAAAAGTTGAATTTGTTTCTCATTTGACCAGAGCATCTTCCGGAAAACTAGAAATCGGACATTTTGGTAGTTTTCTTTTCCACTTTCCCCCCACAAGAGTCAGATTTGAGATGTGCTTAGCAAATATTTGCCCTGTTTCTAATTCTCTCCAGTGAGTTGTGGATATATTTTGGCTACTTCTCTGATTGATTCATCTTCTTTTCCAGATTTTGTCTTGAGATTGGGACATTTTCTTTCCATTTATGGACAATCTCTGTATTGTTGTGTGAGATGTTGGTTATTTGTTTTACAGTATAATCCATAAACGTCTTCATGACCTCGTCACTGACTTGTCTGCTGTGATGCTGTTAGTTCACTGATGTTTTCTCACAAACCTTCACAGAAACGGGTTTAAATTGAGATTTAATTACACAGTGATTGACTCTGTTCTCCATTAAAATGGCTCCGTACTTTCAGGTATCATGGTAAAGGAATGTACACCAAGCATTTTTAATGTGTGAAAGAATAAGAAAACCATGTGTTATTGTCTTCACTTATTATGTGTGACTTTTTTGCACTGTCACTTAAAATATATTTGTGTTTTTAAGTGACAAAATGTAAAAAAAAAGTTCAAGGGGTATGAATTATATATTTTTTAAAAATCAAATAACTGTCAACACATGTATGATTCAGTGTTTTGATGTTTGCTTGTATCGAAGTGGTCACTTTCCGTTGTTTGTCATGAAATCTGTAGGTTAGAGTTACATTAAGCACAGCTGAGGCCTAATTACAGATGAGACAAGCATGTCAGTGAAAGCTAAGCCACACTTTGATATAATAACATCCCTCACATGGACACAGAGTACGTACGTCAGCCGCGCTCACGGTAATTTTTAAAGACTGCTCGGCTCATTCACAATTCCCTCACGTGTTTTCGATGACCCAGACTGAACCACCGACTGCTACTTTATGGCCACTTTCATATCGCTCTGCTGATCGAGACGGTCATGATTGGTATTTGTCTCCGGCGAGCCCCGGTCTCCTTATCCCACTGAAGCTGCTAAATATACCGTCTGGCCATCGTGGAGCCTCTGTGGTTTTGTACGGAGGATTTATGGCTTACGACAGTGTAATTTGGCTTGAGCCTGAGAGGAGGTGACATCAGGTGTGTTGAGGCACATGGATAATGTAAGACTGAAGAGAAAAAAACTGAGAAAATGAGGATTTTTGACCTTCTTTTGTTGTTGTTTTCTTCAAACGTATAGTTGATAGCTGAGGAGCTCAGTGCTTTACCATCGAAGTCGATTCATTCAGAAAAAGAGTGTAATTTGAGCTTTACAGAGTAATCTCTGCCTGCTGTATGTTTCTAGCAAAATAAATGAATCCCAAATGATTGATGTCTTTTGATCTCATACTGAAGCTGTGATTAAAATGAACTGATAAGGAAACTGAGTCATTTTGTGAATGTTTCACAGAAAAGTCCACATTATGGTTGCCACAAGGCTTTGTGTGCTCTGTTCATCGGCTTGTTGATGAACAACAAGCCATGTTGTCGTCCATAAATGTGTCATTTTCTGTGAATGATGCAACAGATCAGCAGACTGAAATCCTCCTTTCTGAAGAGAAAAGTATGTGTTCAAGATGTTGAAGCAGTGTGCTTGTTTGTTAGCTAAACTACTGACATCAACTATTAATAACCCGTCTATGACTTTTACTCAATGTTCATTTCCAGTGGCCTCTTATAAAAATGCAGGATTTGTGGTCACAAATACATTTGTCCATCCTTACAGCCATCTGTTCAAACATAAGGCTCATTGCATAAAGTGTCTTGTGAAACTATTTACACGTTTTTCTGTTTTTGCTTTTCCACATCCTAAGGAAGGAAAATTATTTGTTTTCTCATTTTGAAGAGCGGTCAAAAGAAATGGCCATATTTACATCATTGGTTATCTAAAATCTAGATTTTTTTATTTTGTTGTTGACAGGGTCGTAATGATGACTTTTCCTTTGATCTGATTGGTAGGTTTTAACACTCTGGTCATAAACAGATGGTTATTTCTGTCGCATGTCTATTTATTGAAAATCTCTTTCTTCCAACAGAGTGAACAACGATCAAGGATCGGATGCTTCAGCTCAGACTGATATTTGTTATTGTTGAAAAATGTAGGGAAAAAATCTTCCTTATTGTCATCTGATACAAAAGAGTGAAAGAGTTGAAAGCTTGAACTAATTTAGCTTTTTAAACAATCTGTTTTTTTAATGTTAGACATGTCCTTTATTCTGATTAGGGCAACTTTAGTTGATCAATTTAGTCAGGTAATTAACAGTTTGAAAACATACAGTGTTGTTTATTTGAAAAACAAACTATATTTGCAGATTCATCATCCAAACCAGATTACATTGAGATTATTTTCGACCAGTAAAGCTAAACATAATGCTGTTTAAAGAAATGCAACAATGAAACGGGAAAAGATTTGCTCCTTTCTTTAAGACGCCAGCATTTCTCCCTGTCCTCTCTGCCCAGCAGCAGTGAACTCAGTATAAACAGTTTGTGTAATCCAGCGGGGAATCAGTGAGTTGAAGATGAAAAGCAGCAAATATCAACACAGGAAATTGATTCTTTTTGTGCTTATGTAAAGTTTATCCAAGTGTTAGAACAGTGGTTTCTTACAGGGTCTCACATTTGTTCATGCATTTAGTAATAGACAGTCACAGCTCCAATTTTTGCTGATTTTTGTTCTGTTTTGTTTTGTTGTTAAAATGGCGATGTGACGTGAGTCGGTCCTTTCTCCCAGCAGAGCAAACGGTTCAGGCTCCTGATTTACAGACCTTTGTGAAGGCAGATAAGACAGGTCTTTAGCATCTTAAAAAAATGACTAGTACAGTTAGCACCGCTAGCGTTACTATAGCCCGCCAGGAATATGTTCTTGAGATTGTAGAAGAATGCTGCCAGAGCTTGATCTGTTATAGACAAAATGGAAATTTCTCTCATAATTCAGAATGTATAAGAATAATCCATCTCGCTACATTTCCTGTCACTTTTCAGATGACAATGATTAAACTGAAAAAAAGTAAGTGTGCATTAAAAACATTCAAGATCTCCATTAGAAATGTCCAAATCTGCATGCAAACTTTCTGGTTTTCTCAGTCCAGATTTGCTTGCCCAGCCTGCAGCCGGCTTGACATCAGAAATGCTCAGGGACTATTTTTGTTTCATAATGATACTGGACAGAGATATTCAAACTGTCTTCGGTCGCAGCACTGAGACATCTTATCCACAGCAATGTGAGGGTCGTAATTTATTTCAGTGACTTACTGGGAAGGATCTGCGTGTTTTTGAAGCCAAGTAGTTCTGCATTAACAGCAGTGTGCTGCCAGGACAAACAAATAAACTTTTGGTTGTTTGGGTTCCCTTTTGTGAGTCAATACAGGCTGTTTCTGAAGAAGCAAAGTGCAATGTTGCCTTCCCAAGGATCCAGTGAACACAACTTTAGATATAATTTTGTGCAATAGCATTTTTCAAGCTTGCTAGCTATCCTTACTAAACAAATGAATCAATATTTCTTTTGGGGTTTTTATGTCTTTTGAGGCCTGGAGGCCAGCAGGGGTTCTGAACAAACCCAAAGATCGTTTACACCTCGGGCCGCCGCTGACCCAGATGTGTCCGACAAGTCATTTCACTAATGGAATGACAGAATTGATGACTGAAGTGTTTTTAGGTCCTGTGGAAACAGTTTAATTAAAAATGTATGAACTGTGATCTATATTTACTTCCACTAAGCTGTGTGTTTCTGAGCTGCAAGCAACAACCGTCACCATCCAGCCTTCGGTTGTCATCCCCTCTCCATCATTTTCATAATTGCTGTCCCTGTCTTTCTTGTTAACGTTATGTTGGTGAGGATTGTTGAGGTTTGCCCCAGCGGGGTGTGGCAGAAACCACCACAAAGCTCTGCGTCAGACATGCTGTTCCCTGAGCTGTGGGATCTGAGGACAATCAGGGAGTTTCGGAGGATAATGTCACGGTACAAGATTATAGAGGCGACTTGCCAGTTCAGGAAATGTTGGGACTGACGGCATCTTGCCAGACTTGTCATCTCCATTGAATATTTTCACATTTTGTAATACTCCATCCCCGATAATGCATTTTATTTGAATTTGGTTGTAGTACTCCAACACAGTGCACATAGATGTGAGGAAAAAGAAATACAGTTTTTGAAATTTTTGAAATTGTGCAAACACCCAAAATGACACTGTTACACACTATTTTGTGATGATCTATCTCAAACATAACTGGTTACAGGGAAGATGTAACTTAGACATGATTGACGTATGGATTTGACTAATTTTGTTAGCTTAGCCAACAGATTTAGCTTAAGAAACATCTCTGGTGTTCCCATTACCATTAGTGTGTCTGATTTTATTAAATCTTACACAGTTTGCCTGGGTAGAAAAACAATCTTCAGGCCATACATCAACGTTCTCACATGCAGTTTCCTGGAGTCAGGTTCTCCTTCTGAAACCCACTGCTCTGGTGTTAGTGGCGCTAAATAAAGCAGAACCTAAATGTGGGGTGGGAGGCACGGGGGGGTGGGTGGGGATGCATGACTTCAGGTCAAAGGGAATGTGAAACCATTTACTTGAATATTTGTCCACAGGCTGTCTGCCTCCACATAGAAGAACAAGAATTACTTGAATGAAGCCAAAGCCTTATCTCTGATGATGAGGCATTTCTGGTTTACTCTGAAACAAAATTATTTAATGAACTGCATTTTTGCTGCTTAACACTACATATTACTGAGACCTCATAGATCAAATGTAATTAAATTGGTGGGTCAGAATAGAAACTTAGACAAATTCATGTAAAATCAAGTTTTGGCATTTTGGCAACAAGGCAGTTAAAAGTGCTTTAAATGATAAAAAAAACATATTAAATCAAAAAGAAACAAACAAAGAGAAGTAATAACATTTTGAAATCCAGGCTACAATTAATAATCTATGCTCACTTTTTAATCAGACAACCCTAAACAAATGGGTTTTTAAAATTGAGCTAAAAAGAAGAATTGCTGTATTTGAATAAAATTAAAATGGAAAACAGTGAACCAGGTAAACACCTTCTGGCTGCTGATCATAATAATGTGCATAAGTTCTGTTAGGATAAATTAATTTGATTTAATTATACAACAAAATACCCTTAACACTAAAATTGAAATTAAAAAAATTAAAAATTTCCTGCAATATTTTTTTGCAAAGAGATAGAAATTTGTATTCTTTTTGTTTTTTTATGTACATGTCTCCAATTTTACTTAAGTGATGACGACGACAACTTTCTGCGCCACTGTTGAAAGTGTTGACATTATTCTGTTGACTCTATGGCAATCTACTAGACGGTCATTAAATCGAAATACATTCAGAAAAACATAAAATATTAACAGGAAAACTTCACTTAAATAGTTCATTTGAATATCTACAGGGTAACTTGGTGCTTCATCAGCGTTTTGTTAGTAAAATATTGAGTAGCTGCACCCCTGTTTCTGTGTCATCATCAGTTTCCAGGTTTGAGCAGCTGACATGAAGTAATATGCTGAATGCAAGAACAGTAAATGTTTTGAGCAAATCTCCTTGAAACTTTCCTTTTCAGAACCTTGATTGTGTGGAGGGATCGATCCAGCACCTCCTCTCTGCGCTGTATCCCCCCTATGAAGCCACCGCTCCCACCCTCCTCAGCCAGCTCTTCCAGATCATCGACGGCCGCTACCAGAGGGACGCCCTGCGCTGTTTTCTGGACTTCCTGGTACCGGCCAAGCACATTTTAGATACTGTGCAGCAGGCTGCATGCGTAAGTTATTCGCCGAGACTCTCTTACTGTTTAAAACAGAATATGAATCACGTCAATTACATACATGTGTAATAACGTCATCATACTGTCCACGTTCAGGCCCGATACTCCAATGTGCTGTTCCTCTGCGAGGGCTGGCCTCTTTGTTTACGTGACCAAGTGGTTGTCCACCTCGCTCCGATCGACCCCTCCCTTCTTCAGCCAGGCGACTTTTACCTCCAGGTGACTCCATTCTGTGACCAATCAGCTCGTATCGTGGTCTGCAGCTTGCTGGAGGAGGAGGGGCTTGGCGTGGAGGTGGTAGAGGAGACCCCGGTCCCTGAGACGTCCTATCCTTGTATCTTCAGCTCTGGCTGGCTGGACGAGGTCAACCAGGACCGCCAGGGGTCGCCGCTCAGACAATGCCTGGTCGCTACTGAACGAGGCGTGGTGAGGTTGCCATGGGAGCGGGTGGCTGTGCCTGATTTTGTGCAGCTTTCACGTTGTGCTGGGAGTAGCATGGCCTCTGCTGCTCCGTCAAATTCACCTTTAACTCCGCCTCCTCCTCCACCTCTTCCTGATTTGTCCAAGACTTCCTCGTCTGATAAAACCTTCACTCTTTCCTCTTCAAAGAATTCTGGGCAACGTGATCCTGCGACTAGTCAGAACTCAGTTTTAACATCTTCCCCAGCAGCTTTCTCTGTGGAAACCAGGATATGTCCTGCAAAGCACGGCATCGCTGTGTCACTTTGCCTGGTAGATGCTAGAACTTCGTCTTTGTCACAGCTGGTAAAAATTAAAGGAAGCGAAGCAGAGCATAAGCCAATAGGCTGGGTGTCCCCACATACCTGGGACAGTCGCTTCACTGGGACAAATCAAAACACAGCCGCAAAAACGGAAAAACCCAACCTCTCAGGTGGCAATATAATTGACTTCAAAGTTGGGAATAAAGGTGCTGAAGCTTCTGAAAATATATTGGAAGATAAACAGAGAGACTCTAAAGCACAGAGAATGAGCAGACATGAGCCAGCAGCTGTTGCAACAGGGGACTACATTGATATACTGCAGGCCAAAATGCTCTTCAATAAAGATTGGTCATTGACCGAAGAACAACAAAGCATGCAAGCGCACAGCAAAGCACAAAAACATCCAAATTGGCAAATTCAGCCAATCACGCAACCGTTCAGCACACAGTCGGGAGTAAATTCTCAGACAAAAGCACAAGACTTGTCTGGAGACATAGGACCTCAATCTGTTCGTGACCATTCCCTGAAGGAGCACCCTTCCTCCGACTCCCTGGACTCACCTCAGTGTATCCGCACTGTGCGCTTTGCAGAGAAGCCCTGCACCCCATGCTTGGCCAGACGACAGGGTGGGAAGGTCACCAAGGCTCAAGAGCTGAGATGTCGATACAGAGACTCATACCAGGCCGCCATACAGAACCCTGTCACCTTTGGGGCTGAGAATGACAGAGGGGCTATGCCAGCCGCAGTGGAGGAGGACACGAATACCTCACAGAGCGCCGACAAACTGAGAGCTGAGGATTTGTGGAGAGATGTTCAAGACACAAGATGTGATCCTGGAAGCTGTAATCAGTCTCCTCCACACAACTAGGTGGGGACATTTGTAAAGAGTCAGGAGAAATAAACTGCGTCCCGTGCAGAAAACCAAAAGAAGTAAATGTCACGCCCTATAATGATGGCAGAGTAGAATCTGTCAAATCTTCTGGCAACTTTCACAACGTGAGCACGACGAATCCAACGTCAGAAATGAGGACACAGACTGAGATCCACATGCCTTTCAACCATCTTGAAAGCCATCAAACCAGAACCACTTCGTCGACTACAGCTCCAAACTTTAAGTCTACCCCCGCGCCGCAAAACAGACGAGACGCCCACCCAGACAGGAGATGTTCATCTCTCTCCACAGCGGTGGTGGACACCTCGGAAAAGTGTGAACTGATCATTGTCGAAGGCCAAAACATCCGGAGAAAAGAAACCTCTGAGCCTCGCGCAGAGATTCCTCAGCTGCATGTGGTGAAATGTAAAAACAGCACAGCCTTCAGGCTGGTTTCACCCAAGATCAACAGAAAGAAAAATCCTCTTCCAGGTAAAGAACTGTTCTTGCTTTTGTCATCACAGTTTGGAACATTTGTACAATACATTAAAAGTAAAATGTGTTGCAGTTGCAGAGCAGCTTGGCACCAGAAGAATAGATAGCCATGTAACGGAGAAGCCATCCCAGATGAATCCATCGTCCTCCGCTGAGACCAAGAGGACGTCTCAGCAAGCGTCTGGTCGCCCCAGACCGGACCACCTCCCTCTGGGATCACCAGACCCCAGAGCCCATCCCGTTTACTCTGGGTTAGCCTCTCTCACAGGTCATTTAAAATTTCTCGCTGCTTTAACCACAGATATAAATCTTTTAAATTCTATAGTTCAACACCTCTAAGCAAAGGGTGACCAAAAACGTTCACATTACAAAACGAACACTAAATTTATTCTTACACATGTAAATCAGAATTATCTCATGTCGCATAGATGATAAAATACCATCTACCAAAGTTTAGCCAAACATCTATCAGTTTTTTTAGAGATCGGTTACCTGGTTCAGCTGAAGCCCGACTACATTATTTAACTCCACAACTTCTGATTCCCTCCGTCCACTGCAGGCTGCAGAGACAGGACAGGCCGGGCGATCGTTGAACTCTACGGACACGATCAGGGATGGGAGTCAACAGTGACGAGCCACGAGTTGTTCCAGATGCTGCTCTATTTCTACTCCATCACCAGGTGAGGAAAAAGAGTCTCAGATGGTAGAGCCTGAAAAATAAACAACATGGGAACTGGTTTGTTGCAGACACTCACTACTCATTTTTAGCCTTTTAGTGTCTGCAGTGGCATCAGTGTCGATACACAGTGCTGTGGTCAGTTGTCTGCACGCAAATTTTTAATAAAAAAGTATATAAAAACGGATGAAAACTATTTCATGTCAAAGCTGATATTTCTTTTGAATTGTCTTATTATCCTTTGAGAGAAGCCTCTTATTTCCTATCAGAAACAAACGTCTTGGTTAAATAATAACACTTTGGAATCAAATTTTCCAGGAGTATGAATCATTTTTGGACTCTATTGTAAGTTTTACCAGGACTTCATGTATGCCAACATCTGTCCAAAAGCACCTTTGTTTGTGCCTGTTTGCAGAAAAGAAATTAGAGAAGCCGGAATGACGCTAATATTTGACGCAAGGAAGAAAAATCCTCAACCACAGCTCTACAAGGCTCTGATGGCCCTTCATGTAAGAAGCACACAAAGTATATTTCTGGAGAACGCTGCAGGTTAATTACTGTTTGCATGGTAGTATGTGACTGGAGGGCCACTGTTAGCATCTAATGACTGGTAAGTAATGTTAGGAACAGTACGACAGCCTGGAGTTAAAATACAAGAGTTTCAGGTTACGCAAAAGTCACACAAAAATTCTAACTACTACAAACATAAACTATTATCTAATTATTAAACACAAAACATTCTTTAAAATAAAAAAAGTTTATTTTAGGAATTTTACCGGGTTGACTATTGGTGTTGCTTTGCATTTTTTTCAATCAGCTTAATTCAACAAAATTGTTAAAAAGTTGCAACTTGTGTTAACCTGTTGCAGGAGTGGTCACCTCGTGCTGTGAATAGTTTGGCTCTGCTGGTGGACACAGAGAACAACCCTCAGCCAGAAAGATGTCCCGGCATCCAGGTTGAGTTATTTCATCCAAACACCCTGCATTTGCGTTTTCTGCTGAGGATGTGTGTTCACAATCGTATCTGAGCCTTAAGCCACAGGGAACATCACAGAATGGATATGATTTGAGGGATAATGTAAAAAGAAGTGGTATATGTGTCTAATGTTGATACAGACTGATTTGGTGACATCAATGAAGGCGTTACTCAAGCTGGTGGAGGTGAATCAGCTGAGCTTCAGTCTGGATGGAACAGCTCATGGCTACTGTGACTGGTTGGAGCTTCATCAGGTAGGAATAAAGTATTATATGACTGCTTTTGTTCTTCTGCTTGACTTTACCTAAAAGGAGGGAACTTATGCTTTGCTCTGGATGTGTGTGAAAAAACAGATGTGTGCGGGAAAATGTTTCTTTTTCCCAACTTAATTTCTTCTTCTATTTCCAAAGAACGTAGATCCAATGTTTTCTAGTAAATGCAATGGTTTTTACTTAAATGTATGTTTTTTCTTTGATTTTCCAAACCTCTCTTTCCCTCAGTTTTAACATTTTACTCATCAGCACTTTGGTTTTTAACTTGAGGACTGAATGCACACACACTACTTGTTTAATCACCAGTTTAATTGTAGTTAAACTGGATCTCAGCTGCTTACTAATATTTTAATTTGTACAAAGAAAATCAAGGTACCCGAGCTGTGCAAAGACTGAATCCGGTCTTTATAGGTAACTCAATGTGTTTAATAATTTGAAGAGTTATACATTTCAAAGAAGAGCTGATCTAAGTTACTCCTGATGACAACAAACAAACCAAAAAAATCAAAACCCAACTACAGTATCAAAGTTAATACGTACTTAATGTACGGTTAGAATATCTAAGTGAAAATGTGTAGGAACCCTATTATTCTCTCTCTTACAGGTAATCATTCATTCATGCGTCTCCAAATCTTTGATTTTCAGAGACTTTTCCCTTTTGTTAACAATCTCCACGAAGCTTCCAGCCTGTTACTGAGAGCCATCAGTAAGTTAGAGGAACTGCAGATGACCGAGTCTGTGCAGGTAATTTTACTCTCCATTCCTTTTCTCGATCCCATTATGGCGAGTTTTGTAACTCAGGTTGAGATAACTGTTCTACCTGTAAAAGTGTTAACACTCTGGCAAACAGGCTGTACAGCAATGCATGATGGACCAGAGGACTCTGATGAGGGACGTCTTGGAGGACAGTCGATTGGTCGGCCTGCAGCGGGAGGGCGGGGCCATCCTGGCTCGGCTGAGGAAGGAGAGTGACTTGAAATACCCTCACTGTGAGGACCTTAGGTACCCAACAAACGTCATGTTGTCGCTTTGAGCGCTTACAGAAAGCTATAGATTCCAGTTTTACTGTGAGATCATGAGATCGACTTCAGATTTGAAGAACATTCATGATAGCCAAGATTTTTTTTCCTCCAAGTCACAGTCACCAGTGGTCTTTTCTTTAGTCAGTAAAGACAAACTGAAGCTGAGATCTTGAGTTTATCTCTGTAAATGTTCATAAATGTTCTTTCAACAAGTTGTAATTACCTCTTCTCTTTCTAAAGTGATGCAGTGGACTCAGTTACCAGTCTGTACAACTACGTGGAGGAGCAGGCCCACATCCTGGTGCAGAGGACGAACGTGTCACTGGAACATCTGGAGTACCTGCTGCAGCTCAGGGAGCTGGAGGGACACCTCATGCAGGTCCGTCATGCTTCTCTTGTTATCTTTGATTTTCATGCATGTCTGAATTCTGGTAATGTTTACAGTGCCTTACAGAAGTTGCATCCACCTATGAACGCCATGCAGCCCGTGTCACTGTTGAGGTTTAGAGATGCTTTTTCAAGGTTTGAATAATTATTCAAGAAACAACGTTTTTTATTGATTGTGTCATAGGACTGACTTGATATTTGATTTTATTTCCAATGCAGAATTAGTTCAGATTTTTTTAATGTTGTTAGGTATAACGCTTACATTTTTACTACAGTTCAGGTGGGCATTATAAATGCCTTCTAGAACAATAAAACAGGACAAAAAATTTTATATTTAGTCACATTGACAAGAATGTTTGGATGAATTAAGGTGAGGCTTTTAAATCCAAAAACACTGCTACAAACTGTCGAGCACGGTGGCAGTACCATCATGCTGTGGGGAATTTCTTTTATTCTTCTGTCAGCGTTACTGGTGGATGACATTCTCGAGAAGGAGAGTTAGTCATTTATACAGTTCCCTCTTCTAGTAACTACTGAGAGGCTGTGGTTAACTAAATTGGTCATAAACTGTTTTTACATGTTGCGTCATTTCTCATGTACCAGGATTATAACATGTTAGATCACAGACATTCAAACAAAAATGGATCTGAAAGCTTCAAAATGTTTTCGTCTGAATAACAACTTTGCTTTGCAGATTCAGCAGTGGTTTACTGTAGAGGGAGAGCGCCACCTAATGGAGGCCGAATCAGTCGAGGGCTCTGGAGACAGAATGGAGCAGATCCTAAACAGCTTCACTGGTTTCCTAATTGAAGCTAACGTGGGTTGAAATCTTCCTCATGCCTTTCTCTTTGTCTTTGTGTTTTACTGCCTGTGTGCCTCCCTGAAGCCTCTCCCTCCCTCCTTCGTCCCCCAGGACCGCAGGCACCACGCCATGTCCTTGGTGTCAGAGGCAGAGAGACTCCAGCAGAGTGGGCTTCCCTACCCAGAGACGGGGGCCTTCAAGACCCTCATCGACACTTTCCAATCGGACCTGGAGGACTTCCTCTGCAGGGCGGAGGCATGTGGCCGAGAGCTGCAGATCATGGTCAACATATGTGATTTTTGTGAGCAGGTGAGATGGGGATGCTTGAGTGCCCAGTGCAAAATGCAAAAGCACAAAATCTTATCAAGCATTTTTTTTGTCGTCTCTAGTGACAATCTGTCAGTAAACTTGACATAGATCAAAACAAACTTACAAGTAACTTTTCAGCAAGATATAGGAGCTTGTTTTAAGTCAATAATTTCTTAATACTGATGGAAAAAGCCCTGGTTCCACTGGCAGATGATTTCACTTCTAATAAGACATTTTTCTCATGTTATAAGTGAAATAATCAACTACTAGAAATATGATTTGTTTTAAACAATATTGTGTTATTTTAAGTGTACTGAGATATTTCCAGTAGAAACTAGACCACAAATTATTTGTAAGATTTTATGTTTTGCTGTGATTGAGGGTAAAATGTAGAGTAGAATATATAATTAAATTCTGTTTTTTTGTTGTTGTTGTTTTAAACAGGCTGTGGAGCTTGCCAACGAGTGCACTGATTATTTGAATCTTACTGAAGCCAGAAATCTCACAGTCCAATCCCCTGAAAGCGCCTCATGGATCAGTCAAACAAACACTCGGCTGGTGCAAAAGCAAAGCAAAGATCCCGGCCTGATCGCCACATCTCTTTGCCACTCCGACGTCCAGGCTCCTCCTGACCGACTGATTCTCCAGTCTTTCCAGGAAAGGTTACTCCACTTCAGCCCGGAGAAACTCCACGAGGTGAAGGCCCTCGCCGGCTCCCTGCGGGGATCTCGAGGGATGCACGTCTGGAACGCTGCCTGGCTGAGATTTCACGAGGCCCAGCAGCGGCTCCAGGAGAGGATGCAGGAGCTGGAGGAACTTTGCCACCCGCTGGCAGATCCCAGCGGGTGGCAAAGCACCGCGGTCAGCAGTGAGGGTCACTTTGTGGATGTGGTGAGCACCAACATCCAGACGGCCTCTCCGGGGGGACAGAGGTTGGTGGTGCAGTCGACCCAGGGGCCTCAGCGTTCTCAGTGGGACGGCGTCTTGTCCAGTGCAGAGGATTTGGGTAAAAGGAGGCCAGTTGTGGACGGCAGCAGCCCTAATGCAGCAGCAGTAGCCTGGAGTAACATTACCGTCATACCGGAGGGCAGCAGTGACACCGAGACAAACCAGGAGTCAAAGCAGTCGTCTCACAGGTAATGAACTTCCTGCTGGGCACTACTTTGACTTTTAAGCTTTTATAATGTTGTCATTTTCCTAAAATAATGGTCGATGAGATTTTTTTTTTTTTTTTGCCAAAATCATTTTGGCAAAAAAAGCAATTTTTTTTATTATTATTATTGCCATTAACACAAATTATTGAGTTCAATAACACATTCAGAGCCCTGAAACATTAACACCAAAGTCCTCAATACTTTTACTGGGATTATATGTAATTGACTAAAACAAAGTAGAGCATAATTATAAAATCTGAAGAAAATGATACATAATTTTCAACAGCTTTAACTGTTTTTATTTAATTTTAGTGCAAGCAGAGGCCTTTAGATGTCAGCTTTGTTACTAAACCTCAGTATAAACTCATATGTTCTATGAAAGCCTCAGTGTTTGTTAGAGAACAAACAGCATCCTGGAGACAGCTGAGTATGCATAGAGGTGTTAATGAAACAATAGCTTCAGCTGTTAACTGTTCAGTTCATTTTCAGTTTATTGTGGTTCGAAGCTGGTGATGGCCCAAAACCACATTTTTACAATTATTTTTATATATACACAAACAATAAAAGCAATATTTTCCTTTCCCTTTCAGTTCCCAATTATGCACTACTTTCTTCTGAAATGTCAATAAAATACGTTGAAAATGAAACGTGACAAAAAAATTGTGATTTAAACTTAATTCCCACAATCCATTTTTGTGGTATTTTTCGTAACCTCCACAAACATTTTAAATGAAGTTACATGACTTTGGAGTTAGTCCCTTCATCAGTACTAACTCCAGCTAGTGAGGTTGAAGGGAAGTATTTCAGTAGATCCTGTAAGCACAGGTGTCAAACTCCAGGTCAGATCCGGCTCTCCGTAGCTACTTATGTGGCCTTCTAGAGTCTCTGAACTTAAAAATAACAGTTGCGTGCTTAATTTTGATTTTATCTGTCAAATTGAGTAAGTCTTGATTTACAATCGAATTACATCAATGTGAAGAGATTTTAAAAGTTGTATCATTTTTTTAACAGTTTGTTAATGGGTAGCTTTATCAACACATTCTGCCACACCCGGCCCTATGAGGACATAGGGCCTTGATGTAGACCCAAAAAGACAAGGAGGCTGTAGAAACAGTGAAAAGTAAAAACTCACCCGTTTGCTGGTTTGTTTTATTCTTAAATAGGTCAGCCAGGAGAACAGAGAGGGAGGCACGAAAGAGGCACACAAGCAGAGCCAGAAGTGAGAGGGATGCCGCCGCTTTATCTCAGTCCCACCCCGTTGGCTGCCAGTGGTTTCCATGGAGACGGGGTCTCGGAGCGAGGTCGGTGAGCCAGGACTCGTGCACTGCCAGAGCCGCAGCCGCTGGCTCCACACCTGAAGAGCAGGGGCCTCGGTCGCCGCCGTGCTGCTCCCACCGCGGTCAGCCGTCTTGCCGCATTTTGCAGGAAGCGCAGAAGTTCCAGATTTCCCGACATGAGAGCTTCTGCTCGGATAACTCCTGCGCGAGCGACGGCGGCGCTGCTGGGGCCGAATGCTGTAAACACTCCAGCCTGCCTCCAGAGACATATGGGAGAGCATTTTGTTTGTCAGGTCCACAGGAGAATGCCAGCAGTGCTCTGTAAGTTGACTATAACTGACTTTCCTTGCCTCTCATTCTTACTCACTTTACTGTCTGAAGTTTAATGAACTCCTTTCCGTCTCTAAGCTGACAATGAGGAGCTTCAGGTACTCTCTCCTTGTGTTTTCATTGGTGAATTTTAATCCATCATGTTTTTATGAAATAGCAATCTTATCAAGCTCAATCTCCAACACTTCCAGGTTAAAGATTCAAGTTGAAAGATTTACTGTCTCTTCCAAAGTATCCAGAAATTTGATTAATTTTCAGGATGAAAACTAATCAAATTTAATATTTTGTATGTATCAAAGAGAGAATTTTTTTTTATTTTTTTATTTTATTTTGGTTTTATTTATCAGCACCCTTAGCTGGTGAGGCATAAGACTGTCAGTCAATAAGATGGTGTCACTTATAAAAATATATTCCTCTAACTGATTTATTTAAAGTTAAGAAAACAATTACGGAAGCATCTGTTTGGAACAATTTCTATTCTGCATCCTCAGAATCAAAACATTATTTTAAACTGAATTAGCATAGTTTATTTTATCAGAAAAAAAAATTATTAATGATACCAGGGCTGTAGTGATACATGGTATCATGGATACGATATGTATCACAATATTCAGCAAACGGTGCGATTTGATACAATTTGATACAATTTAAAGGTTTTCTGAAAGATTTGACAGGGACAGAGTGATTTTGGTGACATTTTGTGTCTGTATATTATTGTTTCATAGACTTGGATTGAATTAATTGAACTTATGGTGTAATAAATGTTGTTTTTGTTATACACTTGCTTTGTTTAAATATTAATTGTGTGACTTTGTGTATTTGGTTATGCAGAAAATTGACCTTTTTTGTCTTATTCACTTATATTAGATAATGCAATTTATCTATTTCATTTCATTATTTAATTAATTGTAACTGGTTGTTTCATTACATGTCTTGTTTAATGTACATGTGCAATAGAGTACAAATATCATATGTGATAGCTGTCATTTAATTCCTATGGATTTAATATAAAACTCAAAATAGGATTTAATGTATCGATACTTGTGGATGAAAACTCGATACTTTCTGAGGAAAAAATATATTAATAAATATCGCAGAATTGATAAAATTACACATCCATAATATCAAGTTCATTTAACTGGAAAAGGAAATAAATCCCTCTTCTAGCTGTATGCCAATACATGCATCTGATATAAATATTGTTGCATAATTTATCTATCTACTCATTTACACACAGTTTTTCATTAGATTTTTTTAAAGGTCAGCTAAACAGTAAAATCTCAAGAAAATATCTGCTTATATGTCTTCTGAAGCATGCTGTGTTTCACCTTTTACACCTGGCTGAAGGTAATGGAGTTTTAAATCCCCTTTTGTGTCACCAGGAGGGTGCAGCATGTCATGGAGGAGCTGGTTTTCACTGAGAGGGAGTATGTGCGCTCTCTGGGTTACATCCTGACTCACTACCTCCCCCTGATGGACAGGTTGGACATTCCTCAGGATCTCAGAGGCAAGAGGGGGGTCATCTTCGGCAACCTGGAGAAGGTTTACGACTTCCACAGTCACTATTTCCTCCCAGAGCTGGAGGCCTGTGAGAGGCAGCCGGCCACGGTGGCCCGCTGCTTTCTCAGACATGTAAGAAATAATAATAAAAAAAGCTATCTCACTCACTGTGCAGTTTTGAGATTTTTGTATGATTGTTTAAATTTGTTGCGACAATAATCCTAACCTGGGCTTCCTGCAGAGTGAGAGTTTTGGCCTGTACGCCTTATACAGCAAGAATAAACCTCAGTCAGATGCGCTGATTCTTCACCGCCGCCATGATATCTTTAAGGTCAGTTTAACGCATTTCCTGCCTGTTGTTAGTAAGTTTTGATACAACACCTCTTCTTCTTGGGGGCATTTCAGAAGAAGCAGCAGGAGCTCGGGGACCTGATGGATCTGTCTTCCTACCTGCTGAGGCCCATCCAGAGGATCAGCAAGTACAGCCTGCTGCTGCAGGACATGCTGGCCTTGGTTGGACCCTGCAGATCGAAACAGAAGGACGCCGCTGTGTGCACACACGGCGTGTGCAGCCTGGCTGCACCGGATCCAACCTGCGTGGAGAGAGATAGAGAGAGGAGTAAAATCCAGGCTGCTGCAGACTTGATTCAATTTCAGATGCGTCATGGCAACGACTTGCTCACCATGGACGCCATTCAGGATTGCGATGTGAGATATTAGCAGAGCAGAACGCTCGCGCTTTGACCGCCAGTGTTGGATGACATAAACAGAAACTTTTTCTTCCTTTGTCAGGTTAACTTGAAGGAGCAGGGGGAACTGATCCGCCAAGACGAGTTCACAGTTTTCTTTCGGAAGAAGAAATGCGTCCGGCGAGTCTTCCTCTTTGAACATTTGATTCTGTTCAGCAAAACCAAGAGGACGGATATTGGAAATGATGTTTATGTCTACAAACAGTCATTTAAGGTATTTATCCACTGGCTTAAAACAAACAGCTGCTGAAGTCTATTCACAGACTACTTGTATTTGAATTTTGCATACATAATATTGTGCAATTTGCAATAAAATGCACATCATTGTCACACTTTATCAGTAAAATTGGAACAATGCGGCTTCATAAGAAAGCCTTACAGATTCCTAAAGCTAGTCTCTGCAATTTCAAGTAGAATCTTTACTTTGCATATATTTCTCACATTTGACTGTCACTGGCAAAGATCTGCTGGCACAGGGATCATTTATCTGTTTGTGTGTGTGTGTGTGTGTGTGTGTGTGTGTGTGTGTGTGTGTGTGTGTGTGTGTGTGTGTGTGTGTGTGTGTGTGTGTGTGTGTGTGTGTGTGTGTGTGTGTGTGTGTTTTCCAGACAAACGATATAGGAATGACCCATAACTCTGGCGTGAGCGGTCTGTGCTTTGAGATCTGGTTCCGCAGGAGGAAAAGTGAGGACACCTATACTCTGAAGGCCTCAAGCCCTGAAGTGAAAGAAGCCTGGACCACTGACCTGGAGAGGCTTCTGTGGAACCAAGCTGCTCAGAGTAGAGGTGTTTGTCACAATATTACATTGAAATACATATTTAGAGGTTGTTTTTTTAAAAAAAAAAAAAAAAAAAAAAAAAGCTCATTCTGAATACGTAGTTTGTGTTCCAGAGCTGCGTTTGCAAGAGAGAGTGTTTATGGGAACGGGTCGCAGTCCTTTTATGGATATTCAACCCAGTGACGCGGCGATTTGTGACCGAGCCGTCAGCTGCGTCCTGCCTGGGAGAAGTAAGAAGTTTGCACCATTCAGAGTGTTTTACATTTTAAATTATCCTGATCCACCACATACTGCATCTGAGAGCATTACGGTGCATCTAATAGCTAATACTGTTATTTTGTAATATTTTTTTAATTTGAAAGTTTTATATTTGAGACATAAAGTTGGTGCATTTTTACATGAGACTACAAAATTATTGTTATAAATTACATCTTAGACCAGTTTATCTAAATTGAAGTAAACATTTGGTGAAAGCACAAGGACTTGGTGAAATTTTCAAAGCTATTTTTTTGTTCAGAGTTGAACAAATTGTTTGTTTATTAGATTAAGTGAGAAGACAGCGTCTTGTAAAACCTTTAACACATTGCAAGCCTAAACATGCATGTACTTTATAGGAGTTTCATAAGACAGACCAACACAAAGCTGTAAAGTGGCGGGAAAATAGAAAATAGTTTTCTCGAGGAGTTTTGTACAAATACAAATCTGTTTCAGAACACAGCAGGCAGGTCAAAAATAACGTTGTGGAGCGGTTTAAATTATGAAACAATATCCCAAATTTTTAACATCTCACTAACCACTTGATTTAAAAGTGGAATGAGTATTGCACAACTACAAAACTACCAAGATGTAGAGGTTCACCTAAAGGTATATTCACAAAGTCAGACAAGAGGCCCAAGGTAACTCTGAGGGAGCTGCAGCTCCAACCTGTTAATAGTCCAAATATGACCAATAGATGGCCTTAATTAGCAGAACATCAAGCTAGAAATTTGTTGTCTAATTAACTGGCTGGATTCATGTATGAATGTAGCTGAGTATCAACAACATGTTAGTGAAAATCTGTCTCATGTTTGATCATTTTACCAAGTAGAAATCTAAATATATAGTGTAAAACCTGTTATATTCTCATTGATTGCATTTATTTGTGTGTCGTTAGTCCCTGTGGCGTGTTGTTCACACAGGGGCTTAGATTATCCCCGACCGCACTCCATTGGCTCTGGCAGCACCACCTCCACCACCGTCAGCCAATCATCTTCCTCCTCTGGCCGGGGCTCGCTGCCCCCTTCTGGTTATCTTGGGAACACCAACCCTGGAGTTGGGTCATCCCCCGAGGCTGTGACTGAAAACGAAATCAACAGCCATCATCTTCTTCAGCACCAGCCTCATCCTCACTGTGATCAGTGGAAAACTCACTGTCCTCTGAGTGAGTTTATTGCTTAGGTTTAGATTAACATCTTTTGAAGGAAGTCATGAATTCACAACTTAAGTAAAGTCGAATTAAATAGTTTTAGACATTATTATATTGTGAATTGTGCATGTCTGTTTCAGTCGAGAGCACTGACTCATCTGGAGAAAGTATGAATCTGTACAGCAGCCCAGACCACAGCTGTCTGTCTGCTATCAGTGGAGAAGTAGTGGACGACTCTTCATCTGTGTCCCAGAGGTCAGAGCAGAAATCAACTCTTTGTCGGACCCCCAGCCTGAGAAATAACAGCTCCCCTGCAGCTACCAGAAAGAAGCCTGGCGTCCCCCCCAAACCTCCACATCTAGCTAAACCTCAGGTAAAACTGAAGATGAACTCGTGAATTTTTGACATCGTCTTGATTATAATTTACATGTATGGTTCTGAGCTCCAGATATCTGAAACTACTTGTTTTCCTTGAACAATTATGAATGTTTGCATTCAAAAAAATTAAATTTGTTTATTGAAACATCTAAGTTCTGTAGTAGACATTGTCCATAAAACATATCAACAAGATTTAGGTGCTTATATAATGATATTATTTTCATCTTTGATTAAACTGAACTGCATTTTTCACTGCAGGGGAAGCTGGGGAGATCAACAGAAGTTTGACCCTTATTTCTTAACAGAAGGTATTGGTCATTTAACAACTGAAATTTAAAGGTTAAAATGTTTAAAATAGGAATTTACCAGTCGTGGTACAGTGGATGATTTGCTGATACCAAGTGGTGGTAGATATTTTTGCCATCAACCAGTCATATATCATAAACCAGATGTATCTCTGATGTGAACCATGTTCTATACAGAACAATATTTTTATAACATTTGTGTATTTTATAAAATGGTAAATAGAAATGTATTAATGCATAATAATAATTGAGACTTGTGGCTTTGGAAAGTTTCATTTTATTGTATTTTATCATTTAGAAAAAAGAAAGGAAGATGTAATTAATGTCATTTTTATTTATTTTTTTTGCAGATGAACAGTCAATAACATAGCTGATGCCTGCTGAAGACTCCATGAAGACAGAAGGATTGCATGCATGGAAACATTTCCATGGGCTTCACAGCCATTATTTCTTGTCAAAAAGACTGTACTTTTTTATTTATTTATTGAATCGATTTTGGTGTCTCAAAACTATAGATACCACCAGTGTGGGATCTTGTCATGCACAATTTTTGCAGGTCTATATTTGCGGGGATCAAACAAGTTTATTAAACAAGCTGGAGTCACCAAGACCAGCGTTGTTATCCAAGGTTAGCTTGCTCAGTGTTTACATCGGCCCACTGTCCAGAGTGAAGACATAAAGAAGAGGTTGACCTTAAGTGGAGTTAAGTATGTGGACATTGGTACTGCGGAAAAATTTTAACCGCTTGGCAAATTTGTTTGTAAGAAAAAGATTTACCAAATACACAGTAAATGTTTGTACTTTTTCCAATTTCAATTTGAACTTCAAAGGTTTTGTTAATGTGGTGCCTTTCAGTATTTAATGCTTGTTCCGACATTGTTGTGAATGTCTTTTTATCTTGATCGTTTGTCTTCTTCTGATGGGACAGACCACTAGCCTGTGTGTTTGAGTTGTGTTATATTTTAGACGCATCCAAAAGGACTGGGCTGACTATATATGCATGTTCTTCAAGGAGGAAACTCAAGCTTCTGCAGAAGAATGGACAATTACAAGACAGCAGTCAAAACCCACCAGGATCCATAAATCAAATCAGTTTCACCTAATTTTTGGGATGTAGCTAAGTGTTTTTTTTTTTTCTTCATATTGTCTTAAACATTAGCCTACTGTTGTAAACTTGAAAGAGTGTGGATTTTGTTTTGCTGTTCGTACAAAATGTGCACGTGCAAATTATGACAGCCATATTAGACCATCGTTTTCATACTTTGTGTTTTATATAACTTATGTGAATGTCTTTTTTTTCGGTTTTATACCCCTTTATTTCTTTTAACTTTTGTAAGCAGTGTCTAATTTGAATATCAAGTTTCTTCCCTCAGAATTTAAAATATTTGATTGCAATAAAATGAGAATGCAATACCAGATGGGAGCTGATCCCTTTATTTATCTTTTTATTAAACTTCTTTATTTTAGCCCAATGAACCAAACCTGACTGCTGCTACATAACTCCAAAAAATACATCAAAAGCAGCTAATGATATTGTGTTCTGTGTTTTCTGTGTAGTTATTTTTGAGGTTTTCTGTGTTTAGTCCGGTCCTTGTCCTGTCTTCCCTGTTGATTGCTTCCCAGATGTGTCTCATTCCCTGATTACCCTCCCTGTGTATTTAAGTCCATCTGCTGTCCATCTTGTCGGATCCGTGTTAGTCTCCCTAGTGTCACAGCACCTGTCTGTTTCCCCTGAGCTGCTTGCATCTGGTCCGTTGAGTTGTTTTCTTAAACCTTCATCTTCTTCAACCTGTGTCTCAGCGTTCTTTCTCACCACAATCAACCACAAATCATGACAAATGAATGACAGTAGTGGCAGGATCATGGCCTGGGGTTATTTTTCTTTTTATCAAAATGGGTTCAAGGATGAAAATATAACTTGGTCAAAAGACCCGTTAGGTTTGACCACAAACTTAACATGAAAGATTTTTATTTTTTTTAGCATCAGAGTGAGTCCAAAGCAGAGATGTATGTACCAGTCAAAATTTCCAAGAATTGCACATCAAAGTCATCAAGCCTGATCTTCACAGATTTAAATTACATTGTTCTTAATTTTCAAATCATTTCACCCATTTTAGGATTCCTGACTGTCCTTTTTTTAACAGGTCTAAAGGTCCCTATACCTTGGAAAAATAGCTGTATAGAAAACAACAGGGTCCTTTTTAATATAGTAAAATGTAATATTATAATTTATTTTATTAAATGTTTCCATGGAAACCATTGTTTATCAGCACATTTAAAATGGACCAAGGACAAGCTAGATTTCCAAGAATTTACTAAAGTGAATGTCATTAACTAGAATAAGTGTATTTCTTAAAATTATTACACGGCAGCATAACATTACTAACATTTTCAGTCGAGAAAAATACCAAAAAATCTATGTGAGTAAAGAATGCCAATAGTTTTTTAAGTTGTTACACCGTAGACAGATTAAAACAAACACAAAAATGAACACAAAATAAACTAAATAATTTAGTAATTACTAATACCTCAGAAATAACTTGTTTTTGTTTATTACAATCTTAGAATAATAATATTAACCTTCCAGCTCATAACGCTCCTCTGGCAACAGTTGTCTTTCAGAGGATCATTTACCGCAAGTTTCTTTGGCAAGTACTTCTTCAGGAAGCACTTCTTCAGCAAGTTTTGGAAAGTAGACTTCTTCACCAAGCTCAAACCTCTTTGGGCTTCTTTTATGGAGTTAGATTTGTTTCACCAGTGATTCTTGAAAATAGGGACAAAATGGGTTCTAATTTTCCCATTTTTTTTTTGTTATTTCTCAAATTTATGTATACAAATATGTCAAATAATGTTTTGGAAATGTAAAGATGCTGAGGTACAGGCTCCCAGTTGCAACATTTTTTTAAAAAATTACATTTTTAATCGACCTGACCTAGAACGTTGTCATCACCATCTGACAAAAATACATCAAAAATAATTTTTAATGACCCTATTAGTGATATTTTTACTCATTTTGCAGACAAATACTTCTCAAGAAACAAAATAATTATTATTTAAAACAAAAAACCATAAAAATCCATCTGACGGAGTTGACACTGCATGACGGAGTTGACACAAAACTGAAGGTGGTGACAAACTAGTGAGTAAAATGAAAAACTTGGTACATGTGAAGTAATGCAATTTATGTAAAAATACATTAAAATGAATTAACTCCACATTTAAGTGATATTTGATAACAATTTCACTGAAAGAGTCAGAAAAACTCTGATGGAGTTGACATCTGAAGGAGGTGACAAAAAGCCAAACTACCTCAATTTATATTATGTTATTCTGAAGGAGGCCATATTGTATCTCATCAGGTCCATAAAATCTTTACATTTTACCAAAATTAAGCTTTTATTTCACAAAATCTTATCAAAGTTTCGTAAAATGTCAGTTACGGTGTTGACACATCATGGTTGTGACAAAAAAATTAGGAATAAAAAGAAGAAAAAACTAAAGAATAACATAAGCTAACCAGAGCTAACTAGCCCTCCTAGCAAAGGAAGAGAAAGGAAGTGGTCATGGGGTCCTCAGAAGTTCTGCTGCCCCCAATAATGCCAGATTTTTTTTACATTCTTTTCATTTCTGACGGTGTTGACAAAAACTAAGGACAAATTTCAATGGAGTTGGAAAATATATAAAAATGATTTTTAATTCAATTTATTGATACTTTTATAATTATTTATATGACTACTTATACTTAATTGTCATAATATATAATTTTAGTATTTCTTTAATTATTTTAAACTATTATAATGTACTGAGTTCTGCTCCTGGACAAAGGCTTTTACAGGCATCATCCACCGACTACAATGTTTAAAATAAAAAAATATTCAGGAAAATACCTGAAAAATATACATTGTTGTGCTCACATGACCCAGGTTAGTTTAGTCAGATATTTGAAAAAAATATATTATTTGTATATTTTATTCAAATTTTGTGCTTTATCCATAGGACCTGTTTTGTCCCTATTCTCAAGAATCACTGTCACAATTATTCAATTAAAAAAAAAAATCATCTCAAACAAAAAAAAAGTTTCAACCAAAAAAAAATCTCAAACAAAAAAGTTTCAACCAAAAAAAAAATCTCAAACAAAAATAGTCATAAAAACTATTTAATCATAAAAATATTTTTTACGAAACAAAAACATTTTTAAAGATTTTTTTTTGATTGAAGTAACTAATTTTTTGATTGAATCTCTTTTTTTTGGTTGAGTCTATTTTTTTTTTTGGTTGAAACTTTTTTTTGGTTGAACTCATTTTCTTGCTTATACAGCTTTATTTGCTTTGGGGAAGCTTACTTGAACATTCTGGGCGGGGCTTACGGACGAGCAATGTAAGACGTGTTCCGATTGGTTAGCGCTGACTAAAGCGGATGACTCCCTCATGTTCTGATCGTCTCCAGCATCTGGAGGAATCAGACCTACAGCCTGTCCTGCTTCAGCTGCTGGTCAAACTAGAATGGGGAACTAGGAGACACCAATTTAATTTAATATAACACAGCAAAAGGCATATTGCATCTAATTCAGAATAAAAGTAAATACGAGACACACACATCAAATAATACACAGTCCAGTCACATTAATGTGACCATCTGTCAAAAGCCAGAATAACCACCTTTCGCAGAGCGAACTGCTACGAGACGTGCAGGAAGAGAGTCACTTAGGTCCCTGAAGGTCTTCTCTGGGATGTTGAGCCATGCCGACTCTAATGCCGTGGCCAGCTGCGCTAGATTACGCGGTTGAGGATCCATGGCGCGAACAACTCGATCCAGATGGTCCCACAGATGCTCGATTGGGTTTAAGTCAGGTGAGTTTGCTGGCCAGGGGAGGACGGTAAACTCATCCTGGTGCTCTTCGAACCACGCACGTACACTGGCAGCTGTATGGCACCTCGCATTGTCCTGCTGGAAGATGCCATCATCCTGAGGAAAAACAATGCGCATGTAGGGGTGGACATGGTCCGCAAGGACAGATGCGTACTTGTATTGATCCATCGTGCCTTCCACAATAATCAGTGAACCCAGAGAATGCCAGGAAAACATTCCCCAGACCATAATGCTCCCGCCTCCAGCTTGGACCGTTCCTGCAATGGTTGCAGGGTGGTTCCTTTCAGAGGTTTCACGCCTTATACGCCAACGTCCATCTGTCCGATGTAGCATAAAACGCGATTCATCTGAAAACGCTACCTGTCGCCACTCGGTGGACGTCCAGCTGCTGTACTGGCGTGCAAATTCTAGCCTTCGTCGTCGATGAACACCAGTCAGCATAGGTGCACGAACCAGGCGTCCGCTTCGGAGGCCCAGACGCAGCAATGTTCGCTGAATAGTGGTTTGGGAGACACTTGTGGTAGCCCCTTGGTTCATTTTAGTGGTCAGTTGCTCAACGGTAGCCCGTCTATCTGCCCGAACGCATCTCCGCAACCGTCGTTCGCCTCTGTCATCTATGGCCCGTGGTGCACCACATTTGCCACGTCGTTGATTTTGGACAGTCCCATTTTGCCATGCACGGTACACTTTTACCACGGCGGCACGCGAACAGTTCACAAAACTCAGCCGTTTCGGAAATGCTTCCACCCTTGGCCCGAAAGCCAATGATCATGCCCTTTTGGACGTCGGATAAATCGCTTCGTTTCTGCATTACGCCAACGATTGAAATGTTTTCCGAAGCCCACACACACCCTTTATATACGCTCAACTGCACTGTGCTGCCACCTGCCTTCTGTGATTGGTTATTTAACTCTGAAGTGGAAAGTACGTGGTGGTCACATTAATGTGACTGGACTGTGTAAAACAGAAATTATGTAAATATCCTCCTTTGGCCTGTGTACTACCAGCTTAGATTTACATTTTACATCAGAAAGAAAATATATATATTTAAGAGTTACATTGTCTCCCCTCACCGACACACTGACTATGTTCTTGGTAAAAAAAAAATCTACACAGTCACTTGACGTGGTGCAGATTAACGTGGACTTGATAACATTGGAACAAAGATCTGCTCTTTTCCACTTTAGCGTCAATGCTAGTTAATACACACACACGGAGGATTACACAACAGTTTTTAACACATATTTCCTCCAGATATAGTTGGTATTTTCCACGCTAAATGAAACTCAGAGGTTTGCTGGTTCACGAATTCAACATAAAGACAGGCGAATATCGCTCAAGCCTAGTTAATGAACTTTACCTAGTGCTAACATTAGTTAGCATAATATGCTACCGGGGATCGCGGCAGATAAAATATGTGACTGTCGTCATACGTTGTGTAAGATTTCTTCTTTAAACAGGGTGGAGACTCTAGTAGCTGCTAAACGGTGTCATTTGGTGAACATTACTTACATTTCATTCACATTCTGTGTCCGTCACCGAAGCCCTGCAGTTCCGGACGGTTCGAAGATCTCAGGGAGTCATCCGCTTTAGTCAGCGCTAACCAATCGGAACACGTCTTACATTGCTCGTCCGTAAGCCCCGCCCAGAATGTTCATGTAAGCTTCCCCAAAGCAAATAAAGCTGTATAAGCAAGAAAATGAGTTTACCAAAAAAAAGATAGACTCAACCAAAACAAAATAGACTCAACCAAAAAAAAAATACACTCAACCAAAAAAGAGATTCAATCAAAAAATTAGTTTCTTCAATCAAAAAAAAAAAATCTTTAAAAATGTTTTTGTTTCGTAAAAACATATTTTTATGATTAAATTGTGTTTATGACTTTTTTTTTGTTTGAGATGATTTTTTTTGGTTGAAACTTTTTTTTTGTTTGAGATGATTTTTTTTTTTTGATTGAATCTTTGGCCATCTCCTTCCAAAGGGAAAGAATTCAGAACGTGAGAGTTTTTATGGGCTCGCTGACGCTAACGTCGTTTCCATGACGATGATCAGTGGTGGGAAGTGACTGTAGCCTACTTAAGTACAAATTTCGTGTATATTTACTTTACTTAAGTAGATTTAATAATGGGTACTTTCGACCTTCACTCCACTACATTTTACAGTAAGTGTCTGAAATTTCTACTTCACTACATTTCTACAAAACTACCGTCGCGTTACTCGTTACATCCAAATGTGAAGTTCAGGGACTGGTGCGGTAAAATCCAAGCAATAGCGTGACTTACGAATTACGTGTGTCTGTTGTGATTGAGAACGCGCGCGCTAGTGCGTGGTAGAAATTGGACTACAGAAGCTGAAGCGTGTTAACGGCACGTAAACAAGTAAAGACTGATGCAGGGAACCTCATCCTGTAGCAAAAAAATCCAAACCCACATAGACTAGTTCAGACACAGTTCAGACAGAGCTCACACAAAACTCGTTTGAATCCAACATGGGGTTGCTGAACGAGAGATGGGCTTTGATCATCTGGGGGAATTAAACTGCTAAAAACACCAGAAAATATGACAGCTTAGACAGTGCAACGAAGCAAAATGTAGCAATGGGGGAAAAATGTTTTTAGTAAGTGAGTAAGCAAATGAATGCTTGATTGAAATAATTCATTTTCAAAATCAAAGATAATGTTTTTAAAGACTGATTCAGAACGTGAATCAGTCTTTAAAATAAAAATAACAAGGGAAAACATGCAAAAGTTGACAAGCAGTTTTATTCAATGCATGCTACAAAAAATAATCAATTGAGGGTATAAAAAGTTTAACATAGTTCTACATCAAAATCTACCAGGGATATGAAGAATTTGGGGGTACAACCATAGAGTTAAATATTTGCCATTTAAAATCTGTTTCATTCATCATTCTCAAAAACTGCAAATGCACATGTGCCGCATGTGCCCTGAAGATAGCATTGGAAAGTTATTTGCATTTTCATGATGATAAAAAGGATCCATAACCTATGAAACTTTTTACTGACTCTTTAATTTATTAAATTTACACTTAAATAAAAATAATGTGGAAAAAGCAGATAAATCTGACAGATGCATTTGAGCTGAGTTTATTTTCACCTTTATCCAACCCTAAATTATTTCTCCCAAACTGGTTTAGACACAAAAAGATTTTAAGGTTGTGGAGACATCTGCTTTTTCTGACTGAAAGAAGCAGAATTACTGATGTGGGTTGAAGAAAGACAGGTGTGGGCAGAGGGGTTACTGATCATATTGCATATGCTACAAATATCCTTCAGTCTCTGTTACGTTGCTGGGTCTTCAGTCAGTAAGAGCTAGCTAACTGCAGCTGGACTAAAACTTTTCCCTCAAAGGCTGAACAACAATTTCTCTGCAGAAATGAGCCAAGGTAAGGAGGTAGTATTTCTGTTTTAATTGTGATGGCGCTTGTTTGTTTTGTGCTCTTACTTCTGATGCACATCCTTTAGGTTTTTGCACACAAACTCACTTGAGTGTGAGATTGAGTCATGAGTGAAACGTGATGAGTAGGAATGGTGAAAGACATTAAATATTTCAGAACAAGGACGTTATGTAACTTCAGGAAGAATGTTGAATTGAAATAATTTACGATCTGTGCATGACTAAGATTTCTTTGCTTCTGTATAGGATTAGACATTGAGCGCTGTGATCTGAATATTAAGGGCAACCACAGCAATCACCATACTGAGCTTTTTGGGGAGGAGCGCTTGGTTGTCAGAAGGGGGCAGCCCTTCAGCATTGTTTTACACCTGTCATCTAGCAGCAAAGAGTTCAAAGTGGGTGAAACAAACTTCATGTTCGACGTTGAAACCGGTACTCCCCTCTTGCAGCCTTACACCCAGTTTTTTTTAATATTGATTTATATCAATTTAATCAGTATATACTCCTATTTATATCTGTGTTTCTGCAGGTCCATTACCAAGAAGAGAATCTGACACCAAAATTACCTTCAGTCCACAGGCATCGGACACAGACTGGAACGCTTCAGCTGCTACTGATGCCTCTGGAAGAACAGTAGCTGTGTCCATCAGTTCCTCTCCCAAAGCCGCCATCGGAGTCTATACTCTGACTTTAGACCAGTTTGGCCAGAAGAGAAACTTAGGACAGTTTACTCTCCTTTTCAATGCCTGGTGCCCTGGTGAGTTCATTAAACCATCTTTGATAAATTTACTATGATTTAAACTTAAACTAATAAATTTTAGTCTCCCTAAAAAACTGTTACTGGCTTCAAAATTGCTTTCTGCAACAGTTTTATATGGAAATAATGTGAAGGAGTTCAAATTTAATCTGTTGTGTCTTACGAATAGATGATGCAGTCTACATGAAGAGTGAGAAAAAGAGGAAGGAGTATGTTCTAGCACAACATGGGCTGGTCTACAGAGGATCCTACAAAAGGATTAAAGGGAAACCCTGGAACTTTGGGCAGGTACCCAACCCTACCCCACCATACCCCACCTCCCACATACCCCGCCATACCCCACCCTGCCCCACCCTACCCCACCATACCCCACCCTGCCCCACCCTACCCCACCATACCCCACCCTGCCCCACCCTACCCCCCATACCCCACCCTGCCCCACCCTACCCCACCATACCCCACCCTGCCCCACCCCCACCTACCACCTCCCACCTACCACTACCCCACCCTGCCCCACCCTATCCCACCCTACCCCACCATTGACCGGTGGGGTAGGGTGGGGTTGGATATTAGAGAGGCACCAAACAGGCTAGGACCGCCTTGGCTTCAACCTCCGTCACCTCATACCCCCTTTTTTATGTCCGATTACTATCAAATAAAGGCAAGTTTTGAAATAATTTTTTTTTTTAAAAGAAAAAGAAAAATCTGCGCTGAACAGTAATCAAATGGAATCCGTTTGTAGTAAGTTAAGTTTATTGTGTTCCCAAAACACAATTTTGGTCAACGTAATAATATGATTCCTGCAGCCGGTGTTCGAAAAAAAAAAAAAAAAAAAAACATCAGACTCAACTTTGTGCATCTTATCGGACCAAGTTTTTAATTGTTTAATTCTCCACAGTCTACATGATTTTTTTGTCAGTATTTGCTGAATGTCGTGAAATATGCAGACTACTGAGACCTTTGGAGTGATTTTGTTTAATGTCCTCTGTTGATCTCATTACTATTTATCTACTCCTCTGCAGTTTGAACCAGGAATTCTGGATATCTGTCTGAAGATTTTGGACAACAATCCTAAATTTGTGTCGGATGCCGATAAGGATGTTTCTTCCGGAGTGATCCCATCTATGTGACCAGGGCGCTTAGTGCTATGGTAATAATAATTATAATAACAATAATATGACTTGAAGAACAATGCAGAGAACAAAAGCAAACACTTATTTATTGAAAATGTAGCGGCAGAACCTAAACAAAGATTTTGCAATACTTTTAATAAAAATTGTTTCAGAAGTGTTATGCAGCAGGCACAGATATGGCATACATGTGCCTTTGTATATACACATATATGGTGTGTATATTTCTCACACTGAAGTTCCGTAATATTTCTCTTGTATGGTTGTTGTTGTTGTCTCTCACAGATCAACAGTAATGACGACCGAGGAGTGTTGGTGGGAGAGTGGGCAGAGTTTTCACATGGCACCCATCCTGGACTGTGGATGGGCAGCGGGGAAATCCTGCGGCAGTGGGCAGAGAGCGGTCCGGTCCGCTACGGCCAGTGCTGGGTCTTTGCTGCTGTTGCATGCACAGGTTGGGTATTACCAACCCCACCCCCCCACAAAGTTGAGGGAAATAGATTGTACTCCATTATATAACCATTATATAAGCTAAAAATAGAATTTTATTGTGGCACATAGAAAATAGCAAAGTCCAATTCAAAATCCTGCTTACGGCACTAACAGCCTTCTCCATCCTACTGGGTTCTCAACGGTCTCTTCTCTTAATCAACAGCCTAAATTTAGTCTCAGTCTTCCTTCTGTCTTCTCTGTCTGATGCTTTAGTTTGAAGCATCAGTATCACTGATGCTATCTGAAATACGCTTTAATTTGCCCGTGTGATGTAGAAGGATTTTGCTTCCCCTTCAGTGTCCCGCGCTCTGGGCATTCCATGTCGAGTGGTCACTAACTTCGGATCAGCTCACGACACTAACGCAAACCTGGTGATCGAACGCTTCTACGATGAAAATGGAGACCGAATGTCTAAAGACGATTCAATATGGTGAGTGAAACATATACTAATATACTGTGACCGTGTGCACACCTGTGATACAAACTCATTTTCTTCTCATTTGCAACTCTTGTTTTTTTTCCTTGTCCAGGAACTTCCATGTGTGGGTGGACAGCTGGATGACTCGTCCAGACTTGGGGAGCAAGTTTGATGGGTGGCAAACTAGTGACCCAACACCCCAGGAGACAAGTGATGGTAAAAAAGAAATAAATAAAATGACAGCAGCTGGGTTTCCACTATATACGCCACCATACCCTGTAGATACATACACACATATATTTGGTGCTATTTGATTCTGAGTGCATCAAAAGCATTCACAGGACTTTTCAAACCTTTTATCCAAATGGGCCACATTCATTTTTTACAGATAATACTTAAACAATAAATTAAAAAGCGTCAGCTTTTTTCCAAAGCTGTACCCTGACAGTCAAAAGTACGGCGCATCCTGTTTCCACTGATCATCCGTAAAATGTTTCTTAACTGGTGCTAAATTCAGTTGACTGAACGTGATCTTAAATAGATCATAAGATTTAAATTTAAAAAAAATCTCCACCATTAAACATCTTATAAAAGCATCATAGTCTTTCACAGACCATCAGAACCATTACGACATCTGACAACACAACAAAATGTGAGAAGAAGGATCTTAATTAGACAGAGGACCAAGAGCCCAGTTGTCATTTAGGTGGCTATCCAGACAGAGCTAATTTCCTGAAGCAAGTGTGTCAGGAAAAAAACAGAGGCTTTAATTAGGCGGAAATAAATGTTCTGCATTTTTGAGTAAGGTTGTAACGTATTCCAACCAGAGAAAAGGGAGTTTGTCTGTAAGATGGTGTACATGTGCAGCCAGAGACTGTTTTAAATATTTTTTTTTCTTGGCTCCTTGACGTCAGGAGTTTTCTGCTGTGGCCCAGCTTCACTGTGCGCCATCAAAGAAGGAGAGGTGGGCCTGAAGTACGACACGCCTTTCATTTTTGCTGAGGTGAATTTTCTTTTCTTTTGCTCTAAAACACATCTTTATCCAAGAAGCATGTAAATAAATCAAATTACATTTATTTACTTATATTTGAATTAAATTATATGTAACCTATTTATAGTGAACATTTGTTTTAAAAATATACAGATAACCTTCCTAAAACTTTTCTGCAGTTTTTTAGTGCTTGTTTTCTGTTGCAAGGCAGTTGTAAACATTAACATCCTCCTAATATATTTTCTTTATCATTGTCATTTCATGCGTTCAGGTCAATGCAGATGTTGAGGACTTGGTGAAGCTGTCCACAGGACAGTTTGTGACATTCAGTGAATCCACTAAATCTGTTGGCCATTTTATCAGCACTAAAGCTGTTGGCGCAAACGAAAGACATGACATCACGCACCAGTACAAATATCCAGAAGGTAATGCAAAGTCATATCGTGACATTGTAAGCCATAAATCTGTTTCCTAAAACAAAACCCGGTTAGTTTTCTAACAATGAGGGATTTTCACGTGGGTAAGCCGGCATCACTCTTTTCTTGAGTGACACACATTCATAAATGTATTTACAAAAACAAAAAAAACATGTCAAAAACAGATAACCAAAAAATACTTCAAAACCTTTGTTTGCTCTCTTGCTGTCATTACATTTAAGCTTCGTGGCGGTCTGGTGTAGTGACATCTGACTTTTTGAACTGTGATAGATACTCACACATTTCACTTTCTGGTCAAAACTTGTGTGGAAGGCCTTTATCGTAACATTAGAAACGGCGGACATATTTTATCCCACAGTTAATACATCTTGTCCAAGTTCAACGTTTGCTATTGCGATTATGAAACTGTGACTTCTAAATCCATTGAGGTATTTCATATTGTAAATTATCTTTATTCTACTAGTTTAGAACTAATTAAACCTCTGAAACAATACAAAAGTAATTTATGATGAGTTATAATTTTGCACGTAGTGCAAAACAGCAACTTGTTTTTTTTCCTATTAGAATGAAATTTCCAGACCTTGAAATAGACTTCGGCTTCAATTAGTCTTCAGCTTTCTGGTGTTTTGGAGCTTACACTCCCTCCAAATAAGGGTTTTTATCTGTTATGTAATGCATAACAGATAAATAACAGGTGAACTTTGACAGTGACAAACACTCGTCAAAAGTCTAATCAGTACCTGATGAGTAACTTCTGTGAGTTTCTGGCAAGACCAGAGACACATAGAATCAGCTCCCCCAGAAAAGTCTGATTGCTGTGCTGATCTCAGCTATGTTTATAATATTTATTTCGGTTTCATATTCTTTTGTAACTTTGATGATTTCAGGCTCAAAAGAGGAGCGTGAGGTGTATGAGAAGGCCCAGCATCGCAACATGCTGCTGCAGAGAAAAGAAAAGCCTGGGCTTCATCTTAAGGTAGCATGAGACTTTAATTGTTTCCCTGAAAACGGCAGAAAAACCTCCTCTACAGGTTGTTAGAAACAGTCCAAGCAGGAAGTAAAAAGCATCTATTCAAAAATAAACAGCAATGTTGTCTATGAATCAAAAACAAAGAGCTGAACGTTAACACACTGAGATAAATAACTAAAGTCATTATAACAGAATCTGCATTTCTGCCGTAAATCAGTTCTGGTGCAACTTGCTCCAATGACTTTATCTCATTCTTTGTTCCTTTTTAGATCAAACTGTCTAAAAACATGATTGTGGGCTCCAGCTTTGAGGTGTTTGCTCTCCTAACGAACAACTGCATGGACACAAGGAAGTGCAAACTCATTTTCTATGCCAGAGCGGTCAGCTACAATGGAAAAATTGGGGACCTTTGTGGATTTTCATCGGACAACCTGGAGGTGCCCTCTGGAGAAGGTTTGCTCTGAGCTCAGTACCAACTGTTTAATTTCTTTGGGAGGTAAATAGTCGGACATCCTCGTCAGTGGTTGTAATGTGTAGACTGATCAGTGCACGCGTTTGTTCAGAGAAACGTCTTTCTCTGAAACTGGAGTACAAGCGGTATGGACCGGTGATTACCTCTGACCTGCTGATCCAGGTGTTGGCCATCATCATCGACAAGGAGACTGTCGATTTCCAGAAGGCTGAAAAAACAATCGTGCTGGACGAGCCAGACATCGGGATCAAGGTTAGGACCTGCCGGCCACAAGAGAATTAGTAGAGACAAATGTTCCACTTTTACTTATTTATTCTTTTACCCTTTCCAAAGGTATGCATATTAATAAATAGCAATCATGTCAATAATCCTATTAATCTAGATAACTCAGCACCCCAAATCTGCTTTTTTGGTCATATCAGGAGTACATCATTTAACTTTTTTCACCTGCACAACTAACAGTCCAGTATGGAGAATGACATGACATATTTGTCATGGATTTGCTACTTTTCATTATAAGATTTAGTAAACATCTTGCAGATGTTAAAACAGAACTGTCTGACCTACACACAAAACTCTATGTGAATTCAAAAGCTAACCTTGCACATCACCATGAAAACATGAGACCATCACCATCCAAATGTAGGCAGATGGTGTTGGCTGAAATCCTGCTGGAGCATTAACTTCCAGCTGGAGAATGAGGTTAAGCAATCAGCCAGCGCTACAGTGAAATAGTTTGAATCGAATCAAATCTTCATGTATCAAAATGGCCTGGTCAAATGGCAGGACTAAACTTTGTGCAAACACATAAACATTTCTGCTCAGAGACACTCTCCATCTCAACCTGACGGAGCTTGAGATCATTTCAGTCTCTGGATTTGGAACATGAAAATAAATAAGTTCCACATCAACACCAGTGTTTCTGTCTGACCTAGGGAGGTCGATTTGTGTTGTGAAGCTTAATGTGAACTTAAAGAGCTGCCTTTCAGCAGAGTAAATATACTACAAGAAGAGATAATTATCCAGATGAAAAGTATAGTTTAATATTGATTTGTGTATTTTTACCCTCTTCTACACTGCAGTGCTTGCGTTTCATGTTTCAAAATCTGGAATTTTGTCTACCCGATACCACATTATGTCATGCCTTTTATGGTGAAACCGGAACCTCCTGTCTGCAGCTGGTGGGCAAAGCCAGAGTGAACCAGCCTGTGACCGTAGAGCTGACCTTGTTGAACCCTTTACCAGAGGCGCTGCTGAGCTGCAGCTTCTCCATCGACGGCATCGGACTCACAGGCAGCAAACCCATAGCAGCAACGTATGTGAAGTGATGTTACAGCCTTCGCTTGATTACTGAAAACAAACCACTGGCACTGAAAGCATGATAAAATGTGATTTCATTCAGTGATCAATGATCTGACATTTGTAGTGACAAAAGGCAAATGTGGTAGGAGGAAGGTGAGGGAACTGTCAATAAAAACACAGATACAAATGCTACATGACAGAGAACAACATTACCAAATTAAACTCAACAAAACTATATACAGGACCACGAAATGCAAAATATGTACACAAAAAATCCAAAGTAAAATCATAAAACCACTGCAAACGCAGGTAATTAACATGAGTCTCTCTTGCAGGGTTGGATCTGTGGGAGCAAATGAAGCAGCGAAGGCCAGCATTGAGTTTAAGCCCACCGTTGCTGGCTCTAGCGTCCTCCTGGTGAACTTTGACAGTGACAAATTGAAGAACATCAAGAACTTCACTGACATTGTTGTGGAGGAATGATTTAAACCACATTTCTTTGGCAGAGTTAGTCTTTGTTGTTATAGCTTAACAGAAATGTGAAACTGCAAAGCACAGGAGTTTTACTAAATATTCAGAGAATCCTTGAATAATTTCTCTCATAGCTTTGTTGCTGCACCACAGCATGTGCAATTGAAAATAAAATTATTGTTTCTTAATTTAAAAGGTATTTCATAAAATAAATCATGATTAATAAAAAAAAAATGGGATCATGGTGTTTTGTTGTATTTGAGGAAAAACACTATTTCAGCTACAGAAAATAATACACATCTCAGAACAATGGTGTAAGTACATTATACCCATCAATAAATCTGCAGAAATTGGCAATAAGGAGAAGCTTGGCTACCTGGATCACACAAACCCATCATTTATACGTTATAAATAAAACCTAAAATAAACAGTTACCAGAAAATATTCTGATTTATTTTCTTTTTTATTCAGAAGAATGGCTTTCTACTCAGGGAGAATTCAACAATTCAACATTCATACAATCAGAATCACAAGAAGTTTTTTGCATTTCAGCCTGTGGTGTGAAATGAGGAACACTCGCTAGTCAAAATGGGTTTCTGTAGTTTTTATTTATAATAGCTCCCACACCCGTATAATTATATATAATTTAAGAATTTTACATCAGACAAATATAAAAATAATTACAGAAATGTGGGCTTAGTGGATGGTACATTTAATACTCGAGAAAACGGATTTTAATGTGACAAACGAGCCTCAGCAGATATTTGCTCTTAACTTGAAGCGCAGCTATCAGCTGTATCGGTGATTCATTCATTTGTTAGGAATACAGGTCATCACATGATATAGTTAGTCATCACATCTTAGACTTAATACAATCCAGTGTCATTGATCTCCACCGACAGAAAGGCTTCGCCTAAGTCTGTCATGGAGGCACTGAGAATAACGTAGTCACCCTCGTAAAAACGGGGTGGCTCGTCAGCCTTCCCTCTGACAAAGTTACTCTCACTTCCATTGTACATCTTGACAAAAAGGCTGCGGTCACATTTTCTATCTTTATTAAAGATTCCCACAGCAAACCAGTTGGAATAAATGACTCTGTCATAGGGCACGGAGAACATGACGGCCATGATGTGGTTGTAGTCGTTCAACTCGCCATCGAAAAGGTCGTAAGTGAAAACGCCAACAGCGCCACTCGCCAGGCCTGTCGTCTTGTTGAAGCGAGCCTTGACGGCAGAGCAGGGATCAACCATCGAAGGGAAAGGGACCTGGCAGAAGCCGCTCTCAGTGTAGACCCTGAAAAATGGAGAAAATCAGATATATTTGTATTTATCTTGTTGTTCTCTTTAAGATATTTTACAGGGTTTGTAAAAATCTATAGAGAAAAGAAGAAAAAAAGAAACATTTACATAAGAAAATGTCAGGAACTGCAATGTAAGACAAATTCTCGCTTTAGGTGAGGTTTTATCTTATCTGAAGCCGTTTCATCACTTTTCTGTAGCGATGAGTTGGTGTGTTATGAGATCACTGGAGCCACTCACAACACGCAAACGTCTTCTAAAGTTATGAATATTGTTTACATCAGTGTTTGCCTGGCTGGGTGAAATTTTTGACAGACTTCTTAAGACTTCACTGATGTACCCGCATTTAAAGTTAATGCCTCTTTTAATGTACGTTGAAGTACATTATCTAAACGTTTTCCAAGTCACAAACTGGCAGACTTTAAAATTCCTTAGCTTGTCTGAAATGACTCCAAAAAATCCAGTCGAGGTTTTTTATGAAATCACCACATTTCTGATAGTTTGTAAGCTGCATTGTGGAAATTGTTCAAACAGCAGTGCACGTTTTCAAAAAACACCCTCTAACAAAAGCTACACGATTTCATAATATAAACAAATTTATTTTATTCCTTCTGGAGCAGGAGGTCAACAAATCCAGCCAGGAACCTTTTAGACGCATCCCTGGTCCAACACAGCTGAATCAAACGACTGAATCACCTCCTCAGTAAGATCTGCAGAGTCCTGCTAATGACTTCGCTCTTTGACTCGGGTGTGTTGAAGCAGAAACAGATCTAAAAGTTGAAAATGCCTGGTCCTCTAGGTCAGACGTGCTCTAGGCGTTTCAGTTGCTCCAGTGGATTGCCTTGTTGAACAAGTAGAAATTAAGCCTAAGCAGGTTTACTTGACAAAAAGGGAGTTATAAGAGCAATGCACCACCTTGGGTTGGAAAGAGTGTAGTAGTTTGTATTGTTCCTGATCTCAACGGCGCAGCGACGGCGAGGCATTGTGTTGAGGTGCGTGGAAGATGACCAGACAGGGGCTGTGACATGCAGACAAAAAAAACCATTAGATTGATTAAGATGGATTTTTAAAACCTACAAACAAAATAACCAGCGGGTAGATTTAATTACATAAAATTATAGCAGAACAGCTGAAAGTACATGTCAACAATTTCACCATCTGGACATCCTATAAAAGTAAAACAATTCTGATGCATAGCCTTGCTTTACCTTCAGTCGACCAGCTTATTGCAAAGACAGCCAGATGATTGGAAAGAATAGGTCCAGTGTCCTGGTTTTAGCCTGAATGTGAAATCTCACTGCGTCAGCTCGTCACAAAGTGAGCTCTTATTGACTCTGCTAATCAGGACCTTTAACTCTCATGCTCGGTATCTTCAGTCCCTTTCTACGTGTGACCCGCAAATTACCACACTGAGTTGCAGAGTGATTCAATCACAGCGTGCTTTGCTTCGATCTGAGTTCTGCTTTGTTTACACGCATACGTTTTTATGTCCTAAAGAATAAAGTTGTATGAAAAGTGATTTGGATACCTGAGTGAAGTTGGCCCCACCCACCTTCTTCAAATCAGACAGAATTGGTGTCAAACGTTTGTGCCACGTTTGTGCAGCAAAACATTTTCATTTGTACTGCTATCATTTTAAAGATATAAAGACATTTTTTAGAGGTCATCAAAGGTCAACCAGCCCCCCCTCACCTTCTTCAAATCAAACAAAATGGGTGTCAATTAACGTGACTACATTTGTGCAGCAAAATTTTTTGTTTGTGCTGCTTTGGCTTTAAAAATATTAATGAAATGTTAAAGGTCAAAAGGTCAACCCCCCCCCCACACACACACACACACACTTTTACGAAATCAAACAAAATTGGTGTCAAATGTTTGTGCTTTTTTTGTGCAGCAAAACTTTTCGTTTGGCTGATTTTCAGTAGCTCAGTTCAGAGCTTGACCTTTCAACCATAATACTATCACATTGTTGGACCTCTGTTAATCAGAATTTGTAAACTTTTTAACACACCAGTTCCTGATAAATGAACCAGTGAGTTAGTATTAACTTGACTCTGGTATCACTCACTGTAAATACTCACAATTAGTTTCATAGAAATATCTAAGAACTTCCTATAAAAAAAAACTACTAAAATTACAGTTCTCACTTCACGGTGATAAGATATGATCTTGGCAAACAGTGGAAATTCCAGTCTGAATGCTTAGAATTTAGTCAACAGACTGAAATCAAGCTGGGAGAGATCAGTTAGTGACCAGTTAAAAGTCATGGACTGGACAGAAGTCCATGTCCACACAGAAAGACTTGGAGAAAAGTCAGAAACTGCATTATTCACAGGTCAAAAAGAAAAAAAACAAACAAGCTTAAGATAAGAAAACATCTGCATGTACAGGCTGCCCGGAGAAGGGTAATCAACCAATGAAACACAGGCATGGAGTAATAAAGTACCTGAACACATGTAAGGGAGAAACATTCTGCAATAAACTAAACTAAACCTTGACATCCTTATAAATGTGTAGTTTATTTTAGAGTTGTGCAAATTTGAGACTGAGCATCATGGAGAGGCTTTTTAAGAAGCAACACAACAGCTTTTCAGTTAATGCAAAGAGAAATTACTAACATTAACCTTGGCTAGGAAAGTTCAGTTCAGTGTCTTTCTTATAAAGAACCTCAAAATGACAAAAACAAAAGGTATAAAAATTATTTAACATGAGCCTACAAGAAAACCAAGAATGATGGGGTATGCAGCAGATGTGCTTTTTGACTTTTCTTTACCTACAATACAATTTAGAAAGTTTTCAACCTCTGGTGCAATTAAGGATTTCTCTTGTAGCTTTCAAACCAAAACCTGGTGTCCCACATTAATTTAGTCTGTTGTGAAAATAATATATGATCTGAATCATGTTCCAGATGCAATTTAATCAAACTTTAGTTAAATTTATTTTCTTCAGATAAACAATAAAGGCAAAGGAAATGCCCCACAACAGAAATTCAGAAAGTATTTTGAATTTGAGGGCACCCACAGCTTTCCATTTAATCTGTTTGTGGTTCACATAGTTGCTTCTACATGGTTCTTTATCTCACTTTATATGTTTGTGTTTCGAAAAAGGAAAAGAAAAACACATTTTATTCTAGGTCTAAAAGTTAGAAAATTAAATTGATTTTATGAAACATAAAGATCTTTCACTTCTTTGGATTATGTTGCTTCTGATACACTCCCAGTTTGAATAATGCATGTATACTGGGATCAAGGTCATGTAACTCAGTGTTCAGACTGAATAACACACACTCACTCATACTAATATACTAACTTACTCTTAGTATATTTTTTCCATATTTCAAATAACTACGTGGGGATTAACACATGCACCTTAGCAGCCAAAAAACTTAGGTCATGCCGTCAGTTTCACTTTCCTTTTCAAACAAACCCTTACCCAAACTATGCCCTCAAAAACTTACACAAAAGCATAATGGCTTTATGCAGAGAAGTTTATTTGAAGGAATAATTCAGATGGATAGATTTTATTGCTCCATCTCATTTTCCTCTTCGGCAGGTAACTGTTGGCGCTGCATAGAGTTGAGAGCAGCAGCATATTTAGCCATGTTGTTGAGCCCGTTAATCACACAGCAGCTCAGTGCACTGCGGGACGTCTTCATGTCGCTGGCACTTAGCCACATGTTGGTCTTGATGTCGTAAAACTCGACGTTAGGGATGGTGGTGATGCCGCCGAAGCCTCCCACGACAAACAGGTGGTCGTTCATCACGGAGATGCCAAAGTTACTGCGGGCGGTTGGCATGTTGGGCACATCACACCAGGTGTTGGTGGAGGGATTGTAGGCCTCTGTAGTGTTCAAACGTGACACTCCGTCAAAACCCCCAACCTAGAGCACAATATTTGATATGGTTACGATGTCACAAAACCCAAGTAGACAACCAGTTTTGTCAAAATAAACAGTTAAATTGATTTTTTTTTCTGTGATAAGTCTGAAAAAGTTGGGGCAAAGTCAACAAATGTCTTTTTAGGCTGTGCAAAAGAGTGTACACATCTGGTACATCACATAGCACATCTGGTGATGTTTTTTTAAATCAACATTTTAGTAAAAATAAAGAAGTCTGAAAGTGATAATCAATTTAAAACTTTTCTAAATGTGTACTTATTTCAAGACTAAAGTTAAAAGAAAGTTGAGATTTTGTAGTATTAGCTTCTATTCTTATTTTTTAGATATTAATAAGAAACAGTTATGTCTTGACAGTTTATGAATACACTGAGTTGAAATGAAAAATGGAACCTCCCACTAAAGAAAGAGGTCTGCCTGTTATTTACAGAAATTAGATCGATATTATCTTTCAGACCAAAGGAGAAATAATGTATCTCGGATGCATTTTCAAAAGGAAGTATCAACTGAGGATTTTTGGGTATCTGATGCATATATAAGAGGTACTATCAACAAATATAACATGTGCATAAATATCAATGCTTTGGAGCAGCAAATGTTGTCATTGAGAATTTTAGATAAATTCAACACCTGGTTTTCTAACTTAAACTCAACAACTCAACACTTTGATACAACACTTCAATCTCTTGCTCACACACATCACACAAATAACTTGAACTTCAGCTGGTCTTTGAATACCTTTAAGTATAAGAAAGTGGAAGAAAGGGCATTTAATGGAGTTTGAATGTTTCTTCTAAGTCAGGTTTCAGCATTTTAGCAACTGCTGATCTACTGGAATTTCCACACAAAACTCTTTCCACAATTAGTAGGAAATGGCTCAGAAAAACAAAGAAAAAAAATTCAGTGAGAAGCAGCTCGGTGTCTGAGATTCAGAGGAGACTGGACCAACAGGTATAAGAGGGAAGAAAGGCATAACCAACCAGCTCAGTTATTGATAACTGCCCAGAGTGGCATAAGACAGGGATTGTTTACAAGCACCAGACAAAAATAGAAAATTTGAAGGAGGCTTCTACTGTTTTTAAGTACTTCCAGTCAGTGGGGAGTTGGGAACCCATGCCTGCTGCTGAGAATAGGGAAATACTTTTTATGTAATGTCTGTGAGACTTCGCTTCATTTTAGCTAGTTCAAAAATTTAGAAGATTGGTTTGGGGCCGGTAGTTGGAAGGGTTTGCTCAAGTCATTATTTGTGCAAGGCCAACCAAGGTGTATGGAATACCATCTCCGAATGCACAGCTTGTTAAATCTCAAAGCAGATGGGTGACAGAAAGCTAGGCGCCACTTCTGTCAGCTAAGAACAAGAAAGTGCAAACATGCTTACCATATTTTTGCTGAGCTCAGTGTTTTTGTTTCTGCTCCACTGTACTCACGGCAAAGATGTAGTTAGCATAGGCAGCAACGCCGATCCCACTACGCCTGCTGCTCATGTTGGCAATCAGGGTCCACTGGTCTTCGTCTGGGTTGTAACACTCGGCTGTGGATAGACACTGTATCCCGTTGAAGCCACCGCAAATGTACACCTAGAGAAAGTGGAAAATAAATGGTGTTTGGTTAAAAATATCAACCTACCGTCTAAAATTTCTTGTGTTTTTCTAGGCTGACATCTAGATTTATGTACATTTCCATTTCCCATTATTATAATTTGGAAATTACTCAATAATCAATCAAGTTTATTTGTATCACACATATCAGCAGCAAGGCAGCTTAACATGCTTTACGTCATAAAAACATAAAAACATCAGAAACCAGTTGTGAGACCAGTAACAAACATTACATTTTGTCAAGTGCCATCATTAAAATGATCAATACCCATCAAATATGTTAGTCAATGTTGCAGTGATTATGAGTCAAAGGCAACTTTAAACTGGTGGGTGTTTGGTCTAGATTTAAAGGTACTCTGTGTTTCAGCTGTTTTGCAGTTATCTGGAAGTTTGTTCCAGATTTGTGGTGCATAGAAACTGAATACTGCTGAATGTCATGTTTGGTTCTGGCTCTGGGTATGCAGAGCAGAACCAGAAGACATAAGAGGTCTGGAAGGTAACGAAACAACAACTGGTCATTAATGTTTTTTGGTGCAAAGCCGTTTAGTGATTTATAAACTAACAAAAGTATTTTACAGTCTATTCTCTGGCCTACAGAGAGCTAGAAAATAGAATAGCCAGGTGTTTGAAAAAAACATGGTGTGTTGTTTTTCAAACACACCATGTTCGAAAAAACTAAAAGGTTTCTCACTAAGAAGTTTTCGGACAAACATTTCTTTGCACTGGGATGCGGGGGGTTTCGACCCTAACGAAATAGATGTATTTTGCAAAACTGTAAAGGTAACATTTTTATTCACATCACACAAGTCGTGATCAACAGCCGAATGTTACTATTGGCAAAAACGAGAAAGAAGATGACAACGAATGGTAGGAGGATGATATAATATTCTTCAGGTGATAGAAGGCCAACTTTGTAACTGTCTTTATGTGACTCTACAGTTTCAGGTCGGAGTTCATCACCACACCCAGATTTTGGGCTTTCTCGCTAGTTTCCATCTGCAATAACTGAAGCTTCATACTGACTCTTGATCATTCCTCTTTAGGTTTAAAGATGTTGACTTCAGTTTTGTTTCTGTTCAGCTGGAGAAAGTTGTGGCATATCTGCACATTGATTTCTTATACGCACATGTTTAGTGCCTGGATGGGTTTAGTTACATGTTGACATGGAAATATAGAGCTGTGTATCATCTGCATAATTATAATAGCTAATCTTATTTCCTGTTATAACTTAAGCTAGATATTCAATAGAAAAGGTCCCAGGGCTGAACCCTGGGTTACTCCGCTTGTGACTTCCATCCTATGTTATGAGAAGCTACCTATAAACACAAAGAAATTCCTGTTTTTCATGTAAGATTCAAACAAGATGAGTGCTGGATCAAAGAGTATGGAATATGTCATGGTCAGACATATTCCACTATTGCTCATGTTGGCAATAAAGTGATACAGTCTGAATTACCCAAAGTTTACCAAATAAATCTCTGCTGTTTTCTCTGTGCTAGTCATAAAGCCCAGGAACATAAATTAGTGCCACCTACTCTGTTGTTAAGGGTTGCACAACTGGCATCACTCCTCTGCTCGTGCATGGAAGAAATAATTGTCCACTGGTTGCATTTTGGGTCATAGCGTTCAGCAGTGTTTAGCCGTTCCTGTCCATTGTAACCTCCTAAAGCATATATGTAGTCATTCATCACAGTCACACTGACAAAGCACCGACTGACATGCATCGGTGACACTTCTTCCCAGTTTTGCGAGGTCAGGTCAAGTCTATGCACAGCGCTGAACTGCTCAATACTGTCAAAACCACCAACACAGTAAATTGATCCTTTGAAGAAGACAGCGCCATGATAAGCCCGGATGGTTTCTGTGGTATAGGCCACATCTATCCAGCGATCACTGCGAGCATCGTAGGCTTCAATTAAACTGGTAGGGCTGCCATCAGTCCAGCCTCCTATGGCCAAAAGGAGAGCAGGCGGCACCCGTGGGATTGCTAAAGATGGGCGGACAAAAGACCTGCAGCTGCTCCTTGACATGTGGTCCAAGATGGGGTTCAATGTCCGAAAGAGCATAGCTCGACATTCTGTATTTGTTTTCACCAATTCACTTTCATTCACATGTTCTATGAGGTACTTTGGAGACATCCAAGCCAGTCTGATCTGCAGAGAGACACAAATACATGAGTTGGGTGACATTGCATAAAGCATGGTCTTTCGGGTGCTAGCCACAGACTTAGCTAGTACAAAAGAGTATGCTAACATTTTCTAGTTTATGAAAAGGTTTCTTTCATGAAATGACTTTAATCTACTTTTCTTTTCTGCCAAAACGTGTAGCTAATTCAGATCAGAGGACATCATCTCACCATGACATTAATGGCCTAACCAAAAATCAGTCAGTCTCTGTCTGTCTGTGTCTCTCTATGTATCTATGTGTGCATTTGTACATACAGTGTATATGTGTGTGTGTGTGTGTGTGTGTGTGTGTGTGTGTGTGTGTGTGTGTGTGTGTGTGTGGTGTGTGTGTGTGTGTGCATATATGTGTGTGCGTTTGTTTATAATACCTTGTGGGGACAATTTTCCTGACATATACCACGTTGTGGGGACCAATTGCTCCTTGTGGGGACCGAAGCCTGGTTCCCACAAGGGGAAACCCTGTTTTAGGGTCAGGGGTCAGAGTTAGGACTAAGGTGTGAATTGAGTTTTGGTTAGGGTTAGGGTTAGGTATGTGATGGTTAGAGTTAGGAAAAGGGTAAAGGTAAGGTTTAGGCTGTAGAATTGAATGGAAGTCAATGGAAAGTCCCCACAAAGATCGCAGCGCAAAAATGTGTGTGTGTGTGTGTGTGTGTGTGTGTGTGTGTGTATACCAGGTTTTTATATCCTTATGGGAACCTATTTCTCTCTACAGTGTGGGGTTATGGGGACCATTTTCTTGGTCCCCATGAGGGACAGTGTTAGTGATTATGTCTGTGATGGTTAGTTAGGTTTGGGATAAAGGTTAAGGTAAGGGTTAGGTATGTGAGATATATATATATATATATATATGTGTGGTGTGTGTGTGTGTGTGTGTGTGTGTGTATTTATAAAATAAATATATACACAGGAAATTAGGCATGAAATTAGGCAGTTAATTTCCTGCCTAATTAACTGCAGGAAATTAACTGCAGTTAATTAGGCAGTTAATTTCTAATTAACTGCCTAATTAACTAACTAATTAACTGTAGCAGTTAATTAGTTACAGTGTAATTTAGGCAGTTAGCTAACTGCCTAAATTACACTGATATAAATGCTGTGATTATTCATTTATGAAATTATACGTAAATTGATGCCAAGAATGACAAAAAACCAAAATGCCCACCACCCTCACCTTAGAAAAAAGTAATGAGCTGTAAGTTTTCCGTTCCTCGGGCGCATGGGCGATCCATTTGAGGATGGCTTTGTATACCGTCTTCTCCTGCTTTACAATGAGCAAGTCACTTTCAATGATTTGAACTAGCTGTTGAGCAGAGAGCTGAAGGAAATCTGCGCAGGTGTCAACAACTTCTTTGAAATGACTCAGAATATATAGTTCGGACTTCTCTCTCAGTTCTGGGTGGTAGAATGTATCTGTAAGCATCCAGATGCTGAGACAGTTCTGTGGGTTCAGCTGTTTTTCTAAATAATCACTACAGGCTTGTAAAAGGCCAGTCATGTTATAACGGTCTGCTACTATGAAGAGGTCCTGTGCATTTTGTCCTGTCAGAAGAACATTGCCTGTGTAGGCAAACTCGATAATAAGACGCATTAGGCTGTTTGACACTCCAGGGATGTCAAAGGTCACACAGTCTGGTGTTGACCAGTGGCTAAACAGAGCTCTGTGAAGAAACACAACAAAACAAATAGTGATTGGACTGAAAATTAATACTCACATATTTCCAGAGCATGTAGTGCATACTGACTCCATAAAACCGGATAATCACAGTTTATCATTAAATGTTCTTCTTATCTCTATTAGGCTTGTTTTTTATACTACTTTTTTTCTTAATAAACCACCCTCTTTTTACTTTTTCACATCAAATCTGCCATATCTCCGGCTAAGAGCTTACCTGAAATATGGGCTGCATTTGCACAAGACGACCTTGTGTACATAAAATTCCCCGCCGTCCACTCTGATCACTGTGTCACAAAGCTGCTGCCTCATGCAGAGTTTGTTATGCAGTGACATATTTTAACCAATCTTTGCTCCCTAGGATTAAAGACCTTCCTATTCTCCTCACTCTTGGACTGATTTCCTGCAGAAACGAAAGGCTGTGAGAATTTCAGAACTCTCACAGTGTCTGACATTTCAGTTTCTGTGACGTCACATAAACTAGTCATTAGAATTCCAAAGGTAACCATTCCAAGGATAAATCCAGCTGTCTGTATTAAATTAGCTATGTTAAAAATCGGCCACATAAATGATTTCTGTTTAGATAATATATCAATTAGCTGGAAAAGTAAATATCCTACCAACCGACTACCTACTAAAGCTGCAGTATGTAACTTTTATTCAAATATATATTTTTTCATATTTTTTGAAATTATTATGACTTGACAGTATGTCATGAGACAGATAATATGTGAAAAAATTAATTTCCTCTGCTTACTTCCAGTATATCCAGCGCTAACTCGAAACACCCAATCAGAAGCAAGGAGCGGGTCTTAACCTTCGCCGCAGCTCCTCCCCCATCAGACTCCTCCCCTTTTCCCCCGCCAGCAGATTTTGTTGTGGCCACCGATGACAGCAATCTTTTCAGATTATCTGTCATAATATGGTGACAGTTTTAACAAATATGTTTAAAAAACAAATTCTTTATAAAAGTTACATAGTGCACCATTAGCTCTTCTTCACCCATTCAAAGACCCAGAACCAAACTGAGGATGAGGTCTTCTGTGCTGCCCTCCGTGACTAGTCCACTGACTGCTTTAAGAGTCTTCTTAGCAAAATGTTTGGCTAATTTTCCTAGATGTTTACTTTAACCTTCTTTCTTTGTTTTTTATCCATTGTAATTGTTATTTTGTTTTTAGCTCTTTGTAGCCCTTTCAGATTTCATGATGAAAAGGCATTCTAAATAAAATGTACCGGTATTATTACTACTACTACTATTATTATTATTATTATTACTATATCCACACTTACCTATTGCAGTGGTAATACATGTATGAAAACCACATGAAACCAATTTTATACATTTGCTGAACAAATGCTGCAAACAATACAAACTCATATTTCTGTTACAATATAACACAAAGTGTGAATCTTGCAATGAAAATATGCATTTGTAAATAAAACTAACACAGTAACAGTCTTAAATCAGTAAACCTAAGTAAATATAAAAATGAAAAGCTGATGGTTCTCCTACTGTGTAAAAACTTGTGCCTAGTCACAAGCCTTCACAGCCGGTTTTTCTTCTGAATGCAGCCATTAAAGCAAAACTACACACAGCATTTGTTCAAATGGTTCCACTTTATTGGCATCCACTGAATCACTTTCCTTAGAGAAAAACCACGTCTCCTTTCAGGACTAGCATTAGAGAGAAACAACAGCCGGATGGTAGGAAAATATCTAAATACTATCAAGTTTAGCAAATTGGGGGGATAAAATGTTACTAGGATAGTTTCTGGTGTACAGTAGCTTAAAGTTGTTGTTTTTTAAAAGCCAAATTGGTCTGGAAACAAATGAAGCCGTTTAGCTTAACTTACTCCTTTTTTTAAAAAAAAATATATATTTGTGCTTCTGAAACAGCCAGGAGACTCTGCTCAGAGTTCAGTAAACATTTCTCACTTTCACAGCTTTTCCAAACCCTTTTTGTAAAAAAATAAAATAAAATAAAAAATTGTTTTCTCTCTGTTAGCGGGAGCCGTCATGTTCCTCAGACAGCATCGACTAATTTCTTGTCTATGATGAAACGTCAGACGTCTGTGTGTGGGGGTGAGTTTTCTTTTTCTGGCTGTGTATGACCCCTCAAAGATAGCCACATATACCAGCTGTCACAGAGAACAATTAAAGATAATCACGCCAAACGGAATAAATAAAATCAGAACAAAATTTCATTCTGACCTCAATTTGAAAACCAAATCCAGTTGCTTCTCATCTCCACCTATCCCAGCATCCCTCTCTTCAAACCTACACCAACATGAATTCTCTCTTATTCCTCTACTAAAAATATCTAATAAAACATAAAAATAAGGGGCTCTCATCCAAAGGGAAATATTTTGGTATTTATTTTAGGCCTTCGAGGCTCAGAACTTCAGTACGGCTGAGGATTAAAACAAAACAAAACAAACTGAAATGACCCTTAAGTTTATTTTCCAGTCAGATGGATTTTGATAAGTGAATTTGCTTTTTCCTCGGATTCCCAAACTCTAGACATTCAACATAAGGTCTTTTTGTCCTTTCAGAAGATACTGTATTTTTAGGTTTTAGCGTTTCCCATGTATCGTTTACACACAAGCACACACAAAACGGTTTCTTTGAAAGAAAACTTTGTAATATTTCTTCAGTCCAGCTTGTTTTTGCAAAACTCAAATCTAACACATCAGTGAATTTAATCGTACGTCTAAACCTAAAAACACACACAAAAAAAGGATACTTTTGGATTGGAAAGTGTTTTTTTTTTTTTACAAAAACCAGAAGACTAGAATTTATCTTATAATTTGTTCATTTCTATTTGGAAGCTTTTACTCAACACATCTGGTTTAAGCGGACTTATAAGTGTTACTAAACTTAAGATGTGATGTAACAGATGAGAAAACAAAACTCCGCCCCCACTAAGCCCAACATGATCTTTTCACGCACCAAACTGCTCATCTGGCCGAGCGTTGATAAAAAGCCTCCAAGTCAGCCAAGAAAAAACAAAACCCAAAATAAAACTAATGAATATTATCCTCTTCAGCCTGCAGCCATAACCTAGACCAATTGGGGAAACGCATCACATCGGATGAGGCTTTAACTCAAACAACATTTCACCGTTTAAAAGAAAATAAAAACAATCAGAAACACAAACTTCCGGGCTGGTGGCAGAGACTCCGTTCGGGCAGAGTCTCTGTTCTCCTCTGCTTCTCTTCTCACTGTCTTTGAGTCCAGTTGAGTTTAGCGGGTGGACTGAGCTGCTCTTCTGAGAGAACATGTGCCTTCAGTGTTGGAGGCAAAGCCAGGAGCGTCCTTGTTACTCAAACACGGGGCTGAGGAGGGACGTCGCAGGAGTCTGTTCAGCCTGGCAGCTCTCAGTCGGTGGAGAAGAGGTCTCCGGCGGAGGGGAGGGGAGCCAAGCCGCCGGTGACGTTGGGCAGCAGCGACAGATCCGGAAGACTCTGGATGTGGGACTTGAGCTCCTTCCTCACCTGAGTCACTCGCGCCAGTTTCTGTTTGTATTCCTACGGAAGAAGAGCGGGGACCCGCGTTTATCGACGAAGCCTCGAAAGGTTTTGGTTCGTGAGAAACAAAAATATTTCCGGGAATGTAAAATGTCTTAAGACGTTTGTGGCAAATCAGGAATCTAAACACTGCAGAATTTTAAAATGGATGTTGTGCTTTACCTCCAGCTTCTTCTCCCTTTCCACTAGTGCCTCCTTCTGGCTGCTGATGTATTCCGTCAGCATGCGGGCGAGCTGCCGGCGGTCTTCCAGCTCCGCTGCCAGCCGTCCGTTGTACTCCGCCAGCAGCAAACACGCCTCGTCCACCGTTTTTGACAACTTGTCCGCCGCCTCCTTGTCTGAATCGGAGGTAAAGTTGTTGTTGTCTTTGCAGAATTTCTTTCACCGAGTTCATTTCAGTTCAAGCAATGCTAAGCTTTTTATATTTTTTTTACAAATGCCTTATTCTCTAAACGTTTATTTGATTAGTAGATTTTGTCCTTTCATTCTCACCATGAATTGGTCAAACTCCACACAATATTTACTTCAATCTAACAAAATCAATAATTAACCTATTTAAATTATTTTATTCAATTACATTTACTTTTTTATATATATAATTTTTTGCAATTAATTCAAAACACCACATGCTTTAACTAATTGTTTAAGGACTTACTGTCCAAATTTTCATATGTAATTTTATTTTTTTCAAAGTACAATTCTAATACTCTGTTCTATAATCTAAATAAACCCAATTTAAATATTAAAAATAATAATAATAATAATAATATAATAATAATAATAATATAATAATAATAATAATGAAAAAGAAATAGTTTGTCACATTTTACCAGTAATCTTCTCTAGGAGGGAAACATCCTGAACTTCCTGTGGAAGTGAGGCGATCTTCTGGCGCACCGCTGCGTCGCCTGATGCGGCGTTCTCCAAGTCCTGCAGAGCTTTCACCAGCTCTTCTGTCTGAAAATGTTAATAATAGAAAACACAAGGCATAAATCAGGACAAAAAAAAAAGGATCAGAAGCATTATCTGATACTGTTACTGTGCGATTCCAGCGTTCGTACCAACTGATTTGCAGCGGAATCCGAGTTGCGGGGAGATGTGTGGCTTCTGTAGTCATCGTCATCATCCTCTTCATCCTCCTGAATCTTCTGATAACTTCGTTTTACAGCCTTTTTCTCTTCTGCAGATAAATGACACGGAGCAGAAATGTGCATTAGATTATATACATATGTAACTGTAGTGAGTGTGGCTCTATGTAAATATAACTATAAAGCAATTATGTCATTATTAAATGATCAAACCTGAGGGTCTGGGGCTGCTGGAGTCCTCTATGGCCAGTTTGAGCTGCTGAATGAAATCACCTCTGTAGAGATTCCTCTCCTTCCAGATGTTCAGCAGCCTCTCCATTTGCTTTTTACAGCCATCATCCACTTCACTGGAGAGAGGCAAGAAAACAGCCAAATGGAATAACAAGCTTTAAAAAACATACACAAAAGTGTTTTTCAACTTGTCTAAATAAGTTAGATATGTCTACAAAAAATATTAGGAAGTTATATTTGAAGAGATTTTTGAGTTTATTCCACTTATAGAGTTCAAACAAAGGGAACAAACTACATTTAAGCGTGAGACGTTCACACAGAAACCTGGAATATTCTGGATGCATGCAATTTTATGTCAGTGCTAAGCTTAATTTGTGATAAAAACCTTATTGATTTTTCGTTCATTTATTTGATTTATTTATTTAGTAGGGACAATGCACGTTAACTGACATTGCTGAAAATGTGCCAGAATTAGCCAAAAGGCTGTTTTTCATCTGAAGTCCCTGAACAACGCTCAATTTGTCTTGCTAAAAAACGACCTAATTCTGTCAATAAATACAAAAAGAAAAACTATCAATACAAACAATAACAAGGAAACTACGATACAATTATCATAAAAAGTACAAGTAATTAAAATTGAATCAATTTTAATTGATTCAGTTTTAATGGCGTTTTGCCATTTGGATAGCCAAACTCCTTTAAAAACTGGTTTCACAATATTGTATACAAAATATTCTACTTAAGTATATTTGAGCAAATTTTAGAAAGATGCTAAAATTAAAATAATTTGCAGTCAGGCCAGTTCAACAGCAAAGAGTCGAGAGATTATTTCCAAACGATCCAACCTAAAATGTTCATCATCCATGGTTGATATAAAGCCTAACTTATCACTGCTCACACTAACTCCTCCCACAGAACTCAAGCAGAGGATGTTTTTAGATACATACAGATGTTCTAAAAACATTTGCATGTAAGTTTGTAGAAAATACACAGATGATTTGCTGAAACGTACCTTGCTACATGGGAGCAGGCGTCCACAAGGACAGACTCAAAGTCTTTGGTAAACTCGGGTCCTTTCTTCTTGCTGTTCTGGATGACGTCATTTGCCAGATACAGGAATGTCAACTTCCTGTTGCTTTTAGCTAGAAAACACACAGAGAAATATATTTAAGACAAACCGCTTTCTAATCAACAAGGAAAAGTCTCTTGATACCAATTAATATCATGTCAGCTCATTGTTTGATTACTTAAGGAGAGTGATTTGTGTGGCCATAATGCTTGTTTTTCTTCATAAAAATAACTTTTTGTTTTTATATTTCCAGCTATTAAATCCTGGTCCATTCACAATGGAGCAACAATCACATAAAACAACATCTGCATTAGGATTAAAACTACATTAAATATTGGCAGGATACCAAAATTTTACTTAAAAAAGAAAGAAAAAGCCACAAAAATAGCAACATGTCACAATACAGACATACATTTCAATTAGTTGGATATTGACAAGGTTTTTACACTTTGCTTTTAAGAAATATGCTTTTATTTTAGAATTGTTAAGACGCATATTAATGTGAAATCACACAGTTGTTGAATATTGCAAAGTTACAATTACTTGTCACAAACCAATTATTAAACAGGACCTATTAGACACATTTTTGTACTTCCATTTTGGCCTCTACCACTTCAAAAAAACAGTCTAAGAGCTTAAAAAATAAAAATAAAAAATACACTCTGCTGGTTTTTGTTAATAACTTATTCTACTTTAGAGTATGGAAAATGAGTCACTTAAAAAACCCTTTGAAATCAGCAGGCACTGTCCCTCATTTAGCAAAGCTCAGCCCGTTACCTAGCAACCTGAGCAAAGCCCAGCCTGTTACCTAGCAACCCTAGAAGTCAGTCCCATTAATTAGAGCTCAAAATAGGCCGAACTGAGTAGACAAAAATCTCATCGTCTAAGAAGAATATTGAGAAACAAAAAGTAATTAACATATTTTGTATATCCTGTTCAAGGCAGCATAATAGATCACCTTTATCTTTCCTCAGCGTCCTCAAGCTCTTATATTACTTTGTACCTAACTCGTTCTACTTCAGCATCTAAATCAGATTTAGGGCTGTCAGTGTTTGACTAATTTGTCTAATGTCACTGTATGTTATGGGCATACCAAGAGGAGATAGAATAATGCAAGTTATTTTTTAGCTCAGTCAAGAACCAGGTTTGATCCTGGGTGCATCAAATACAGAGGCTGTTGAATAAAGGCCACTAAAGTCACAAAAACTTTTAAAAATAAAAATGTGGAGGGGAAACTTGAGCTCCTAATGTGGCACAGTTGACAACTTGTTTGAAAAAAAAATCACAAGGGAATAAATTATATGCAACATCAAATATTTGGCTGGAATATCAAACAATGCCTGAATTACTTTTCTTTTTTCAATTCAAACTTAAAGAGCGTACATATATTTACACATGTATATGTGTAATGCTTTGCAAAAGTACAACCAATTCAGCTTTTATACACGTCCTCACCTTGCAACCACAAACTCAGTGTATTTTGGTAGGATTTTCTTTTTTTGAGACATGAAGTTGAATTAAAATTATACATAGATTTCAATATAATTAAAATAAAAAAAAACTGAAAAATATGGGAGGTATAAGTAATGACCCCTTTGTTAACGTTGTTACCCTAAATAAATACTAATGTAAGGAACTGCCTTCTCACATCACCTAATTAATAAATAGAAACCCACGAGTATAATTTGATCTCTACATAACATGGTTATTCTATGTAAACCTGACACACCAGACAGTTTACAACACAGTAACCTGAGTTTTAGCATCCCAAGGAGAACTGATCAAATTGTCATCTAAAGAACTAAAGGTATGTAGCATTTTGCAGATGCATTACCTAAAACCCCAACAGAACTGCTTTATGTGACATGACGTAATTTTTTTTTTTTTTAAAAAAGGAAGATTTAGGCATAAACCTAGCAAGCTGATTTCTCTCATTTACATAAGGTTAAGTTTAAGAAAATCGAATTTACAAAAACTGCTTAACAAGAAACAAGCTTGTAAATCACGACATTCCAAAGCTAACATCAACCTCAATTATACTTAAAAATCGACATTATACCGAAATACAGAAATATAATCAGCAGTGTGTGTGTGTGTGTGTGTGTGTGTGTGTGTGTGTGTGTGTGTGTGTGTGTGTGTCTTACCCTTCTTCAGCTCCCGGTGCCACACTTTGACGATGAGGCCCGAGTGTTTGCGGTGGTGAATGATCCACAGAGAGAGAGTCTGGACGCTCTGCTGGGAGCTGCTCAGCTCCGTCAGCTTCTTCTCCAGGGCCGACTCGGAGAAGGACGACATGCCGACCTCCTCTTCCGTTCCCGCTCCCAGTACAAACTGAGCCCGACCTGCTCCAAAGCAACTGAGCTCCGAGCTATTTTGAAGGAGCTCGCACCGTCATCAAAACTGAAGTCGCGCAGCTTAACTCGCAGATAATCGGCATCAGAGCTTTGTGCGCTGAACAGAGAGCTGTTTCTAACGTTGTTGTCGCTCTTAAATGACTAAATTATGCGGAAATGTGGTGATGAAAACCAGCAGGAGGAAGCTGCTGTGCCTTTGTAGGGAGTTGTGTTTGTTTACAGGAGAAGCTAACGTTAGCTAGCAAGCTAAGCAGCTATCTGCAGAGAAGTGAAGCGCCGAGCTTCTCTGCGCTCTAACCCGGTGTAAAACAAACCCGCCTTTCCGAAACGTTCCTCTTCAATATTTCAAGCACTCCGCTGTAAAACGAACAGCAGCAAAAGACTGGGATAAAACTCACACTCTGCCTTTGGTCGCATAAACTCATGTAAAAATGGCTCGAAAAAATGGCAACTTGCACTTTCACCCCGTCATGTGCGTCGCAGACAATAGACGTCACTCTTTGGAACCTTGCAGCAAGCTGATGAGTCTGTCTGGTTCTTCGTATTCTTTCCATTCGTACCAAAATGTTTTGGGGCGATGTCTGTCGGTTTATAATCGATAATATATATAAAGATTCTGTTTTACGTTGGGATAATATTGTGCTTGGTTTTCACAGTTATTCAAGAATGGAAGAAAAATAATTATTTTTTAATTAATTTGATAGTATTTTTTAGCGAAGTTTTTTTTATTCACAAATGTAAGTTCAATAGAAAAATTCCTTACTTTGTGACTTAAAATTTACGTACTGAACGACTTTCAGTTATTATCTCAATCAAAAAAAAATTGTAAGGCATTTAAATCACTCCGTTTATAGCTTAAATCTATGTACATGATGTTGTAATAACCCCTGGCTGCTGTTGTTACTACTTTTTTGTGTTCTGACGTTCTTTGTATACTTGTTGTACCTTGTTCTTTAAAAAAAAGAGAGAGTCTGTAACACTAATCAAATCTTAAAATAAGAAACAACAATCCACCTAATCTTGTCATGTTTGAGGAAAAATATTGCTTAAAGGCAAAAATCAGCAGTGCAGCTTTCTAGATGTAAACTGTTCACATATATTTTGACTTTGTACAATTCTCGAGAGATATAATACGATTTTGGTTCAAATAACAGGTTAACATACTCAATTTTCAGGGTTTTGCAGGGAGACATGGTATTAGGAGGAGACATATATTTGCTTAAGGTCTCTTTGGCGGCTTGTAAAGAACTAAATATAAGAAGATGGTTTGTAAACAAAAATTTGAGTATTATGAATGAAATATCTTACATAGAGCTGGGATTTCAGAATAAGAATAAATTGGTTTGTTTTTCACACTTTTGTTTTGTTTTGTTTCAGAATGCTTTCAATAATTCAAAAATAAAAAGGTTCAAAAATCAAGTTTGTTTTATCAAAAGCATCACATATCATTATGTTTGGACAGATAAGCTCATTTTCATAGACATTTGCCTCCACGACACCGTGGCTGAAAGAAAGCACACTATCCCAGTCAAAACAATGGGTTAGGGATTTGGAGACAGGTAATCTTCAGGCAGATTGTGTTCCAATGCAAAAAGTGTGTTTAGTAATTTGAGGCTACAATGTCACCAAAATGCAAACGGATCTACGCTTCTAGTCAACATTTCTCTTGTGATGTGACTTAATTTGAGGAAACTGGATGGTAGAAATGTAGCAGAAACAAAACAAAAGGTTCTACTCATAAAATTCACAATGATTATAAAAACATGTCAAGCATTTGGATGTCTTAAACTGATTGTTTCATGTCTATTACTGTACAATATTTTCACAGTTTTACTAAAAGTACATATAAAACATGAAGGTACTGAGGTACTTCATGCTTTTGGTCAATTAAATAAAGTGTTCATGTACTGCATTGCGCTGTCTCTCAGTAAAATGTAAAAGCAGTAGATGATAAGAATGGCACCACAAATGGGCCATTTAGGAACAACTGGTTGATTTCCAGTTGCACTGCTTGTCCTGGGTTTGAAGTATGGCCTTGGTTCTTCATGGAGTTTGTACATATTCCCCATGGATATGTGGGAAATCGCTGAGTTTCCAGCTTTTTTCCACCGTCCAAAAACATGAAAGTTGATTGATTGCTGTCAATGTACTATGGGGGCATAAAAACCAGAATCAGCAAAACAAAAAAAAGCAATGCATGACCCCGCCAGAAATATGTTTCTTTACAATTCTTAACAACCAAAGCAGAATTTCTGACCAAAATAATGCATCAGAGAAGAGTAAAAGTGTTTTACCTTTGTCAAAAACTTTTGTTGTTTTTTTTTTTTGGCTTTGTACATGTCTCCAACTCATTTTCATGAAGGGAAACGCTACAGTCTCACAAACAAATCCAATATGCAAACAAGCTTCTTTGAATCAGCATTCCCTTGAAAAGATGCAAAGTATTCCTTCCTGTCTCTGGAGACTCCCTCGCCTCAGCGAAGGGCTCTTATAAACGAGTCCTGCTTCTTTTCATACAGGCTACATGAGTTTTGTCCGCAGAGGTGTTTGAGCTGAGTTTTGAATAATGTTTCTTACCGTCTTCCTCTCCTCAGGCTGGCTGATGCTGCACTTAGCTGCTGGGGAGCTAGATTACACCTCTCAGGCTGAGGGGATGCAGGTCCAGGGTGACTTTTCTTTCGCAGGACTCTTTCCCCTCCATTACATTGATGTGCCTGCTAATGGTCTGCCTGCTTTGGTTCCATGTGATCAGTAAGCATTCAGTCAATACCTGTCTTCTATTACCACCAACAATTTTTTACCTTTTTTTTTAATTGCTCTTGTTTTTTTTTACACTTTTCAGAGGAAGACCTAACAAACACGGGTTTCACTTGATGCAAGCCATGAGATTCGCTGTGGAAGAAATCAACAACAGCTCCGGCCCACTGCCTCTGCTGCCAGGGGTTAAGCTCGGCTACCAGATGTACGACATCTGCTCCAACCCGGCCAGTGTCCTGGCCACGCTGGACCTGCTGGAGCAGCAGTACCAGAACTTCAGCAACACTCAGAGAGCAGTTGGTGTGATTGGACCAGACAGCAGCAGCAAGAGTTTCACGCCAGCCGCTCTGCTGGGGGCTTTTGTGATTCCAGAGGTGGGAGTCTTAATATTTTTGGTTGTGCTCATGAAATTTACACAATTTGTCTCTTTTAAAGACTTTCGTTGTCCTAATTTAAAAAGAGAAAAGAAAAAAAATACTTTTAGGATTTCTTAGTTTTTGCTTTTCTGCTATGCTTCGACGATTCACATTAGACCATTTTTAACACCAGACAAATTAAGTAAATAAAGTAAAATGCAATGAAATTATGATTTAATTTATAATAGGGAAACAAGCTATCCAAACCAACCTAACTGTAGGGTGACAAAAAACATAACTGGTTATGCTCACTTTGGTGGCATTTGCATCAATATGGAGGACGTTTTGTCCTGCTGTTCCTTTGTTTTAACTGTGTTACTTTTTTCCTTGATAAATTAAATTATTATTCTGTTTTTCCTCACATAGAAAAATAATTCTTTGATGATCTAAAATATTGAAGACCATCAAAATTAACTGTGACAAAATAGCAAAAATAAAATCTGCAAAGTAATTTAATATAATTTCCCACATCCCGATTGCTCGCTGTAGATCTCTTATGAAGCATCAAATGAAATGCTGAGCAACAAGCAGATCTACCCATCGTTCTTCCGCACGATTCCAAGCGACAAGAACCAGGTGGCAGCCATGATCCAGCTGCTGGTCCGGTTCAACTGGATGTGGATAGCTCTTTTAGGCAGCGACAATGACTACGGCCTGCAGGGCATGAAGAGCCTGTCGGAGCAAGCCCCCACCACGGCATCTGCATCCCATACCAAGGAATCATCCCCACGGCCTCCGACGACACGGTTCAGACCATGAGGAACATGGTGGACAACATACTGAAAACCAAGGTGAACACCATCGTGGTGTTTTCAAGCAAGACAATGTTCCACAACTTCCTCCCATATGTGCTGGAGAGAAACATTACAGAAAAGGTGTGGATCGGGACGGAGGACTGGTCGCCGTCCACTCTCATATCCGGGATTCCTGGGATCCAGACCATTGGCACCGTGCTCGGAATCTCGGTCAAGGATGCCGCCATCCCTGGGTTTGACGAGTTCCAGAAGAACATGGTCGAGATCTCAATGCAGCACGTCAACGGAGACGCCAACGCGACCCTCGGCGGTGGCAATGACTGTCTGCAGAGCACAGACCTGTACTCCCTCGCCAGGAACAACTTCTCCATGGATAAATATGACATCACCTCCTCCTTCAATGTTTATAAGGCCGTTTATGCTCTAGCTAAGGCTCTCCATCAAGCTCTTGACTGTGATTCCGGAGAATGCAGCGGGAGGAGTGTGACTCCACCAGAGGTAATGTGAAGCAAACATCTCTTGAGTAAGAAACGTTTAACCAACTGCTGAAGCTCCGTGTCTTTGTCCTCTCTCCTCTCCAGCTTCTGGCGCAGCTCAGGAAGGTTCGATTTTCTCTCTACAACTCTTCTGTGTATTTTGACATTCATGGAGACCCACCCACCGGGTACGATATAGTGTCCTGGGTTTGGAGGGGGACGGATTGGTCTCTCAAAGTGGTGGGCTCCTTCACGCCGGACCCCATCGCCCTCACAGTGGATGCCAGTCTGATCGAGTGGCACGGCAAACAAGACTCAGAATCGGTACGACTGACAATGTTTCACATCTTTTAGTTGAAATTGAATAAGAGGCAAAAATAAATGGCATTAATCAGAAGCTATAGGTCCGGAAATTTCAGTCCATATTGAATAAGTCAGTTGTGTTTGTTGATCAGTGCTGGGTCACTCTGTAAAAAAAAAAAAAAAAAAAAAAAGAGGCAATGAATTAAATAAATAAATACCAAAATGATTAAATGTATTATTTATTTATCCTGGCAAAACGTTGTGCGTTTCAAGTTTCCCTGCAAACCTTAAAAAGTTTAAGAAACATCTGAACTTTAGCATCAAATAAATTATTAAATGAAATTATTCAAGTTTTCAGATTCAATGTAATAAACTAAAACTGTGTTATTTCTTCTGCTGTTTTCATGACCATGTTTTCTTGTTTTCTTTCTTAACCATCAAATCAATAATAATAACAATAATCATATTACTATATATTTTAGTTTTCTCAATCCCCAAATAAAATAACTATATATATATATATATATATATATATATATATATATATATATATATATATATATATATATATATATATATATATATATATATATATATATATATATATATATATATATATTATACACAGTCCAGTCACATTAATGTGACCATCTGTCAAAAGCCAGAATAACCACCTTTCGCAGAGCGAACTGCTACGAGACGTGCAGGAAGAGAGTCACTTAGGTCCCTGAAGGTCTTCTCTGGGATGTTGAGCCATGCCGACTCTAATGCCGTGGCCAGCTGCGCTAGATTACGCGGTTGAGGATCCATGGCGCGAACAACTCGATCGAGATGGTCCCACAGATGCTCGATTGGGTTTAAGTCAGGTGAGTTTGCTGGCCAGGGGAGGACGGTAAACTCATCCTGGTGCTCTTCGAACCACGCACGTACACTGGCAGCTGTATGGCACCTCGCATTGTCCTGCTGGAAGATGCCATCATCCTGAGGAAAAACAATGCGCATGTAGGGGTGGACATGGTCCGCAAGGACAGATGCGTACTTGTATTGATCCATCGTGCCTTCCACAATAATCAGTGAACCCAGAGAATGCCAGGAAAACATTCCCCAGACCATAATGCTCCCGCCTCCAGCTTGGACCGTTCCTGCAATGGTTGCAGGGTGGTTCCTTTCAGAGGTTTCACGCCTTATACGCCAACGTCCATCTGTCCGATGGAGCATAAAACGCGATTCATCTGAAAACGCTACCTGTCGCCACTCAGTGGACGTCCAGCTGCTGTACTGGCTTGCAAATTCTAGCCTTCGTCGTCGATGAACACCAGTCAGCATAGGTGCACGAACCAGGCGTCCGCTTCGGAGGCCCAGACGCAGCAATGTTCGCTGAATAGTGGTTTGGGAGACACTTGTGGTAGCCCCTTGGTTCATTTTAGTGGTCAGTTGCTCAACGGTAGCCCGTCTATCTGCCCGAACGCATCTCCGCAACCGTCGTTCGCCTCTGTCATCTATGGCCCGTGGTGCACCACATTTGCCACGTCGTTGATTTTGGACAGTCCCATTTTGCCATGCACGGTACACTTTTACCACGGCGGCACGCGAACAGTTCACAAACTCAGCCGTTTCGGAAATGCTTCCACCCTTGGCCCGAAAGCCAATGATCATGCCCTTTTGGACGTCGGATAAATCGCTTCGTTTCTGCATTACGCCAACGATTGAAATGTTTTCCGAAGCCCACACACACCCTTTATATACGCTCAACTGCACTGTGCTGCCACCTGCCTTCTGTGATTGGTTATTTAACTCTGAAGTGGAAAGTACGTGGTGGTCACATTAATGTGACTGGACTGTGTATATATATATATATATATATATATATACATTTCCCACCTCCATATATATATATACATTTCCCACCTCCATGTATGATTTAAAACCTTTAGATTTTAACTTGGTATGCTTTAAGCAATCGTGCAGATGTTCTTTTCTTGTTTTTTTTTTCCAACCTCTTACTCCTGAAGTTGTGTCTTGTTTCATTTACATTTATTCAACAAAGTCATTTTTTTTCTTTTCCTTCAAACCGTGCTGGAGGTACCCGAGTCCTTCTGCTCCCCACCTTGCCCAAAAGGTCACAAGAAGCTGCTGACAGGTCAACATGCCTGCTGCTTCGACTGCCAGGCCTGTCCCTCGGCCACGTTCCTCAATACAAGTGGTAATGCACAGATGGAAAAAAGAAACTCATGAGAGTGAAGCGGGGTTTTACTTTTCTGCATCATATCTCATTAATATCTGTGATCTCATTAAACAAGACGGGTCTAACGTCAACTAGTATCTGTTTGGCTGGAAAATAGTTTACATCTGATCTTTATAGAATAGATAAATGCATTTAGATGAAGTGCAGAGAGAACCATAGCTAAATAAATTAAGATCTGTGAAATAGAAACATTAGCATCAAGATTATTTTTGAGTTTTTTAGTTTTTTTCATATAAAATTGTTATAGTTTGAGTGGATTGCCTTCATTTTTAAACACTTGGTAAAGGCAGCTATACTGCTTAAATAAACTGTTCGGTTTTATTATTGTGCAAACCGAATACATTTACCTTTTCACTGAACAGTTGTTGTGTGCGTGAATGACCAGCAGGTGGCGCCGAATTCACACGTTATGTTCTGACACTAATGCACAATTAGACCAAAATTAGCTCCTTCTTGAATTGTTTATGAAAATATGTACAAAATAAGACAATGATGCTGATGCAAATATGCTTCTATACGAGCTCAACATTCCAGTTTTTCTCTGACTTTTTATGTTTTTTATTTTCTCTCTCTTTCTCTTTCAGACCTGACGGATTGTCAGGCCTGTCTGCCGGAGCAGTGGGCCCCCCCATCCAGTGAGGAGTGTCTGAACAGGACAGTGGTACAGCTGGACTGGGAACACCCTCTCTCCATAGCTCTCCTCTTCTTCCTGGCCACCTGCGTCCTCGTGACCTCCAGCACGGCCGTAATCCTCCTGCTCAACCTGAACACGCCGGTGGGCAAGTCCGCCGGGGGCCGCACCTGCCTGCTGATGCTGGCAGCCCTGACGGTCGCGACCCTGAGCACTTTGTGCCACTTTGGCCGGCCTTCCCCGGCGGCCTGCGTCCTGAAACAGACTCTGTTCACCGTCAGCTTCTCTGTGTGTCTGGCCTGCATCGCGGTGCGCTCCCTGCAGGTCGTCTGCATTTTCAAGTTTGCGTCCAGGCTGCCGCCGGCCTACGACAGGTGGATGAAAAAGCAGGGCCCAGAGGTCACCATCTTTCTGGTGTCTGCCACCATCTTGCTCATCTCGGTGCTCCGGGTGTCCGTCGACACTCCGCAGCCTTCTCAGGACCTGCAGTTCTACCAGGACAAAATTGTCTGGGAGTGCAGCAAAACCCTCTCCGTCGGCTCCGGCATTGAGCTGGCGTACGTCTCTCTCCTCAGCGTCCTCTGCTTCTCTTTCAGCTACATGGGGAAGGACCTGCCTGCCAACTACAACGAAGCCAAGTGTGTCACCTTCAGCCTGATGGTATACATGATCTCCTGGATGAGCTTCTTCACCCTGTACCTCATCAACAGAGAAACCTTCACCATGGCGGCGCAGGTGTTCGCCACGCTCTTCAGCGTCCTGGCCTTCCTGGCTGGATACTTCCTCCCCAAAATGTACATTATCATTTTGAGGCCCCAGATGAACACCACTGCACACTTCCAGAACTGCATTCAGATGTACACCATGAACAAAAACTGAAGCTTGATCAAGTTTGTGTTATCGAATAACCACAAACTTTAGTGCGTTATATTGAGATTTTCATGCAGTGGACCAGCACAAAGTAATGCGTAAATGTAAAGTGACAGCAAAATTAAACACAGTTTTGATATTTTTTGGCAAAAGTTCAGGGAGAAAAAATCAACAAAGAGACCATGACTTATATTTAATCTGTTGCTATGTTTATAGCAGAGATTTTATTTTACTTTTTTTTTAGTTTTTTTTAGTTTTTGTGTTTGACAGTACTGGCGTAAAGTAATAGAATAGAGCTTCAACTTATAAACATGTTAGGATGTTTGGTATGATAAAAATAAAATTGTGTTAATCTGCTCAAAAAAGAGTTATTTTATGTTGACTCTGCAAGAAAGATAATCAACAGAAATGAATCTTGTAGACAATGAAGGGAACATGTTTGGATGAAATTAATAAAATTGAATTTGGTCACACAATTTTGTTGCTGTGGAGAGTAAAATATGAAGTGTTGTCATGTGACTGATGTTCCTGTGAACGTGAGTTTATCTTATCCACAACAAAATAATTTGAACAAGTGTACTCTTTATCAGTTCAAGTCAGACATTTTTTTATCTTCTTTTTCTACTAGTACATTCTCAGAAACATATATATATATATATATATATATATAATATAATATATATATATATATATATATATATATATATATATATATATATATATACATATATTTGTTTTGATGTTAATGATGACCTGTCCAGGTGGCCCTGCCTCTCGCCCAGAACGTTAGTGGAGATGGCAACCAGCAACCCTCCCGAGCCCACTAAGGGACAAAGGGTGGATGGATGGATGGATGATATGATTAAAGATTACATTTGACATCACAACAATACATTTTGATGTTTCCTTTTGGGATTGTGTGTAACAGACACACACAAGTGCAGAAGTAGAAGGAGAAGAAGAAAGAAGTGATTTTCTTTTCTTTTTTTAATTCAAAATGAAATCTGAAAGGTGTGGCATGCACTTGTCCATTTAAATTCTGTTAATATCTTATCTGTCACTGTGTAAAAGCTTCAAGTCTGGTCAGCTTTAAACATATTTTGTAAAAAAGAAAAAGAAATAATGAAAAAAAAAGAAAGAGAAAAACAAATAAGCAAATCAACAGAGACTGGAAGTTTTGCCCTTGAACATCAACTTTCAAGTCTTGTAACAAATTCTACTTGGATTTGCATCTGGGTTTAACTAGGACACACAAATCCACTTGATCTAAACCATGATTAGGGTTATGTCAAGTTTTTTGGCGCATCTGACAGGATTACTTTGTATTTAGTCCCAGTCATCTTCCATTAAACTCTGACCAGCGAATCTGAAGAAAAGCATAATGCTGCCACCACCATGTTTCACTGTGGGTCTGGTGTGTTGTGGGTAATATACAGCATTTTTTTTCCTGCCTGCGGTGTTCCTTGATCTTCAGGAAGTTTTATAAACTTCATAAAACAACTGAAATTCAATTAACATAATGTCACCTTAATCACAACAGTTTAAACACTGCTTGAGGTTATAACTCACAAGGGTTAAGTATAGAAATAGTTTTAATTTGATAAAAACGAATAAATGTATTCAAGTTGAAAGGGTGTGAATACAGGCAGCAGGAAGTTAAAATAAACATTTTAATTAAATATTTCTTCTTTGGCTGCTTTGACAACTAAAATGTCATTTTCTGTTGCAGCAATTTGAAACTAAAACTAAAAACTACAGCCTCGCATCACATGCCATGTAAAATAAATCCCAAATCTATATATCTGTGTATGTGTGTGACGCTTTGTGTGTGTGTGTGTGTGTGTGTGTGTGTGTGGCACTGTTGGCTGTTGTGTGCGAGAGGGAGAGATGAAAGGCTCCTTTGTAGCAGGGAGGTCAGCACTGTTGACCAGTAGATGTGTGAGTAGAGCCCCAGCTCGGCTTTCCCACAGTCTGTCTGTCCACTCGCAGCCAAAGACCCTCCGTCAACAATCGAAGTGTGCCACGGCTGAACAAGCAGGAGTTTTATTGTCGCAGCGCATAAAGGCCGAAGCTGAAGGCGTTCTGGAGTTCACAAGTCTTATTCGCGTTTGATTCTGGTTTGAAAACAGAGGAAGTTAAAAAAAAAAAAAGAACAATATGATTTTTCTTTTAACTTTTGCTGTTCAATGCTAAAAGATATAATCCCATAAACATATGGAAAAGGGAAATATGTAATAAAAAAAATAAAGACTCTAAAGATGTTTTTTCTTTTCCAACTACAACTTTTGGCACCAGCGCTGTCAGGCAACCATGAATGAAATATATTTTGCGTACAAATTACATTTAACTAACACTGCAGCAGATTATTCCACAGCAACAATTGACGAGTGAGTGATTGTAATCTGCCTCTTAACAGCTTCCCACTGGATGACACTGACAGATCAAGCTCTGTTTGGTTATTCCCTGGACACCCATCAGGAGATGCGGCCTGGATTCCCCTGAGTGGCTGCTGAGGGTGAGATAAGGATGAGAGGCAGGCCGCACATTGGTGAAACGCCGACTGTTTAATGGATACGGTTTTATCTCTGCTGGTCACCTTGAGATCCCTTCACCTCTCTTTACTGAAGGGAGTCCAGGCGATTCAAGTCAAAGCCGTTGCTGCAACACATGGCTTTGTTGTGCTGATATTACTCCATGAACAAGAAGCAGCTCTTCCAGAGACATCAGAGAAAGCGTCAGTGCACTCCTCTGTCCACAGCAACGGGATGTCAGAATAAAGACGACATCAGAGTATTAGAGATTTTAGATTTACACACTACAAATGTGTGTTTGTCGTTGACCACAAGAGTTATTTTATTTTTCTCAATCTCATTATAGATGCTTTAATCTCTAAAACGTCTCCTTGTACATGTTGAAATAAGACTGAAAGTGAAGGAATACTGGTTTTGTGTCTGGTTAAGTGTGTTGAATTGATCCTGTTTTTTAATTATTGCCAAACTAAATTGGCCTCAGCGATAAAAACATTTTTCCTTTGTTGTTATTTTTTTTGGTAAGCAAATTCTTATCAAAATGACTTTATGTGTCAAAGAATGCCATGCTAGCTAGCTACCAAGATTGAGATGCCAGTAGGAGGAGAAATAGGCCCAGAGCATCACAGGCCCTCCATCATGCTTAACAGTGGGAAAGACGCCATTGCGCTGCAGCTCTGCAACCTTAAGTACTGGAGATTTTTTCTTTACCACCCATAGCAACCTGTTCACTCTGTGCAGCAGCAAGGTAAGTCTTGGTTTCCATGGCAACTTAATCACAACAGTAAAAGATGGTTTCATTTCATTTAATGGTTGTAAAACTCTGTGTTTTTGTTGAGAACAATTCTTTCTTACCAGGAGATTTATTTTCTGGCTGAACAAATGTTAATAAAAAACAATATTTTTATGGTGAAATTTTTTACACATTAATGTATTATAATGTAAATTTGAAAAAAAAAAAAACACACACACACACACAAAAAACAACAACAATAAAAACAATAAAAAGTCATTTTCCTTTGGGTGTTTTTCTAGTTTCCTCCAATGAGCTTTAGATTTATAGACCTCAAATAACTGCACTCATGCTTTCTAAGATAAGAGCTACAAAATATAAAAGCTGACTCAATTACAACTTAAGGTTTGTGCAATTGAACAAAACCTGGTTTTCAAGAACAATTTGGTTCCTCTATATTGGATTGTCATCACTTTAGTATAAAAGCTGCCTGTTGCTAATTTAATCCCCCGAGGTGGAAGTCGTTTTAAATAGCTTATCCTTTGAAGGGACACTACATAGTTAGCATAGAAGCTTAAAATCAATATTTCAACATCACAACAAAAGTGATTGCATCTTTTTTTTATTAATTGTCACACAAGCTTGAGAAATTAAAAAAAAAGTTCAAAACCTTGAAAGAAAATATTAACATCAACATCCTACCAGACAACATCAGTACATACATCCACTTGTGGGCTAATAACTAAAAAAAATTGGCATAGAAAGTTTAAAACAGAAGAGAAATATTCTCAAAAAAAGGCTGTCAGTAACACACAGTGAGGCAGAAACACATACACTGTTACATAAAGCAGACCCAAGATAAACTCCACCGGAGTAAAAACACAAACAATCACATCACAACAAAAACAACCATGTCACTCAGAATGAATCCTCGGTTTTTAACACGAAGAAAGACAAATCAGGTAACAAGAGAGAAAGCACATTGCGTTTACTTGTCCATCAATGTGATGAGACAATAAATGAACCCACGCTGAAAGAGCAGGACGGAAATACATTTCCTACATAGTGAGGGAGGGAGAGAACGGCTCCCCTCAGGTCTCCAGAGAGTCTCTCTACCACGGCCTCCACACCGGGCCTTTGCTGCTGCTGCTGTCCGGCTGCGTGTCGGGTCTGAGCGGGGAGCAGCAGCTGCTGCTGTCGGCTCTCTGTGTCTGTCGGACCGTCTGCTCTGGCTGCCGCAGGACCTGCTGGGGTCCGGCCGAGGCCTCCGTGGCCGAGCCGACGGACAGGAAGTGAACCGAGTCTCTCAGGCAGCGGGAGTAACTCTGGCAGAGACCCGACTGCAGCTGCTGCCTCAGGAAGCTCACCGTCATCTCCAGGATGTCGGCCTTCTCCAGCTTGGAGTTGGGCTCCTGCTTGTGGAACTCCTTCTCCAGGATGACCTTGAGCTGCTCGATGCAGGTGTTGATGCGGTCCCTGCGCATTTTCTCCACTACGGGTTTCCTTAGCTGCGAAGGAACGGGCAGGAAGAAGGGTGAGAAACCCGCCTCAAGACGGAGGGTTCACGCTTTCAGAATCACAAACACAAAACAGTTTCCTACTCACTTTTATGTTGTCTCTCTCGGACATCCTGAGGTGGTGGATGGAGGAGTAGCTGTTGGGGCAGGGGGACATGTCTGCTGTCTGCAGGGGAGCTGAGGTGCTTCTCGCAGGGCAACACGCTTGGCTCTGATCTCTCTGGAGGAGCTGTCTCCCTGTTTTATGCTGCCTCATTAGCATAACAAAGCCGCCCGGTCCAGGCCGGGCTGGGGTTCCCACACTCTGACCAGTGGGACTCCCAGATCCACAATGGAGGACGCGTCAATAAATCAGACACAGAGAGAGAGAGAGAGCATGTCTGTGCCTGGTGTGGTTCCCAAGATAAGCAACAGGTAATTAAAAGTGTATCAAGGGGTCATCTGAGAATTTATTATGTTAGATGGAGATTTTTTATTTATTTATTTATTTTTGGAAAGCGTTAAAAGAGATCGTCATCGCACATGTACTTTGAATATTTCCTTTAGAGTCTGAACTGTTGGGTGTGGATCACGTGTGTCTCTTTACCCCAAGACTCTCAAGTCTTCAGTTAGTTGTTGTGCCGCAGGTCACAGAGGAAATCTGCTGTTTGCCAGGCCTCTTGTTTTTCCCGCGGGTCTTCTGCAGAGCCGGTGTCAAATTATAGTGTCCTCAGTTGGCAAGACGAGCGGGGCTGGCCGTATCCCCCCCCCCCCCCCAGAGGGCCCGTGTCACTGAATGGCCCCAGATGTGTGGCTGGCCTTGTGTGGAGCAGTCGTCCTCCCAACATCAGGGTGAATGTGTGCAGCTCCTCCAGGATCCTCGGGGGAATGTTAATTGATCTTCCGTCGTGGGACAAACAGGAACCCTGTGTATGAGTCCATCTGGGGACAATTAAGTCCACTGGCTTCTGGTGAAGAGTGTTTTCAGTCGCCAACTATAGCTATTGCATATTTAAATATGTGTATATTTATAAATGTACACCAGAATCATGACATTATTAGGCATAATCTACCAGTGTAGTATGAGTCAAATACTGTACCTTATTCATGTCCCGTTTACACTTTTATGACGTCACAACCAGAAACTTTGATGTATTTTATTGGGATCTACTGCGATACATCCATGTTGTGTTGATCTATAAAGTAGAATTAATTTTGTCATTTTCACGTAAAACTGTGAAGTTCTGTCGTTTCTGTATTCGCTTTCATCCCAAGCCACTTACAAATGATAAAATAACAATGCGGAGAAGAGGTGTGGCTCGCATTTCTTCAGACTCTTTGAGTTGGCACTCTGCTTTGCGTCTCCGCACGCCGAAATGTAAATGCTTTCTTCTTTGCTTTGACTAGGCCAGTCTAACACACACAAACCTGTGTGTTAGATCTATTGTTTACTGTTGGAAACTGTGCCTTTTTGCTCCAGTGTCAATTACTTGCAACCTCTGTCAGGTTTCCCTGTGCCCGCTAAAGAAAGACACCCACACAGCATAATGCTGCCACCACTTGTTTCTCTGTGGTTCTTCTTGTTGAAAGTTACATTTGGTATCATCTCACCAGAGCAACTGCTTCTCTTCATTTTTTTGTGTGTGTCCTGTACAGAAATTTTGGCTAATGCCAAACAGGATTTCTTAAAGCTCTATGTCATCTCATCACTCTAACATGAAAGGCAGCTCACTGAGGACATCGCTAACAGATTCTCCCACACCTGAGCTGTGGTTCTCTGTGATTCCTCCATGGTAATCGTGGCCTTTTCTGCCGTCTCTAAGCCACACATTTCTTTGAATCAAAGAAGTTTTTTTCTTTTTGACCTTCTGTGAATTCTCCCGCTTCCATCCGTCCAGCTGGTACATCCTAATTTCCTCCACTGATGATGGAACAACAAGCCAAAGTGCATCAGTTTTAATGGGCAACCATGTTTTCAGCTTTTCAGGGCTCCTTCCTTTTTCAGGTGACAGACTGAACAGCGAGGTCAGGCCTTCAAACGTTGGGTTATTGTTTTATAACTCTGCTTTAAACTTCTTTACAACCGTTTCCTTGAGCTGTGATCTGTGTGGGATGTTCGCCGTAGTTAAACTGAGTTCAAGTGATTCACACATGGAGTCTGAATCTAAAGTGCCCCAGATTAGTTTGAAAATCTCATAAAGATTTAGTGATGTGAAGAATTGTTGGCGCTTAAAACTTCAATGGAAGCACCAGCCTGAAACTCCCAAGCTACTATTTCTCCTCCTTTCACGTTTGCTTTATATTCATAACATAAAAAAACGAGGCTACTGTCTGTTCCCGTCACACCTGACGTTTCTGCGCAAAAGCAGACCTTCCCCCAAAAGGTTCAGTGTCGCTGGAGCTCTTTGTCTGCAAGTGTGTGGGAAGATGGGCTCCCCTCCCACCGGCGGCCCGAGAACTCCGAATTCCTGCCATAAAATCCCGTCCATCACCGAGACCTGCGGCGGTGCGGGGCTGCTACCCATCAGCCATCTCTCTGTGAGTGTGGTATCTCCCGTTTCCCACACTCTGCGCCTATTCACTGGCCCTGAGACGGGGGACAATAGAAGTGTGTCTTGTTACACATCACATTAGCTACGGTGTTTGATCTCCTGTTGAAGGGGAAGAAGGGGAGGGAGGTGGAGGGCCGGCTTCAGCCAGGCCATCTGGCCTGGCATACTAGACCCTGAGAAAGTCTCAGGCAGGCATGCCACACTCTCCACAACTTCTGCACACTGAGAAAAAAGGGGAAAAAAAGTTGTGAAAGACTTTAGGAGCACTTGAGACATAATTCAAGCTTTGGGCGTCACACTGCGACCGGAGGAACAGAGGAAAGTGGAGCGTGTGACCCGCAGGGGCGTCCCAGGCCCATTTCTAAAAACACCTGTTGGGAAACAAGGACGGACTAAACAGGGTGTTAGAAATCTCTGTGAGAAATACTATAGATGGGACAATACAGTAAAGCAGTGCTGGGATGGGTTTTTTTTTCTCGACTTATGGGTGTGTGGGTGTTATAAAGTCATTTAGGTCAAAAGTCTTTGGTTGTTTATTTCTGTCCCGATAAAGGATGCAGCTTAGAGGAGGAAGTGTGAGCCAGGCTTACGTTCACAGTCAGTATATGAGTAAAACTGAGTGCCAAATGTGCCAAAGTAAATAAATAATAAGGTTATATTTTCTTCTTGAATCTCAGACATTGCAGCGTTCTAGCTACGGTTTCTCTCAGCCTCCGATTTTCCAGCTGAAAAGGCCAAACAGTTTGACTACTTTAAGAGTTAAGTTGCTGCTTTAATTATTCGTAATGGTGGTTTTTCCACTTTTAAATGTCACGTATTGGACTGATTTCCTTGATTGATCTGACTTCCAATGCTTGACAGGTATTATAATGATCACTTCCAACTTGCTTAAATAGTTTTTTTTTAAAGTGCCTTCTTTGAGGTTTAGGGACGTTTTGAGAATCTTTAGAGGTTTTTGTGGGTAAACAAAAGCACCCTGAATTGTTTCACACATCCTTCACCAGAACACGAAGTTAGAAGAGACACTTTTGAAACTGGTAACATGAATGACATGTCAGAGAGCGAAACCTCAACCCCACCAAGCCAGCGGCACCGTGAGGATCTGCGTGGTGGACGGCTCTGGTAGCATTGTTGATCCCAAACATTCAAACAACATGTACCTTAGATTAATTGTCGTGAGGTAGCAAAAAAAAAAACGTATCTCTAATATTCCTTGTTCATGTTTTTTAAATTGACATGTAATATCTGACATTTGAATTTTTTTTTTACTGTCTTCTTTTGAATTGTGTCACTTTAAGATCTTCAATGTACTGAAAGAAAATAAAAGCAAAGAGCTGAAACAGAGGCAGAACAAATCTGAACATTATCCTGTTGAAATGTATGAACTTCCATCAAGGAAACGCTGCTTATATCATTCCTGTCTTGTAAGTTGAACTCATTACGTCTTCTATTGAAGTATCTCATAAGTAAATAACAATTTGATTTAAATCTTAAATTACAGGGTGTTCCTTTTAAAGCCCTCTTTTGTGTTATCGACTGTAATTTGACCTGCTGATTGTCTTTCAGGTGAAAGTTTGATAGATGAAACAGATCCAAGTCAAGACAGCCTGGATACCTGGAATAATCTGAAACAGGCTACATAAAATAACGATTAAAATTAAGACAAACATCGATGTTTCTGTGTTTGAAACTTCATCAGAAGTTGATTTATTTCACATTTTCAAATGCAAACTTCTCAGAGAAGCAACATGAGAGATAGTTTCAGTAAAGCCTGAAGCATAAAATACCTTTATAAAAGGAACTAAGTAGAAGATGTGAAACATCCATTATTGGCGTCATAAACAGACAGCAAACAGAACCTCATTCAAATAAAAACCAAACATTGGTTACAAATAAACATGTTAGAATCCCAACAGGATTACAGTAAACATGGATCCACTGGATCATTTTACGGCTCAATAAAACTTCATCAACTGCAAAATGATGAAACGTGTAAATCGCTGGTACTCTGTATCAATACACAGATTGTTCTGACAAACGTCTGAGACACTTAAAGAAAATAAAACCAACATGGTTCAAACGGCACAGCGGTGGCTTTCCGTTAAAGTTCCATTCAGGAACAGAGAAATGACCAATCACAAGTCTTTTGAAGGAATGAACACACATGGTGTGGATATTCAGTACAACCCGACTGTTTTCAGTTCCATCCACCAGCACAGTTTCACTACACAGAGTTAAACTGGTGCCCAAGGTAGAAGGAGGTTAGACTCCAGAGGAGTCTTTTACTTTTCTGTCCATGACGTTCACAGACGTAGTGATCTCTCTCTCTCTCTCTGTTGGGAGGCTTCACCAGGGTCTCCACAGAGAGCCGCCGGTCGGGCCCAGGCCCTTACTGGAGCTGACCCGATGGAGGGGCGAGCCGGGCGGAGAGGGGCTGCCGGGGCCAAGGCCGTTCCTGCAGGACGCCTGCAGGCTCTGGAAGTGGCCGAGGAGCAGCCGGTGGGCCTGAGTCTGGACCTCGCAGCGGGACAGGAAGCCGACGGCCTCCTGGACGCAGCGAGAGTAGCCGTCCCTGGCCGTCATGGGGCCGGAGGTCATGTGCTGCTGCTGCTGCTGCTGCCAGCTCCTCAGGTACGACACGGCCATCTCCAAGATGTCGGCCTTCTCCTGCTTCGAGTCCGGCTGCTGCCGGAGAAACTCGGGACCCAGCAGGGATTTCAGCTGCTCGATGCTGGTGTTGATGCGGTCTCTGCGTAATTTCTCCACAATCGGCTTTCTCAGCTGAAGGACAGAGAAAGAGAAGATAGTTCAATAAATTCGAATCACTTTCCATCGTCACTTTTCAAGGTAAGCGTCTAAAACCCGGGGTGTCAAATTTCAAACCCATTAAGGCTCAATTAAACTAACACTTAGCCAAGTTACATAACTTAAATAAAAGCTGATGATGGTGAGGAAAAGCCAGCTGATCAGTAAAAGTCATGCATGATTCTACCTTGGTTATAAAGAAAACTTTGAGTTGTACTTAATAATTTACACTGAAATACATGTTTGTCCTGATTACAAGTCTCCATCTGCACGGAGCCGGATCCTTCTAGAATGCACAAGGGTCACAAAAATGACACCCCAGGTCTAAGCTGCTGGAGGAGAGCTTTACCTTGTGAGCGGGAGTCAGGTGCTCCTTGCTGGCTTGGCCGTAAGCAGTAGGCGCCATGGCTGCAGAGTAAGAGAAGCGCTTTCAGCTCAGCGTGAAGAGCCGGGCCGAAGTCTGTGCTGCCTCGTCTCCTGTCCAGTATTTATACACACACATCTCCATATGAATGTGTGAGTCTGAGTCCTGTCGGAGTTTCTCACAGTCCCCGGAGCCAATGGGAGCGCTGGGAAGGGCTTGAGGGAGCGCAGGGCTGCCACATGCTCAATGAAGTGTTTATAGCCGTGGGGACAATGAGTGTGCCTCCGGGGAGCAGGTGGAGAAATGGACCGCGAGAGAAAGAGCCCCCGGGTGGGGGGAGGAGCTGGGAGAGTGACCCGGCGCTTGTGTTGATATGGGAAAGTGGTGACCCCAGAGGGAAGCATGCCGCTGTCTCATGTCGTCTCCACTGCCACGTAATTGCAGACAAAGTGCCTCCGCCACCAGGCACACGTGGGTGTTACAGAGGGGCCAGCCGCTTTGAAAAGACCCAACATGCGGCCACTTCCACCTGTTGGAGGCAGCAAACCTCCCCGGTGCTGCCGCGCAACAGTTGGGACGACGCAGAAATGCCTAAAGTAAAGACAGGGGAGGGCCTTTTCTGGAAGGTTGAGTAAAATTAAGCATTTATAAACGAACCATTATTGGTGTATTTAACTAAGTTCACAATAAAGGAAGTTTCAGTATAGGAGGAAAGGACATCTACAAAATGTTAATTCTATGGTTTCATGGATTTTTCACAATATTCACATCCTTTGAACTTTTTTTCACATTTTCACATTAGAAGTCCAAACTTTCATGTATTTTATGCGGATTTCATGTATCAGACCCACATAACATGATCCAAATAATGAAGTCGCCTGAGTTAAAGTCATGATACAACAATCAGCACAAGATTGGAGATTAAATACTGAAACCATCTCATAAAACCTTTCAGAACAAAGAAAATTACACCATCAGACAAACATATTGGTGGCAAATCCATTAGAACTCAAGGACTTATGAGTTATGTCCCAGGATAATCATGTTATTATTGTCCCTTTAGGGACGTTTTCCTTGCAGCAAGGTGGGATTTTAAAAAAATACAAACAGAAATAATTAAACAACAACATTGTCTTTGCTGACAGTGATCCGACTGTGTCTCCAGTGAAGTATCTTCAAGTTTTGTGTTTTTTAGAAACTCCGATGTTGGAGTCAGACTTCGACATACTGTGACGTTTACAGGTCAAACTCAGCTAACACTCTCAGCTCTTCTCCTTCACTTACCAGAGTTTACTCTTCTGTTAGTGCCATTTCTCTTCAGTCCTTTACTTTTCATGTGCCTTTGAAAAAAGGGGAGCAAGTTAAAGATTTGCATCAAAAACTCATTTTGAGCTTAAAGTCTTTCACATGAGCAGTATTTCAGACTATATGAAGAGAGCGAAGTGTCAGAATCATGCCTCGGATGTTGGCCTTTCCCTCTCTCAGCACACGTCAACACGCCAGGCACACACACACACACCACACACGCACACACACAGGTTGATCAACCTGCCGCTGGCCACGTCTCGGTCACACGCTCCCTTCCTGCCTGTGTGGAACGTGGGAGCTGCTGTGGTCCCAGGCTTCCCACACTTCAGTGTTAATGACTCCAAGGCAGGCTGCACAAAGGAAGTGTGCCCCGTGGAACAAAGACCGAGTGACCAACCCACCCTTTAAACCACACACACACACACACACACACACACACACACACACACACACACATACACACACCAAGGAAGGCAAGGTTGTCAACAGGGCTTCCAGGCACACCATCTGGATGGATCGAGTGCTTTTGTCGGCCAATCAAGCATGAGAGGCGCCCACCGTGAGAACTGGAGTGGCTGAAATAGAGACGAGAAGTTAAATGAGAAGATCAAGTGTGTGTGTGTGTGTGTGTGTGTGTGTGTGTGTGTGAGCTGAGAAGTCTTCTAATGTGCTTCATCAAGATGGTTTTTAGAAATAAATGAAAGAAAAATTGGGTGTTTTTTCTGATTTGTAAGTAATTGCTTTGCTAGAGGTCAAATAATCAACGAAAGGAATGATGTAGATTTACCGGCCGTATTTCTTTAAACACATACGTGTAATGTGATTGTTAAACTAAACACCAAAAAACAAAACTATTTTAAAAGCTTGCATGTCGGACTTTAGTAAATAGAGACCCTGTAAAACAAAATACATGAGGAAAAGGTTTGTCCTCCACATTCCCATCAAACATCCTTTCTATGATAAAGCGTCATTGGAGCCACAAAAGGTTCCTGAAGGGCCCCTCCCAGATTGGGGCCTTTGTTTATCGTTGTTCTGACTAATTTATTCACTTTCTATTGTCACTGCATTGCGTTGTGATTGGACAAACGTGGTGAGAACCAGCATGGCATTAAAATAGTGGGAAAGTTGGCGTGAAGAACTATTTAAAGGAGGAAAACCTTGGTGGTCAAAATCATAACTTTGAAAACCCCTTGAAGGCCCTGAGCCAATGTCTGACTGAGCAACCGTCATGAGGGATCAGCACACGGCGTAAGTTCATTTCCTGGACATTCAGCTTCATTTAATATTGATCTAGAGCTAGAAAGTATTTTAGATCTTATTAAGGTGGAGATTTGATTAAATAAAATGGGGAGGAATCCATAAGAACCTCAAAGCAGTAGCATCCTTTGGAACTCTGCTTTCAATACTCCAACCCATTCCTGTGATGAGTTTTAAAAATAAAACTCAAATGTCTAAAACGTAGTCCTGCTTCTTTTCAGCTTGTGTAAGATGAGCATTTTGGAAAGGAAGTGCACAAAGCAGCTCAGCTCTGCTCGGCTGTGGAGAGCCAGCTGTGTGAGGGGATGAGCAGTCGGGACGCCTGGGACAGGACGGTCTCCTTCTGCTCCACTAAAACACTCTTCACTTTCCGGAACGTCTTCACCGGAGCCTCCAGGGACCGGAGCTGCTCCCTGCTTCCCCCACTGAGGATGTGATGCCGCTCTGCTGCCAGTCATGAATGGACAAAATGATGGATTACATATTTTTTTTAAAAGTGGTGATTTTGTTTGGAGTGTCTTGAAGATGTTTCACTCAGGGAGAAAAACAGTTTTTTTAAAATATTCTTTTCATTTAGGTTTATTCACCTTATTAGGTGTAAATTGTAAAAAAAAAAACAACTCTGTGACTTTAGTAGTTCACAAATGTGCATTCTTTGCCTTAAGCGTCCTTTAATACGGACTGCGTCATTAAGATTGTTTGATTTAAACTGAGAGCCATATTCCTTTGACTAAAAGGGTCATTTTTATTTTACAGAATGTTTCAAGAAGTTGTCTTTGTGTATGAGACACGTTTTTGCCAAAATATTGCAAAATGAGCTTTCATGTGCAGTTGTCTTTTAGGGAGCGTTAGCTTGAATCCGTTTAAGATAATCTTGAAAAGTTAATTCTGAAGATAAAGTTAAAATTCACACTTTTATTTTATCTGAGTTCCAAATGTCATATTTGACTTCATACATGTTTGGGTGTGTCGCCCTCTAGAGTTAGAAATAGACCTCGCCAGAGATGCAACTAGGATTATGGTTTGCAAAGTGTCCTGAGGTAACATTAGATTTGAAATGGCGCAATATCAAGAAATTAAACTGAATTAAAATGAACAGAAACGCCTAAGTATGTTTTTCCCAGTTGTTGGCTACCTTCAGAGAAATCTTCTCAGTTGTGATTATTTGCAACAGTATGATTGTCAGATGTATGAAAAAGCTTTTCACTAACTGGACTTTTATTGCTTCAGCACAAATAGGAGTAAATACACAAGAAGCATTAAGTAATTTAAATAAATGTGATCCCATCAACGTTGCTGAATGTAATGATGGTTTGTCCACATCCGTAAATTATTTCATGTTTAGGAGCTATAAGTAAATGTAGAATACTGCGAATAAATCATGAAGAAATTCAAATGGTCTTTACACAGCAATAAGCCACCAGGAGCAGAGAATAAAACACCCAGAGCCTAAATAAATATTCATTACCTCTGGATGTTTCTACATTTTGTCACAACTGCAAACTTTAATGTGTTTAATTTGCAATTTTGAGGGAGAGAGAAAAAAAAAAGTCTGTTCCATGTCACAATTAATTCCTTTATAAGTCTAAAAGTGAGTGCAAACAACCTCAGTCCATCCTGAGTCACTGCAAGATGAATAGAGTCCGCAGTTCTCAAGTTTGGCTGCACAGGACTTTGACTGGGCCGTTACGACATATGTTAGTAGTATTTGACAACACATTTTTTTATGTGGGCCAAAAAGTTTAGTTTTGGATTCATCTGACTAGATCCGTCTCCTACCTTCTACCAAATATGGTTGCTGACCTTAAACAGTGATTGTCTTCTGGCTGCTCTTCCTTAAGTGATTTGTTGAGTTCATTACCAACATTTGTCCCATCAGCAGTTCCCCCCTGGAGATCCTCCAGAGGCATCATGTGTCTTCTGACAAAAAGTGAAAAAGTTTAAGGAGTGTAAATATTTGTGCAATGTCATAGCTCCAGTATGAAAGGATTTCTTTCTAAAAGTGCAAACAGCAGCTAAGACAGAAGAGGTTACCCTTGAATCAGACTGAAAGTATTACAGCTTTATTAATTATATGCTAAATTCAAAAAAAGCAGACATTCAGCAACAGTTTAAACATTGTAGCATTGGGAAAAGCAAATCAATGATGAACTGGGGAAAGTGTACACCATGCATTTAGATCTGAAGAACGGCAAGAGTTCTCCGTCATCTGAAAGTGAACGAGATGCTGAGATTTACTTCACATGAATTTCGGTAACTGCTGAGTTTGAAAGTCTAAATTTGGGAGTGGAGTATGAAAGGACTTAGAAATGAAGGAAGCAAAACCCAACAAAATCATAAGAAGAAAGTCTTTAAGCATGTAATGCAAGTCTGTTTTATTGTCATTTTAGACATTTCATTGCAGCAGGTGGAATCTTTCATGGACTTAGTTCAAAAGGCAGAAATTATATGGAAGAAAATAAATCAAAACTTTTCATTTATTTTTTGAAATCCTCTTTCGCTTCTGATGTTGATAAAACAAACCTAAGACAATTTTATTCTCCTGACCATCACTCAAATTTCCAGTTAGAATCCACATGTAGACTTAACAGCAGAGGGAAAATGACAGGCACTGCAACCGTGAGACTATGAAAGCACTCTGTCGATTTAAAAAACCCGACCACAAACCAACTCAAAGCAAAAAAATCCAAACAAAAAAAAAAAAAATGGAAAAGATAAAATCAAATGCCACTCGTAATATGAGCTGGGTCAAATCCCAAAAGTATTTCGGTTCTTCTAACATTGCACCGTAAGGTTGGGGTAATAAAATCCAAATCACCCCAAAACAGAATTCACAAGTTCTTACTGCCATCCAAAAAGATCAACGTCTGAATGGGAAAATGCTGCCGACTTGCTCAGAAAAAAAAAAGACAGGAAAACTTTCAGCTTTCTGACAAGGAGAGCACACCAGAAAATTCACAAAATTTCTAAAAAGGTCATTTTTACTCAAGCTTGATAAAAAAACAAAACAAAAAACAGGATCATGACTTTAAATGAAGACTTCAGCAGTTTCAGTTCGGCAGAGAGTAAATTCTGTTTTAGCGCGTCGTTCCCCTTTAAACAGCGGCGTCTTGGTGTTAGAGGTGTTTAATTTCTTTTTGTAGACTACACACAGGTTTTGCTTATTTTATTCTGAGATGTCATATGGGTGTGGGAGTTAAGTAGGAAGCATGGTGTAGACCAACTGCATGTATTCTTTGTGCCTCAGGGTGTAAACCTCTTTAGTTTTTTTCTTCTTTTTTTTCTCCTTTTTTTCAAGTTGGTAGCTGTATCGATTATATTTGTCGGGATTTTTGTCGGGCGTTGGAGGGGTGTGACTCGTGGTTGGTTCAGGGCAATGAGTTCAACACTTCCTGCAGGAAGAGGTCTGGCTCTGGGATTTCAGAGAGGAGACCTGGAAAAGAGACAGGCGTTTGCAAATTTGAAACACTTAGGGGGAAAAAACCCCCAATTGGTCCAAATAATTTTGTAGTTCTAAAATCAATCAGGAGTGCGTTTCCACTGACCTACAACATCGAAAAACTCAGACACGGACTCGGCGGGCATGAGCTCATCCTGGAAGGCCCTAAGCACCCGCTCAGAGGCCTCGTAGATGGGCATGTCGTTGTGGCGGACATATTCTGCCAGCGAGAAGGACCAGCCCCCCTCTGTGTTGCTGGTAGGTACTTTCTGTTATCAACATAAGAGCACAGAAAATATTTGTGATCATGTTCTGAGGAAACATATCATAGATGGACACTGGCTCATATAGGAATGAAGATTTTCTTTCATGCTTTATACTCCTTTTTTTATTTTTGGGGGAAAAGCAATGTATGATGCACAAATCAAAATATAACAACGCTGATCTTAAAGCTATTTCATCAACAGTTTTTACTGTGAGAAATAAGACAAACTGAAGAGAACAATGCTTCAGGAGATGGCTGTTTTCAGGAGATTTTAAAACATTAGTGGACATTTACCCTAAACATGTCATAAACGAGATCCACCAAGCCCCAGAAGAGAAGAGGAGAGCGGTACACTGCATATTCCTTTGGTGTTTTATCTGTGAGTCTGGAAATTAAACAACAAAATAAAAAAGAAAGAAGAGGATTAAGACAAGTGTGAAAAACTGTATAACACATAAATGTTCTTTGTCTTCAAGATAATGAATCAACACAAGCGCAGTTTGCTACTTCAAGACCATTATGAGTGGGTTTTAAGACCCGTATCAACACTGGAAATTAATTTGCACTTAACAATGATAGATGCAAAAAAGCAAACTAGTTAGCTAGGTAGATAACAAGGGTATGTTTTAATATATTTTACTTAATATTTGTCAATGTATGTGTTATTATTAAGTTACCGGTAGTCTCAACCAAAAATCTCATGAGAGAAAAATATACACAGGTTATATACACAGTCCAGTCACATTAATGTGACCACCACGTACTTTCCACTTCAGAGTTAAATAACCAATCACAGAAGGCAGGTGGCAGCACAGTGCAGTTGAGCGTATATAAAGGGTGTGTGTGGGCTTCGGAAAACATTTCAATCGTTGGCGTAATGCAGAAACGAAGCGATTTATCCGACGTCCAAAAGGGCATGATCATTGGCTTTCGGGCCAAGGGTGGAAGCATTTCCGAAACGGCTGAGTTTGTGAACTGTTCGCGTGCCGCCGTGGTAAAAGTGTACCGTGCATGGCAAAATGGGACTGTCCAAAATCAACGACGTGGCAAATGTGGTGCACCACGGGCCATAGATGACAGAGGCGAACGACGGTTGCGGAGATGCGTTCGGGCAGATAGACGGGCTACCGTTGAGCAACTGACCACTAAAATGAACCAAGGGGCTACCACAAGTGTCTCCCAAACCACTATTCAGCGAACATTGCTGCGTCTGGGCCTCCGAAGCGGACGCCTGGTTCGTGCACCTATGCTGACTGGTGTTCATCGACGACGAAGGCTAGAATTTGCACGCCAGTACAGCAGCTGGACGTCCACTGAGTGGCGACGGGTAGCGTTTTCAGATGAATCGCGTTTTATGCTCCATCGGACAGATGGACGTTGGCGTATAAGGCGTGAAACCTCTGAAAGGAACCACCCTGCAACCATTGCAGGAACGGTCCAAGCTGGAGGCGGGAGCATTATGGTCTGGGGAATGTTTTCCTGGCATTCTCTGGGTTCACTGATTATTGTGGAAGGCACGATGGATCAATACAAGTACGCATCTGTCCTTGCGGACCATGTCCACCCCTACATGCGCATTGTTTTTCCTCAGGATGATGGCATCTTCCAGCAGGACAATGCGAGGTGCCATACAGCTGCCAGTGTACGTGCGTGGTTCGAAGAGCACCAGGATGAGTTTACCGTCCTCCCCTGGCCAGCAAACTCACCTGACTTAAACCCAATCGAGCATCTGTGGGACCATCTCGATCGAGTTGTTCGCGCCATGGATCCTCAACCGCGTAATCTAGCGCAGCTGGCCACGGCATTAGAGTCGGCATGGCTCAACATCCCAGAGAAGACCTTCAGGGACCTAAGTGACTCTCTTCCTGCACGTCTCGTAGCAGTTCGCTCTGCGAAAGGTGGTTATTCTGGCTTTTGACAGATGGTCACATTAATGTGACTGGACTGTGTATATTAGGTAGTCCTATCAAGACAAAAGTTTAAGGTCAACTTAGTTTTTGTTTAAATGAATTGAAGACATTCCAAGGCCTTCATTTTAGATATATGAACTTAAAGAGTTTTTAAACCTGTGTGAACATTGTGAAGTGAAACAAATCACAAGACTGCCTCAAGTATGCAAGACCACATCTTAAATTAAAAAAAAACTGGACCGATACAAGGGAGAGTGTCGTACTTGTTTGTGGAGACAGCAGAAACTTTGCGTGCGTGTGCGGCGACCAGTAGTCTTCGAAGGAAATAAACCCGTGAGCTCCTCCACTGTTCAGGGGGCAATATGTGCATGGCCAGGATGGTGAAATAATGAGGTCCTTCGACCTCATAAGAGCCCTCCACCCATTTGTCGCTCGGCTGCTCCTGGAAACTCTGCAGATTCTTCTCTTCTCGGGACGTAGCCCTTGTACTGAACAGACAGACGCGTAAAATGAGACTCGCCGTTTCCGGCATGAAGCTGGCAGCAGAAAACACCGAGGCGATGTCCGGCTGTGAGGTGTAAACCGTACGTGTTGAGAACGTAGAGCACTGTGTGGATGATGTAAGGGATGAGGTGGATGTTGCTCTCGCGGCCCCCGCCTCCCGTGTCCATGCTGAACGACTGCTCAGTGGCGAAGCGCAGAAACAGCAGCTTGGTGTCGTGGATGTTGAGTTGGTACGTTGGCTCCCGCTGACCCGTGCACTCCTGGAGATATGTGTTGTGCCTGCGCGGTAAACACGGTCAGTCCAGAACAATCAAGCTGTGATTCAATGAGGAAAAACATCTAATCCCTCAGTGTGAGATGGAGTCGGGCATCACCTTGCTAAGCATGTGGCAAAGGCTGATTCTGGCACATGAGGCCCCCAGACAGGCAGCAGTCCGTTGCACTTGGTGTTGGCATTCTGGAGAGCAGCGCTGTCCCACTCTTCTCTCCCACGAGCCAGCCTGATTGGAGGAACGGCGTTAGGCGTTTGCGTCGGAGTAAATCAGAACGGACGAGGCGTGAGAACGGAGGAGGCGGTTACCTGACGGCGGCCAGGTGGCAGTCGTAGTGGACTATGTTAAAGTGGGACACGGTGCTGTAGCCCTGCTGCTTGCGAGGCTTGTTTTCAAATTCCTCCAAGGCCACACGCTTTGTGAAAGTGTAAATACCCAAAACTTTGGTTGGCTAGCGAGAAAGAAAAAGAGGAAATCTTAGCGAAAGCTGTTATGCTGTCTGCTCAGAGGGGCCAAGCACATCATTCAGCCAAGAGCAGGAAGTAGCCAAATTGTTTACATCCAATGTACTTCTTCTGCTTTGTAGTCATCATTTGTATGTTATTACTAGTTTTCCGACATCTAGAGTGAAAATATTCTGACTCCTAACTCTTAAGTTCCTCTGTGAGTAAAATATTCTCACAGCAAAACATTCATGTTTCACTTTTGCTCTACTTGGTGTTGGTCTATCGCATAAAGCTCCAATAAAAATACATTTAGCTGTGTAATGTGATAAAATGCGACAAGCTTCAGCAGGTATAAATACCTTTGTAAGGCAGTGCACATAATATCACAATAATGACACAATACAACATGCTTGTCAGCCATAAAAACGCTGATGAAGCATCCAGCCTCAGAGAAAAAACCTGCTTGGCTTTAAGAAACCAAGATGATTATTTCAGGTCTTTATCCAGCCTGCACTCCAACAAACCCAGTGAACTTTTCCCAAAGCTTTAAGTCTTGTAACCTTCCAGCATCCCCCCTATTCAGATGCAAGACTCAATAGAAATCTTCTTAAACCCAATGTATAGTTCTTAGCAGAGTAACTAGTATGTGAATGTTTTGTTTGCTCACATAATTACATATTTCACTGTGTTGCGTTTAGGACCTGCTGGATGTGTTCGTTACCTGGAACTTGTAACCCTCTCTGCAGATACAGCAGGTCAAACCTGGCTCCTCAATCAGCTCCTCCATTTGCTTCAGAAGTGAAGTCTTTGTGACAACCTGCCCCTTCTCGTTGGTCTGAACGGCAAACACGGTGAGATTTAACAAATCGACACGATCCACACAACCTAAACAGGACTAATATCCGAGCCTACCGTCATGCCCAGCGTTCCCAGAGCCTTCTGCCTCATGGCCATGGCCATCCGCTTCTTCTCGGCTCGGGTTTCCCTACGGGCCGCGTCAATCTTCAGGTTGACGTCGCGGTGTTCCCGCAGAGCCTCCAGAAGGTTCTCCGCCAGAGTCCCAATGCCTTCGTCACTGGATACCTGCTCCAGCTTGTGCAAGTTGGTTATTGAATCTGTTCCTATCAACACCTGGATGTAAAAAGAAACAAAGACATTCAGTTAAATTGGAAGGAAAAGTATTATTTGTCAATGAGATCCTGGAGGTTTATTTGGTCTTATGTACCTGTGTGGGTGGATGCTGCACAGCCAGACCACGGAGCAGTCGGAGGATGAAGGGTAGCGCTGGTCTAGAGAGGAACTTCTTCCAGACATCTGCATCCAGACTGATGAAATTCAACAAAAATTTTGTTTTGAAGATTTAGGATGATACTAAATGAAACCTGAATTTAAAAAATAATAAAAACCCATCTCCAGATATTTGCAGTAGAAGGAGACCTACTTTTTGGCATTTGGGATATGTTTCTTCATGTAGTCCAGTGCACTCTGAGTGATTCCTTTCTGGAGGATGAGATCTTTCAGCTGGTGGCCGTTGCTGTTGTTTTTGATTCCAGCTGCGATTTTGCAGAAGCAATCCAAAAACACTTTGTCTTCTGCACTGTGCTCCTCATCATACCTTAGAGAAAATATTACGGAAGTCACGTTTACAAAAAGTCACCTAAACAAGTGCGGTTCAAGTTTATGTTTTTTTTTTTTTAAATTATTATTATTTTTGTATGTCTCCCAGTGAAAGTGGCACATTGCTCACTTGTCAAAGCTGCAGCACGGTTTGAAGCGTTCCACCAAAATCTTCATCTTCTCTAATTCACCAAAGGAGAGAAATGGGATGATGCGCAGCAGACCCTGCAGCACGCTGGGTTGGAGCGAACAAAGGGAGTGTTGATCTGGTCCAGCAGCATGACAAGCTGGTCTTTGTCACCTGTGAGCAGAAGGTTACCCTGGAAAAGGAAACAACAGTTTTTAAATCATGTAATTCATTTATTATAATTATAATTTTTCTTTATGCAACGTTAAAGTTGAAGAGAAATACTTGGACTCCAATAAACATGAGCTAATTATGCAAGTTGGTTCAGATTCTGTGGCAGTAATATTTTTGTTGTTTAATGCAGCAGAAAATGTTTTAGGTGGAAATGAAGATGTTCTGCTAAAATCATAGAGAAATACAATTTAGCTTGATTTCTATCAAATCATATTGTAAACATTTTAAATAATGAATTTCATTTTTTCCCATAGCTGGATACAGTACCCACCATCCAGAGCCCAACTTTTTTGCATATTAAAGGATTTATGATTATACAATTCCAATTCAAAGAACATAAACAAACATGTTTTTCAAGGAAATGGAGGCAGGTGACTCTTTTGTATCTCACCTTGTCTTCTGAAATCTCTGCGTTGGCTTCATCCAGAATGATCTCCATAATGCTCAGAACTTGTTCGGCTATGGAGGCTCCACCACTATCCTTACTCTCCTGTTCTGCTACCAAAGCCTACAAAAACATTTAAAACATGATGTTTCAAAAATATTCACAAAACAGCCTTTAAAAACGCCAAACTATTTAGATTTAATGATTATCCTTCCAGATGATCTGATGTCAGACCTACCAGGTTTAGAGTTCCCAGCATGACGTTGAGTGTGTTCATCTCTGGCCTTACCAGCTGTTGCCGGTTGATCTTTACCTTCACGCAGTAACTGAACAACTTCAGCAACACCTGAGGAAACAAAAACACAAGGATCAACTCAGCTGCTAAAACATTCAACATCACACCTGAGTTGGCAAGTTTAATTTCACTAAAAATGAAGTTAAACACTAACATGAACACTAAAAATTAATAAAACTGATCACAGCTCCTGCTGTGATCAGGAAATTAATAAAACTGATCACAGCAGCAGCTGTGATCAGTTTTATTTATTTTGCATCACTGTCTTAAAGAGCTTCAGCTAAATGCTAAGCTAACAGGTTTGGCTTACAGTTAGCAGATGTCGTCCTTGTTTAAAGTCTTTGATCCCAGACAGCCGGTTGAGCATACACTCCAGTCCTCCACACTGAGCCATGACTCCTGCCATCTTGTACACTTCTTCGTCGTCCTCCTCTTCATCTGTAATCAAATATTTCCCTTATTTGTGAACAATAAAGTGGACGTTCGACTATTCTGTTTTAGGTTACATCACTGGAATAAAGGATAACTTTAGAGACTTTTACATATTTTTTTATTTTTCTTTACCAGGGCTACAAAAAATAAATGTTCCTAGCATTCAGGATTAAATTATAAAACAAGAGTGCATGGGAAAATACTGTGAAAAAGGACATGTTAATAAATAAAAGTCTAACCCGTGGTTGAGTCCAGAGACTCTATGAACTCCTCAGTGGCGTCTCCCAGCAGACCTCTCATTCGATAAATGATCCTCATTGGCTCACCCTTTGGGAAAAAACCCCACCAGGGTCAAGGTATTAAATAATATTACTTTAATATTTCAGACAACAAACTTCACATCTGTATACTGGTAATTAACTGAGACAAATAGAGATTGTCTCACCTCATTGGTCGGGCACCACACCTTCTTGTAGACTTCTGCCACTGAAAGATCTAAGCTGATGATTTTGTTGTTGACCAGAAGCTGTGAAAACCAGACAGGTGCCAGAAGAAATTTAGTTTAAACCTTCTGATAAACAGAAGAGCTTGATAAAAAAAAAGAAAAACAACTTCACCTCCATGCCACTGTCGTCTTCAAGAAGCGCCACAAGGTCGCAGTCCTGGCAGATCTTGTTCTTGATGTCCCTCATCAGAGGGCCGATGCCCGGCTCGTTGCTGCTGTAAGGGTTTCCTGGCATGCGGCCCTGCAGGAAGTCTTCCTGCTGAGGATCTTTTTCCAGGGTCACGAAGAACTCTGTCACCTCGTTCTCCTCCTGCACAGGAAACAACAGATCATTTGATTATAACACATCAACTGTAACGATGTACTCAACTAATGTGTTTTTATTTTTAAGAAATGTGTATTTTCTCACATTTTTCCATGTCAAAAATAGCATTTTTTTTTCTTAATCAGTTTTGTTAGAGGTCTCATGCATTTTCTAGCCAAATTTTAAAGTAAAAATAAAATATGTAAAGTTTGTGTTTAATTTACTGCAGATATTTCTAAAGGAAGCGTGATAAAACAAAATCTGCAAAACCACAGACAAGGGGTGGGGGTGGAGTCTGATGACCTGACTTTTCCAGACTTGAAAAAAATGATCACATTCCAGATTCTATCTCAGGTTTATGGTAGTTGTATTTATGCTAATAAGCGAATGGTAATGTGAATTTACCGGGTAGATTATGCTGCACAGTCTCTCAAAAATGAACACAGGTGTTCTGTAATCATCCAGGTTGTACCGCTTTGCCGTCTCGATGCAAACCGCCATGAAGGCTTTGGTTTCAGACTCTGTACCTATCAGCAGAACAAGAAAACCATTTTTAATGTTAAGAATGTAAAAAAGAAAAAAAAAACTGCTTTATACATGCTTTGTGGTCAGTCTTTTGACTAAAGAAGAACAATTAGATTAACATAAAATTGTTGAATGTATAAGTGCCAAATCCAAAGCTTTTATGCTTAAAACACAAACATTAAACAAGGATAGCAACACATCTTGTGGGGAGGGTACATTTTGGGTCTGTTGATGTCGAGTCTGAGCAGACCTGTCGTCATGTCCTCCAGCATCTCCAGCAGCATGTCCTGAGTTTCATCGATCAGCTTGGTGCGCTGCACCACCAGCTTCCTCAGACACAGGTAGCCGTTCAGCACGGTGCCCACCAGCCGGCTTTTGAAGTGCCGCTTGATGGACTCCACCTCCACGAAAGAGGACAGGAGTCCTACAGTGCGATAAAACAGAAATCACTATGACAGCAAACAAACGATACAGTGTGATACACCACAAGATGAAGGCAAGCCCACCAGTTAGGCTCTTCAGAGCGTAGCCTTGTTGTAAGTCTGTGCTCAGAGTTGCCTCCTCCAGAGCCAGGAGGTTAGCTATTTCCTAAAGAAAATAAATGACAAAAAATGGAGCAGGAGGTTCATAGTGGATCATAGTGGATATGCAAAAAATTAACATAAAATAACCTGTTTTCAAAACTGCAAAAATCTGAAATCTATGATGCACATTTTTGTCAACATTTTTATGTTTTGGGTTACAGATTATCAAGTAGTCCCAATTAACAATTATTTTTATTTTTCCATTGTGTAAAGAATGTATTGCCTTGGTGATGAGGTTTCCAATGTAGGGCAGAACGCCGCGGGCGGCCAGGTAAACCTTCCAGTGTGTTGGCTTGATCAGCTTCTGGTACAGACCCAGATACTCTGCTGCACACTCTCCAGCCACACTCAGCTCGTCCAAGTAACTGGAAACACACAAGAGTACAGCCCATGTTCACAACTTATCTTTCTCTGTAAGATTAATGTTTGAACTAATATATAAATTAAGACTAAAATTTGTCTGGAAAAAAAAAAAAACACACCAGCTAACAGTATTTTTGTGTCACTAAAACCTTTTTAGTTGTGTTTAGTTGTGTTTCTAAAACATTTTTACTTTTTACTTTGTCATACTTTCACAATTTTAAAACATTCTATAATTCTGATGTATTAAAATGTTTTTATATTTTCATCTGAAGTACATTATTTTCTATGTTTAAAAACGTCTAATGATGTTTTTTCACAATTTTTTTACTTTTCATATGTACTGAAACATTTTTCTCATTTTTAAATATATATTTAGTCATTTACATATTTCTCCTAGTACATTGAATTATTTTAATCATTATCTTCACTTTTCAACAAATTGGTAAACATGAAATTGATTTTTCACTGGTTTGGCATAGGTTACAAAATGTCTCGATAAAGAGCTTTGCATATTTAATGATTTGATAGTTAAACATGGTTTGTGTTTCAGTTCCCACCTGGTTAGCAGGTCCAAGACCTGCTGCTTGCGGCTGGGGATGGTGGTAAGAGCTTCCACGATAGTGCAAGCAGCCTGTCTTGCAGCCTGGGTGGCTGGTGTAAACAGAACCTGCAACAAGCAATAAATACACTTTGTAAACTGAATTCACGCCAGTAGATGGTTTAGCTCACATTCGCTAGGGGAATAATGTATTACCTGCCGCAGCCAGTTGTTATGGCTCAGTTTGAGGAGACGAGGGAACAGGCCTTCACCTTTCCTGGATCTCATGAACTGCTTCCACTTCCATACATACTTCTCCTGCAAATACTGCTTCCTTAACTCTGCTTTGCCCTGTGGCTTCGACAAAGCTTCCTGGCCTGAGTTAATGCGAAGAAACCAAAGAGTAAAAGGTTCATCATTGCAAGCTAGCTCATCACCAATGTACTGAGTATTTATTTGTCCAGATAAAGTACTTACATCTTGCAGGGAGGCACTTTTTCCAGGCATCATAAGTTGCTTTGGGATCCTTTTTCAGCCAAAGTTGAGCCTGAGCATGAATTTCATTACTGTAGGGCCTAACTGTGGTCAGAGAGTCGGTGGCAGCATCCTTTAAAGAAGCAACAAGCATAAATGCTGTAAAATGCATATCAAATACAAAGTGAAGATCAAGAGTCAGTTTCAGACAGAAATGAAAACGGCTTAAAAGTACAATATAAACCTCAGATGAAAACTTATGTTACATTTGAGCTTTTTAATTCTAAAATTAGTTTATTATGTATCCTACAAATAAATATCAAACAGCTAAAATCTATAAAAGCATTACAAAATTCTGAGGATCGGTAATCTGCCAGAAAACTTCAATCTCTGCATTTTTTCAAGCCTACCAAAGAACCTGCAGCGCTCGTCTTATAGATCACAACTTCTCAACAGTGCAGTCATTTCCAGGTGTGAAAGTCGACCACCTGTTTTTTTTTTTGGTACCTTTCTAATCAAATCCAAAGCAGATGAAAACAAGACATTAGACAGTTAATATTCACCTTGTTCTTCTTGCTGGTTGGTGCAGGAGGCTTTATCAGCTTTTGCAGTATTCTCAGGCACATCAGAGTGATGTTCTCCACAACTACAGGTGTCTTTATATTAACAGACATCAGGAACAGGCTGAGAGCTAAAAAAATATATACATGAAAGAAAAACAAAAAAATCAAACTGAAACCTAAGGAGAAGAAATCTCATCTCTGCAAAGAAAACGTATGAATCTTACAAAAATTTCAAAGCAAAAAAGCTGGAGGACCTTTCTATATTGCAGCAAAATAAAAAACCACAAAAGTCAAAGAAACCAATGAGATATTTTATTTCAATTACAAAAAAATCAGGACAAACTTTTAAACGGATTAAAATAGTTCAGGATAAGAGCTCAGACGTACCACAACGCAATCGGAGCTCCCAGCATCCTCCCTCCTTGGAAATTGAGTCTGTTAGCAGAAGCATCTCGTACTGCAAATTACTAACCTGATGAGAACAAAGCAAAAAACTAAATTCAAGACCAATCTGAATAGCACTAACATAGATTTAAACACCTTAACCAGCAGCTAGATTCCATCCAAAGATGTGTGTGGGAAAACATACCAGGTCAGGGTTGGCCCAGTGACCTTTGAGGGCGGCTGACACCTTGGCAATGATGAGGTCATTCATCTGCTGAGTGGCCTCTGGATGATCTCTGGAGCATGAATGTAACCATGTAGAAAGCAAGTTAACCAAATGTTGTGTGATATTTAAAAGTATGAGAATCAAGTAGAAGGATTTAGTTTTAATGGAAATTCAGCAACAAAATAATAATAAAAAAAGGTATTTAGCATTTCTACTGAAATACACCAGATAGAGAAACACACCTGGTAAGGAGACAGATCAGCTGACGCACTTCCTCCCTCATGGCTGCTGTGCCTCGCCGCAGGTTGTATTCAAACAACTCCCGGATGAGACCCTGGAGGACAAGGATCTGCCGGAGAGCCGGGTTCGAGGCCAGCGCACGGAGCAGCGTGATGCAGTGGCCAGTGACAGCCGAGGCGCAGCCGTAGCACTTGTTGGAGGAGGTGTGGCCGCAGCCCAGCACGGACAGGGCGCGGTACTGACTGGCAGTGAAGGTGGGCTGGTGGCTGCTGCTGCTCCGAGACGACTTGGTGGCGGCCTCTCTCTGCTGCAGGTCGTACTCCAGGAGCTCCTTTCGAGACGCCAGCACTTTCTGTAAGCAAAACGTAAGGAATATTGTTACATGGAGGAATAAGAGCCAGGATTTCTTTTGTTTCTATCAGAACATCAACAGTTTTTCTTCCTGACCTGTATGATCTTGGAGAGCTCGTCGAACGACGTCTTGCAGTCGCCGCTGTACTCCTGAGCCAGCTGCTGGATGTACCGGTTCACATTAGCAGAGGACGCACCGAGTCCTGCGCCTGCTCCAGTGTCGTCCTGCAAGGTGGAGAACATTATGACTTCAAGCTGCACAAGCCTGAAATAGATGCTTAATCACAGCATCATTGAAATGTATCTACATTCATATATTTACCTGAGGTTTCTCTGGCGCTGCCTCGTTGACTTTAGACAGCAAGCTTTCTAACTGAGGCCTGTGGCCCATCAACTGGTGGTAGACTCGGTCTGCTTTGTCCAGCAGGGTGTTGATGTTGGTCACAGCCTGAAAACACAAATACAGCGGTTTTCAGATGGTTTTCACAAAAGCAGAAACATAAAATTAACTTGGGGAAAAAAACATTTAAGCTACTGAAACAGATTCTTGCCTTTTTTCTGTCCTCTTCATTCTCTATGGGATCCACTGCACAGCATGGTTTAGCATACAACATGAAGTCAAATCGGGCATATTTGCAGAAACCACATGCGTTGCACAGGAAAGGGTCTTTTTCGTCGTAGTTTATGGACCTGAAGACAAATAAACACTTACGATCACAACTTGAGGCGCCAGGAGTGAATCATCCAGTTGCAGGAGAACAGCACTCACCTGCACTTGTGGCACTGGTACACATTTTCACCGCAGTTGCCGCACACTCCAGGGTTAGCGGGCACGGAAGCACTGCAGCGCGGACACTGCAGGGTCTCGGTGGAGGCTTGGTAGTTCTCGTAGAAGTCAGAAAACTCGATCATCAGGTTGGAGGCGACGATGGGCAGCGGGAGGTCGATCTTCACCTCAGTTTGTCCAGGAGTCAGCTGAACTTTCTTTGCTTTGTGCCAGCGAGCTGGCCTAAAGAAAACAAGAAAGATTAAGATTACAACCAAGTACTATCAGATATTTAGGATGATAATATGAAGTAGTGGGTGTTCCCTGAAGCATACTTATTCTTCAGCTCCACAATAGCCTGGACAGTCCTGTTGTTGTAGTAGAGATTGATGGTGCGGACCATTTTGGTGCGTTTCAGATCACCGATCTTCACTGTTACTTTGCTGATGGTGTGGCTACCAATCAGCTTCACAACCTGCTGGGTGGTGGTGTAGCGGGTGTCCACTTTGATAGATGATAGTTTGATGTTCTAAAGTCAAAAGAAAAAAAAACATTTAAAAGAACTTTTATGTAGATGTTTTTTGTTTCTTATTAACTTTAGATTTTATTATACTGGTGTGAATAAGTTTGCCAAGCTAACCTAAAAGTTTAACTTATCAGCATTAGAGAAGTTGGACCCAAGTACAACTCATAGGAATCTTTTTAGAGTATAAAAATGGGTAATGGATAGAAATAATTCCTAGGACTCAAATACTATTCTGTGAGTTTTTTCACTTACTGAGAAGGGAACTTCTGGGTTGTTGCACACCAAGCAGGGGTCGCTCTCAAGATAAAAGCCATCAAACTCCACCAAACCAGAAAGAGTGCTTCAAGACAAAACCACACATATTCTCATTTAAATATATGTATAAATGCTTGAGTTGGTACAGAAATCTTATTGCATGTTCATACTTGTAGATGTTGGAGTTGGGGTGATTTGTCAGGATGTGGTTCTGTGCTCTCAGGATCTCCACAGCTTTCTGGGAATATTCTTTCAGCTTGCATAGAAAAGAAACAGCAGATTAACAAAGACTTTCTATTTTGAATCACTGAAATAGCACAAGTGTGGTCTTGTAATTCTGCCATTTGTCAGATTCAGACAATACAAACACACCAGATATCAAAAAAGTACTTAAAACCTAACCTTTTTCTCCGTTTGAGGAGTTTTGAGAGAGAAATATCCCAGCAGGTCAACAAACTGGGCGGCTTTGCGACCATATGCAGGAAGCTCTGGCCAGATGGCCCAAGTCAATTCGAGCAGCAGCTCCTGCTGAGATTTACTGGAGTTCCTGTGAAAAAATTTACATAAGCCAAACACAAAAATTGTATACGTTTTTATTCAATATCTAAATGAAAAGTTTCAACACTACCTGTAGATATGCAATGCCAAGCAGTGGGCTTGCCAGCGAACAGCAGATGAGTTTGATTCGAGGAGAAAGCAGCGCAAGAACTGGATCAGAGTCTCTTTGTCTGCAAACTTATTCAGCTGACTGACCAGAGCCATGCACAGCTGGTCTTCCTGGCTGCTGACGCCATCGCCTGTGATCAGGAGGGAGAGATTTAACCATCAGATTCTGCTTATTATACGCTTAAAAAAACAAGAGCGCTGGAGATTTGGACACAGGTGGAAAATCACTACATCTTACTCTCTTTGTCTTTTTCCTTGTCTTCCTTCTTGCTTTTCTTGCTGGAGGATTTGCCTTGAGAGGACTGGGAAGCTCCTCCCTGACCAGAACTGCCAGAGCCGCTTCCGGAGAAAGAGGAGGAACCCGCGGAGGAGGAGGAAGCAGCCAGCACCTTGCTGCCACACAGGGCACAGGAGAGGAGCTGAAGCAGAACTGGAGAAACGCCCTCATCCACCAGGAAGCTGACCTGGAGCAGAAAGTACAACACGGCTGGGCGGCGAAGAGCATGAAGGGAAAGATAAGAGACACAAACGATGTTAAAAGCATTGGCTTCAAAATGTTTTGTTTCCACAGATGAAAATGTTTTGAATCAACTCACAGTCATCCTTCATGCAAAACTTCTGCCAGTTGATTGTCCTTTGTGTAGCAATTTCAGCACATGCTTTGAGATGCTCCATCTGGAAAAATAAAATAAAAATAATTACTTACCTACCTAAACTGAGTTAAACCCAAAAGAATGTTGCATGCTGGGAAAAGAGGACACTGACCAAATTGATGAGTGTGTCATACTGTAGAGCTGAGCCAGATGTTGCGGTGACTATTCCAGCCCGAAGGAAGATGCCCTGCTCTTCCAGAAGCTTTTTGATGCTGCGGACATGCGAGTCAAGCGTGTGCAGATCGCGCAGCTGCCGGTATTTCTCCTTGGAGCCACAAATGAACAGCAACAACTTTCTAACTTGCCTCCTGACGAACGGAGTCTGTTGGATCATCAAATACTGAGATTACAGAAGAGAGAAATCTGGATTATCTGTTGTGAAGATGGAACGGAAAAAATATATAAAAAGCTCATTAAAGCTCACTTCTGACAGATAGTAGAACCAAGAATGGTCAAAGACAGGAGGTGGGATCCGAGGGTTCGTGTCAGCAATCTTCTTTATCTGATACGGCAGCCGGAGCACCATCTCAGTCAGTAACTGGGAGTAGGCTTCAAACACGTCAGCAGCATGTCCCTGGTAGCAGAAATCACAACTCATCGAAATGCCACAATCAAAGAAAGTGATGCAGGATAAACACAGCTAAAGTTTGCTGATGTGGTGATACCTTAACATATTGGCGAAGGAAAAAGGGGCTCATGTCAGGGGGCGAGGAGGCCGTGTGAGGGCGAAGGAGCTGACTGGTGGAAGTGGGTTCCTCTTCGCCCTGTTGATTTTTCCAGAACTCCAGGAGCGACTTAAGCACGTGGAGACAGTAGTCGATGGCGCCCAGGCTCAGCAAGGCCGTCGCTGTTGCATTGGAAATCAGGGAGGACGACTAAAACCGAAAAAAGGGGAAAAATTATAGACAATACTTTTGGCCAATCCGATCACACAGCACAATTTAGTTATGTTCTTCTCCGATGGCAATTTTTCCAATTCAAAAATGGTCTGCGCTGTCATAAAAGTAAAGAAGCGACTCAAGTCCTTGCCCAAATATGTTCGTCTTGGTGCTGCTCAAATGAATACCGATTTATTCTCAAACGTGTCTATGAAGCTGCATCAAAAAGACCCCGTACCTCTGAGGAGGATTTGGACCCAGACTTTGTTCGTGACATGAAGACGCTCAGCAGCCTCATGATGACCAGGTGGACTTCGTTGATTGTACTTCTCTCATTCTTTTTGGACACATCCTGCAGAGGAACGGTGGCGATTAAGTAAACCTATTTACATTTATGTTCCAAAAAAGAAACACAGATATAATTTTGAAGAGATCCTCGATTCCAACCAAAAATGTTGTAATACCTTTGTTGCGTCAGCAGATGGTGATAACTACATTAACTACATGAAATTTCAAAAGAACATCCCGAGAATGATGTTCCTCTAAGTCATATAACATCTTGAGTTTACATTTGCAGTTTAAACTGTTCCTGGGTTGCCATAGTGTTTAGCACAAAAAACCAGCGCTGGGATGAAAAAGTGAAACTCTTTTGCAACCGTTCTAATCATCTCCGTCTTTCCAGTTCACACAGATCCATCATAGGCAGAAGTTGAGTTTTTTTATGTCTCTACTCTGGGGAAAAAAATCTAAATATTTTCTACAAAGTTTTTTTTCATAAAGCTCTGTTTGCACGCAGGATCCAAAAGACAGAATGTATTTATTGCTAATTAGTCATCAGAGCCTCAGTGTATTTACCTTCTTGTGTATTCCAAGCTCAGCGATGAGCTGTGACAACAGGTCGTCTAAAGCACCCTTATCCTTTTCATCCTCCCCATCAAGGTCCGATGTCAACATTAGGATGACTTGCATATACGGGATGGCTTGAACCCCACCAACATTATGGAGCTCAGAAAGATGCTGCAGCAAGCGTTCCAGCAGCATCAGGCGAACCATGTGTAACCTAATAAGGAAAAAAAGAAAGAAAGAAATCACAAAAGAGAATTTAATCTGAGGTTTTGCTGCTTTCTGCATCATAAACTCTCCCTGACCAATCTTACTTTCTGTCTGGTAGAGGTAAGACACTGGCTGTTCAAAGTTACGTCACCCAGTCCCACTCCAAACCCTAAACAACACCTTATAACCCACATAAGCCAACATTCACAGTACTAGCCTGTTGCTTGTGTGGATGTCTCCCTCAGTCTCTGCTTCTCCCTCTGAGCCTTCGCCTTCATGCTGTGCTGTTGTGGTGCTGATGGCTCCGGTACTGGAGCTCACACTGCCTGGACCTACAGGGTGGCCCTCCACTGTTGTGTCTCCGTATGCACTGCTGCGTCCGGACACTGCGCACAAGCATGTGGGGAGGGGGAAAAAAAACATGACAATGCAAGCTAAAAACACAACAAGGAAAAAGCTCCAAAAATCAAGAAATTACTTATTTTAAGGAACTCAATTACATGGTCTAGCAGATTGTGTTTTCTCAACTTTAAAATGTAATACAGGGAGATGGAGAGAAAGGAGCGGTAAGTAATTCGAGTGCTCATTAAAGATAAGACAGGTGATCAGAGGACAAAAGAAAAATAATGGAAAAACTTACAGGTCTTGTATGTACCGACTGTACTTGAGCAGAAATGTGTTTTAATGGATTTTCTACAGCTAATTTAAGACATGCATGATTGTGCTCTCACTACATTAAACTGGCCTAATTTATTCAAGTAACCCACCACTGTGCTCCCCTGCTACAGAGTCGATAGCAGAACCCCCACTCTCTGAGCCCACACTGCCTCCGTGCTCAGCTGGGGAGGTCCGCAGCGTAGAGCCGTCAGTAGCAGCTGTGCTGCCCTCATCATCTGATGCCGGGGCTGAAATCATAGCAATAGCTGTAACAGTAAATACACCGCGGTCATCTGGCCAGGATACATGAGCTTTGTTTTTACTTGTTTACTAACAAGCAAAAGACACAATCAATGTTCCTTTCTACACATGTTACATGCAACATGATGTGAAGATATAATGCCAGAGTGACACAAAATATGGGTAAAATAAAAGATGGAAAACAAAAGATTCAATTAAATAATGAAAAAAATATATATATAAATGTGTTGAGATTTGAAATTACATATTCAACAAAAAAAATTAATTCACAGCGCTAAAACTGTGAAAATGCAGGAATAAAAACAGAGTAAAAGCTTTTGTCTGCTTTTTCTCCAGTTCTGGTGGAAAGGTTTTCTTACCTGATGCCGTCGTGTCTGAAAGGGTTCCAGCATCCAGTGAGGATGAGCTCGGAGCCTGGCCAGACAGGCCGAGGCTCTGAAGGCCCAGAGCGCTGCTGTTACTGCCTGAAAAGGACAAAAAGTACATTTAGGTGCTAAAACGCAACAATAAAAGGGACTTTGATGACAATATAAAAGGACAACAGTTATGTTTAGTGGCATGTGTGTGTTTTCTGTGAACAGCTTCAAGACATTATCCTAAAAACACATGTTCACTGGACAAAATATTTTTGAATAGAATATATAATACAAATGTCTGAAAACAAGACTTGGCGAGCTTACAAGTAACTTTTCAGCAAAATACAGGAGTTTAAGTAAATAATTCCTTAATATTGAAAAAGTATTAGTTCCACTGGAAAATTATGTCACTTATAACATGGGGAAAAAAGTGTTGTTATAAGTGAAGTAATCTGTCAGTGAAACTAGAACATTATATTAAAAAAAGACTTGTTTTAAGTCTATTAAAAAAAGACTTAAAACAAGCTCATATATATTATATATATATATATATATATATATATAATTATATAATATATATATATATATATATATATATATATATAATATATATTAATATATAGGGTTCAAAAAGTTACTATATGCTCGAAATATAACTTTTTGAGCATCGATATGCTCAAAACGTTACTTGCATGTTAATTTTCTTATTTCAAGTGTGACAAGATAATTTGCACTAGAACAGACCAAATATACTTGGTAAGAGTTTGTGGTTTTGCCACACTTAAGTTACAGCTTTTAAAAAATCTAATGAAAATTACCTTGCTGGTCCTGCTGAAGACTGAGCGCAATGGCAAGCTCTACCATAGTTTCATCGTCCGCATCAGGAGGGATGTCGAGCATCGGCGGGTATCCCTCAGCTCCGGCCAGCAGAGCCTCCAGAGGAGAAGGATTTCCATTATTGACATTTTCTGCTGTTTCCAGGACCATTGACTCAGACTAGGAGGAGAGCCACAAAAAGGTGTTACTCCTGTGTAATAAACAGGTTTAACTTAATATGATAATATAGGATCTGAAGAAATCCATAGATATCAGTCTGTAATGCAAATCTGGGTTGAAAAATGTGGGGGGAAAAACACGTTAAGGTAAAGTTATTCATATTAAGTCACTTTTTTGTTATGTTTGTGACTAGAGAAAAGTGATGCAGTGATCAGATAATTTTTTCCCTTCTGTTTATTCTCACCACCATCTCAAAGTCTCCATGATCCACTTCGTTCTGCTCCTGGCTCTCCTGTTGACCTTCTTCTCCTCCAGTCATCGCAGACGTTTGCATTTTGTCATCAGCATCATCGTCATCGTCATCATCCTTGTCTCCTGACCGAGTATGAATCAGGAAGCTTTAGAAAACTAGATACACCGTTCTCATAACACTCGTTAGTATAGATAACATAAGGGGAAGTTATATTTTACAACACCTACAGAAAATCAAAAGGACTTTGTTTTTATCTCTGGCTAGCTTACCAATAGGCGTGTTGGAGCGTGGGGGCGATGGAAGTGTCACATGACGCCGTTTGTTTCTTGGCCGCAGCACTCTGATCAGAGCCTGCTTACAGGAAAAGCTCACAGCAGTGTCCTAATGAAAGTTTTCCAAAAATAAAAAATAACTTAATGACTTTGTATTGCTCTTACAAACGATTAATACAACAGCTTGTGTTTTAAATACACGATTAAAAATGAGCCCATTGAGTTAAATAAAATAGAAGTCTCAGTATTGGGATGATCGATTGTTTGTGATACATAATGGCGACATATTGTGCTACTTACGGGGCACAGTAACATCTGCATGTAGATTTTGGAAGCTACATTGATGTAATCCAGTTCACATGTGCAGTAGGCATGTATGATGTCGATCAAGGCATTAACTGTTGCCTCCACGTGTGTCAGGCCTTAGAAAAAAGATGTGAACAACACACAACAATATCAGAAATCACAATAAGGCCAACAGATGCTCTGCACCAACAGAGAATTTTGTTCTTCATCTCAGGATGTTAAATTCACATAATTCTGTTATTGGAACTTGTTTCTAAAACACTTTTCCTTGTGTTGTTTCAGAGAAACATTCTGACTGGTCAGAAAAAAAATACAATGTCAAATGTTGCACTGGAATGGACCTATGAGAACAGGAACTCTACAGTAGAGCTCTTGTGAAGCATGAAATGTCCAAATCAGGAAGAACATTGTTCTTGTTTTAGTCACTTCAAGTAAAAGAACAAATGCATCTGTTCTTACAGAGTAGATATAAGCATTTATAAAGTAGCACATGCAACTTAAAAATTAAACACTCTACGAACAAGAGTAACTACATGTGACTTGTGCAGTTAACAGACGCAATGCATCCGAAGAGTGACGTTTATATGGTTTACACTTACCAGGGAGGCAAGCAGGAGCGAGAAATGCATTCTTTGGTTTCGGGGAGTGGAGTTTCCAGAAGTTATTCATAAGCTGAGAGATGAAGTTACAGTTTTCACCATCCATGTGCTTCTGCCCATCCTCTGTCGAGTCTAATTTACAAACATATTCAAACAGGAATTGGTCTTAAAACTCCCATTTATTTTTAAGCTGGTACCTCAAAGTTCATTCGAAAAAACTTGGAAAGTAGCTTCTGATGATAAAAAAAAAGCTTCTTACCGGAGTCATGGTGCAGTGACTTGCTTTCTGTGAAATGCACCAAGTTGTTGGGTCTCATGATTGCAATAGAGCGTGCAGTGATCACGAGCCTCTGGAAAACATCTGGGTCAAGTTCTTTTCCTTCTCGGCTGCAACTGTTCAAACACTGCACAGCGTTACTCAGCAAGGATTGATCCTGACGATACAAGGGACACAACGCGGTACAGAGTTAATCATCACATTGGTAAATATTTAGTTCCTTCTTTCATTCCGCAAATGAAATAAAATGACAAAAGAATGTGAAAATATTTCCAAAAGTCTAAGCAAAAGCCCAGCTGGTCGCTGCTGGTCCGCAAAACATGTTTCATCGTCGTTTCGTCCTCACCTTATGGTTGTGGTAAGCAGTACGGCTGGTGTGCAGACTAGCCAGAAGTCCCTTTGTCTGCTGCTGGACACCAGTAGGAGTCGGCATGGACAGAAGCAAAGTGGCCAGCTCCAGAGCAGCAACCTTGTTCTTCTCCTGGTAAATTAAAAAAACCTGAATTTACCACTTTGAAAAAAGAAGAGTTAAAGTAGAAGACTAAGTTTTATTATAGCTTGTCAATACATTAAAAATATACATGCATGTATCATTTTTCATCTTTACCTTTTCATTGGATGAACCTACTGCAAAGCAGTTTTCTAAAGCTTCAAGTGAGCTGACCACCAATCTGAAATGACAACTGAGAATTATTTCTGCCTCTCCTTTAACAAGTTATTTATTATTTTTACTCTATAGCAAACTTTCCTAATCTAAATGCCAAACAACACAAAATGCGGGAATAAATTCAGAGAAAGAAAAAGTCAAATTTGGTGCAAGCGTGAGGATGTTGCATGACATGTTTGCAGTCTCACACACAACGTGGCACACATGCACAAACAAAACAAAACAAAAAATAAAAACAAAACATACAATCAAGCAGAGAAAGGGCAGTTACTAACCGGTCCAAGGTTGATAAGGACTCAGTTTCAGAACTTTTTATTGTATTTTTTTGGGAGCAAAAGAAAAAGAACAAAATCAAGAGTGAGGATTACAGAAAGAAACAAGTGTAATTAATGATTCAGCTGAACAAAAGAGAGGCATGCGAGAAAGGATGATCACAAGAGCCATGCAGTATTGAGAACCCTTTAGTCCAAATAGAAGCTTGTACTTTTTATCATATTCCACGTAAACACTAAACACGACAGTGAGTAAGAAGGAGCAAAAGCATAAATCGATATGATGAATGTTTTATCGTGATTTACATGAGACCAAGAAAATAAAAATTATTCTGAAAGAACTGTACGTTTTTTCTTAAAATAAATCTTCAATGTAAAAAACCTACTGCTGCTGTGAGAATCATTTTTAGATTCTAAATGCAATTAGAAATGTTGAGAGTTTTGGTGTGTGTGTGTTTTTTTTTAACAAATTGATTTAAACTTGATGTGATTTAGTAGAGTAAAATTGATCGAAGCAAACAGTGGAAGGCCCCGTACCTCTCCAGCACAGTGCCACTGGTTGTGGTTGGCGTGGCGATGTCGCCATCGGAGCTGCCACTGCCCTGGTTGAGACTGGGGCTGCACACATTATTAACCGACCCCGAGAAATCTTCTGGTGGATCCTCGGGCCAGCCGAACTGCTCCTTGGTTTTACCGTAGATTTTTACAGAGTCGAGCATGGTGACTCCTGCTGGATCCACGGACGCTCCGACTAGGAAACAAAAAAAAAACCCACATGAGAAAACTACTTACTGAAAACAGCTCTAAGTAATAAAGCTGTTAAAATATTTAGCAAATAAGTGAAATATTTTCGGTGAACGTCCCACGTGTATAATCTTACTGAATATGGACAGCTTCTTGTCAGCCTGCAAGGCCTCCTCTCTGGTGAAGGGGAAATCGAACCAGCGGGCTCGCGTCAGATTAATCTGCATGGTCCGGCCGAAGACCTCCACATAGGAAGGAGCCCTCTCGATGGCCTGAGTGCCCACTTGCACTCGCATGCCTGTCATCACCATAGAAGTGTTGTTGTTCACCACTTCCACAGAAAATCCCCCAGGCTAGAGAGAGAAAAGAAAAAGCTTATTAAGGCTCTGTTCTGAATTTTATGGTTGCTAAATATAGTAAACAGGTAACATAAATCATAAGCAATAGCATGTTATCAACACAAGACAGAACTACAATAAAATTCAGCACTTTTTCTGACAGCTTTATGAGTTAAAAGGTGTATTTACCTTTGTGTTGGCCACATACATCCCGGTGGAGTTGAGCCGGTGTTTTATCTGCTGCCCGTTGTAGACCTGCAGCAAGTCGTTTCCCCCAAACTCCACCTCTGTTAGTTGCTGGTTGTGTTCAAAGAAGTCCACTGGGAACGTCACCTGACTGGAGGTCCGAGTGGCTGAAATATAAGAATGGCATTGACATTAGATTCGGACTCAACGTGACATTTCTGTTTTATTGCTGCAGTCCAATCACTTTTGAGTTTAATGAGATTTGAAGCAGTCGTTTAAGTGCCTTTAGACTCACTTGCAGCAGCAGCTTTGCGCTTGCGAACTGGCTTCATGATGCTGATGCCGCACGTCGGCTGCAGAGACGGCTGGAGCCAGTAGGACGTGTTGTCAACGTTTGCCATGTAGATTCTCAGGCTTCCGTCCTCGCAGAGAAGAATCATTGTTGTGCGTTGCTGCTCGTTGCTCGCAGTGTGTCTGATAGCAACCATGTCCTGAATCTGGGGAGGAGACAAAATAAAAATATCCAAAATAGATTATAAATAGGACAGTTAGGCATTATTTACAAGAGCAAAAATATTTTCTGTATTTACTATTTTCTACTTCCAGATTTTCTGCAGATTTTGTCATCAATATGTCACACTTTAAAAAAAAAGTTTTTATTTTTTCATACTTATCCAAAGCCAAACACTGAAATTAAATTCCATATATTTCTAGACATTTTCAGAATCTTCTTGACTTCTCCTCTCAAACTTGTCTACAAATATGTTTGTTTTTCTGCGCAGGACAGTGAATGAACCTTACCTTCGCTTTAGCAGGCAGAGTTTTGATTTCCTGGATGAGGAAGGTGTCGGGTTTAACCATGATCACCAGCGGGATTCCAGTCGTCTGCTGCACACAGCAGACCAGACCCGGATGGTTCATCACCTCAGACCACTGGCACAGAGCCGGGGACAACTTGCTGCTGCCGCCGTTGGAGCTAAAAGAAAAAGGGACGACAAGAACGTCAGTTCTTCCAGCTAGTTTTGATATTTACTGGCATTATTTCTGTTCCAGGAAAATAAGAAACGCTATCCAATGCCAAGCAAATGTTACCCTTTGATGTTGATGGGAAAGAGTCTCTGCACTTCAATAGTGCTGCGGCTCACGGTGGCAGCGAATGATTTGCCCTGGCTGTAGCTGAAGAAAAGCATTTGAAGGACATGGGAGTAGTAAACAGACACGCCACCTCCTGCCACCTGCCCGTTGCTGTCCTACAGTCACAAAGAAAAAAATCAAGAATTTATCTCAATCACTTTTTAGTAGCTTCACAAAAATATTCAAAGTGACAAAATGAAATGATAAGGGTTTATATATATAAATATATAATATATTTGTAGAATTTTTAATTCAACTTACTTTCAGATCATCATGGGTTATTTCCAGGACATTTGTGACATAGAAAGGCCCATGCTGGGCACTACTGGACTCATCCATGATCTGAGTGTACATGTAACCTGCTGAGGACATGATTACAATGATGTTTTTTCCCTCTTCGTTGAAAAGGAAGGTTGCATCGCGGATCTTGGAACTAGGGAGCAGGAAGTAGTACATGGGGCTCAGGGCGTCCACCGACAAGTCATAAATCTGTTCACAAATAGAAAAGGAGCATTCATTTTTTTCCCCCCCGCCAAACTGCAAAACACAAACCATTTGACTCAAAACACTTCACATGATTATACCAATATTAAGAAAATATTGTTTTTAAACCAAATTTGTTTTGACATACTTTGACAAAGTCAGCTGTGATGATTGCCAGCTCAGTCTGAGAACCTGGCAGCCAAATGGCTTTGATGATGAAATTGCCAGTAGCCAGCTGAGGATGCAGCACCAGGTGGTCGGAGACGGAGCCTGTACTGCTAAACGTTAGAACATGGCAGTCCTGGAGAGATTGAAAGAGCAAAACTTTAGTGAAATGCTGAATTGCAAAGTAACTTCTTGGATAACGTTTTGTGGGGAAAACCCAAGTCTAGTTTCCTGACCTTCAGACCACACACCGCCAGGTAATCTTCATTACAGGGGTTGCCTGTGAGACTGAGGACGGTGAAAGGAACTGGGGCAGAGGCTAGTCGGGTCAGAGTTAGCTTCCTCTTGCTAGAGTCTGCTTGCTTCAGAAGTGTGGACAACTGCAGGACTGTTATCTGTCAAGAGGGAGTAAAAAGTGCAAAAAAGGAAAAGAGATCATGTGGAATGAAGGTTTATCTGCAACAATATCTAATTTACTAGATTTGTAAAACACAGCTAAGAAATACTTTCTTATAAATACGTAAAAGTACTTTTTAGCTTAATACAGATTGACTGTTCTATTAGACTTTGTGGCTATTTAATGCAGCATAATGAAATGCACCAGCTAATCTGATGGCAACAGTCTTCTTTAACATTCAGTGTTGATCCAAGCTGCAGTTTTCCATCTGCTAGAACTGATTACAGTCAACTTCAACCAAGAAAGACCTATTCAATTTTTGTTGTTGTTTTAACACAATGAAAATATATTTTTAAAATTCAGACACCTGTTTGGGTTTGACGCCGTTTCCAGGTTACGACTGCTCCACTTACCTTCCCCTTTTCGTGGCTAACTGCAAGATGCTGTCGGCGGCCATGGGGTGAGGAGAGGACGCACATGGCTACCCGACGCAGGACGTGCGCACTGATGAGCTGACGTATTGTTTGGCCTTGATCGCCGCTGTAATTCATCCTCACATTTTCAAAAGCTCCTTCCTGAGAACCAAGTGTGGGCACCTGAGAAAACAGAGGGGAAAAAGGAAGAAAAGAAATGTTCGACCTTATCTACATAAATTTCAACTATCGGAACATTATTGAGGGGTTTTCGTAAACACTTTCAGCCCTTTAGTTATCATACCATTAACTGGTCCGTCATCTCAACATTTTTATCCTGAGTGTGCAGTTCATTCAGGGCTTTCTGGGCCCGGCTGCTGCTTCCCACAGCGGAGGCTTGCTGGAAGTTAGTCTGGATGGCTTCCATCAGAAACATGAGCATCTCAAGCACGATGGCAGCAGTGGAAGATCCCATCTGTCGCAAAAAAAACAAAAACAAAAAAAAAAACGGGCCAAAACCACAGGTGTCATAATGTACATTGAATGCACAAATAAATCTAGAGGAAGTAAAGGGACACCACACTTGGGCAACATATGGAGGGAAACAAAGTAAGAAAAAAGGTTTCTCTAACCACTTGTGTTAGCAGCTCTTCCTGGCAGCCCTCGATGCTCTTGCAGACGCTGTTTTTCTTTGGTCTTTCTTCATCACTGGATTTGCCATCACAGATTGTGACCTTGCCCTTTTCGGAGGGAGAGGCGTTGTGGTGTCTGATGGCGCTCTCAGGCATCCGCATCTCACTCTGGAACGCTGATGATTCTTTCAGAGTTGAGCTAATGCCACTGCTGGGGCTGCGCTTCACCAAAGCCTGTGGGTGAAAGTAAAACCAGTGGAAACTCCTTATAAATTTGAGATAAAAGAAAGAAAAAAAAAGGTAGCTTCAGCAGAATGCTCAGTTTTAATGAATGCACACTTTGGCGTTACATCATACACAACTATTTCAACTTCAAGAGCTTTACACTTAGGTTAATCTAAGTGTTTTCATTTCACTAGCTCCCTTAACATTTTATGGATTCCGTAAACAACCATTAGCAAAATGGTGATAGATGGACACAAATTTAGTCCAAAATGCATTAAAAAGCTCAAAACTTGGCTGTTAATAATTTTCTCAGATTAATAACCTAAATTTAACTTTAGGCATGCTAGTAGCATGTACTGTTACCCTTCTAAAACATAAGAAAACCGTGTGCAAACAACCACAAAAGTAAAATAATAACTATATACATGAAACTGCATCAAGCTCTTATTGACAACTGTAACAGACATGGAAGCAGACAACACAATCCACAAACAACACTACAGGTCTTTGCTACTCCACAATAAACAATAAACACAGAAACATGTAGTGGGTGGCTTTCTCTTCGCATGCACATTTACAAAACCAACATTACAGGTTAACTAAGAAACTGGCCTTTTCGCTACGTGCTAAAACACAAGGGCAGGCAATTGTAGCATTTTAGTTCTGGCCACAGGTGTGGACTAGCTATAATCCTGATCAAATGAAATGACTGGATGGAAGTCAATGGGGGAATGACTTGCAAACCAAAGTTACCGCTGTTGTTCTCTTCCCATGATGACCTGAGGTATTCGGTCTCACCTGGCAGCTGCCATCCTCTTTGGCACCGCAGTCACAGAAGAAAGAGCCATATTTGGCATAGGAGATCTCATGGTCTTTGTGACAGACCTTGGCACACACTGTGCACACACCTACCCCATCTACCATCTTACAGGTATGACAGTGGTACCTACAATAGGAAAAACAACAAATGAATGTCAAACGTTTGGTACATTAGCGCTGCAACTAGGCATGGGCCGGTTAACGCTATTGACGTGTTCTGAGGCTTGAACAAGCTGCGACTTGAAACACATTAAAATACTCTGTCTCAGGGTTCCTACTGTCCTGACAAGGAGATGACACAGGAAGTGTTTCCATTAAACTGGTTTCAGTGCTTTACTGGTGCCAGTGCTCGTCTACTGCTAGTTCTTGTTTCCACCAGGCCAAACCCCGGCTCTGGTCCAGCTGCAAACGGATGCTGGTGGTCATATAAACTTTGTGAGCTGCATATTAAAAGCTGGCTTTGGTTTTGGTCTAATTCTTAAATAAAAACCCTGCAAACAATACAATCGTAAAATGTCATATTAGCATCAGAATAATACTCTGCTGATTGTCTTCCACCAAGTTATTTTATAATCACTTGTCTCTGAGAATAACTAGGTGGATGCATAAGCTGTGCTGACAGCTGATTATTTCTACTGAGTCCATAAATATTACGTCAGACTTGGTCTGTCTTTAAATACTGCCAGGTTGTGAAAGCAAAACTTGTTAAAAAATGCAGATGAGATATAAGCTAAGCAAGACTGTAGCACTTCTCTTGATAAAAACACAGCTAATATATCGAAGCTGTGACATTTGTTTGTAGAAATATAGGGATAAGTAGTTTAATTTGTGTTTTTGGACTGTCTCTCTGGTTTAATTTATTTCACACACACAAAAAATGCAGGATAGCAGGTCATTTACTATGATGTAAAGACATTTCCCTCGCATGACTCTCAGTTGTGAACTGGCTTTAGCACCAGTCCCGGTTAAATACTAAACCCATTTTCTATGTGAAAGTGCTGGCGTGCTGGTAGACTACATTTATGCTTTAGTTTGAAAATAATCAATATAAAAATAAACGCTATAATTAATGCATCATGGTATTTTCACTAACCAGCCAGTGTCTAGTCACATTAATATTAGAGGTGTGTCGATCGATCGGTAACCAATCATAATCGGCCGATTTCCGTGAAATCGGTGATGATCTGGATCGGCCGATTATTGGCTCTGTTACCAATATCGATCACCTGCATCTCATTTCCCAGCTTGTCTGTCCAGCTGGTCTCGTCTTTCCTTCACTCTGCGCAAACACGCAGCAGCAAATCCTAAGCGATGTGTAACTATATCGCACTGAGTGAATGAGGACGTTTGCGTGTTGCAGCGGAAAATTGAAGCAGGTAAAAATGCATCAACACAACGAAGTTAATAGACATAAAAACAATGACGGAGTTTGGCTACATCGAGGCTCACTGCAGTAAATAGACATATGGAGGATCAGACAGCAGGTAAAGCAGCGCAGCTACAAACACTCACCCGGATTAGCATGACGGTCAGAAAGCTAAACAAATAACCCGCTAAATGATTTAAGTCTTGGAGCTGCAATGTAAGACGCTGGTTCTGCTGTTGAACCGCTGCAGGTAGAAATATTTAATATTTAGTAATATTTGACACGGAGCCGCTTCTGCTCCACCTGGTAGTGACTCACACCGAACCTGTTTAAAGCTGCAGCATCCAACTAAAAAAAATACATTTTACATATGCATTAAAACTTTCTCTGTCCTAACATGAGACAGATAATCTCTAAAAAAAAATAATCGATCTCCTCCCTGTTATTCCTCTCACTCAGAAACAGCCAATCAGAACTAGCAGTAACCAGCTAGCCGCCATGCTCCCAGGAAGTTTTCATTCAGTAACTCTGGATTGTTTATGGTAATAGATCCTGTATTTCCCTTTGAATGTTAAGTTTTATACTTGAACTTTTTGGCAATGTTGAGAGGTTTTATTTTGGCTCTTTGCATTATTTAGCCTCTTCAGAGCCTTCATATGTTATCAGTCTGTTAAAGATAGTATTATTGATAGCAGTACAATTTGCACAATGCCTGTGCAATGCCAACTTCTTCTTTCCAAGAAGTTTTCTTCTTAGAAAAAGTTATTAAAAACAAGTTTTTGTCTAAATTAAGGTGAATTCATGGTTCCTTTTTCCACATAATGTAACGGTAGTGTTTATGATAAAAAATAAATAAATAAATAATTATGTGAACGGTATCGGTGATTGGTATCAGTAATCAGCCTCAGGGGTGATTGGTATCGGTAGAAAAAAACCTGATCGGCACATTCCTAATTAATATAGCAGCCATATTCTGATAAAGGTTTGGTGAGCGACAGATTGATAGTTTGCATTATCTTGATTAACAAAAAGTTTGAAGTGTGAGAAAAGGTTTGGCAATTGTTTAGGAAATGTAAAATATATGAATTATAATTTCAAGTTGTTTTAATTCAAAGTTAAGAGCAAACTACTGGAAACAAATTTGTATTTACCAGTGCTGGTTCATGAACTCCTTCTGAGTGATGGTGAAGGTGCAGAGTTTGTTGCAAAGCGAGTCTTCATCCTGTCAAACAACAACATGTTAACACTTTATTTCTATGTGAAATGTTTTTAGAAATTAATTACATTTTTTAGAACTACTGTGCACTCAAAGATGATTATTTTATAAGATAAGAATAAACCCATTCAGATACAAAAGTTACTGCTACTATTATTATTTAATAAAACCGGAGGTGAAGCATCACGTCTTACAGAGTCCTCTGCCTGGGAATCGTCCTCCTCCACTGCCAGCTCCTCCACCCAGTCTGAGTCCACTTCCATTGCTTTCTCTTCTCCCTCCACAAGCAGAGCCGAGGTGCCCTGACCGCTGCTCTGCCGCAGGGCGTTCATCACATCGGCCAAATAGGAGATAATGTGGCACGAGCATTCTAGCATTACGGCATGCTGAGAATGCAAGATAAGCACAATATTAATTAAAGCTGGCACATGCATGAGAGCATAAATGCAATTATTTATAAACAAATGAAATAAATATAATCAGTTACATAAACGTTTTAGACATTTGGATGATTTACCAAAAAAAGTAAAAAAGAAAAACAAATTACCTTTCCATGAGATAAGTTGGTGCTAACTTTCTCCACCACATTCTTTTGTGTCAAATACTTTTTGCTGCAAAAATATTACATTTTATATTAATGTACATTGAAATATTTCAGGTATATCCAGTCACCGAATGAAAAAGTTTTGTGAAAAATTTGGAAGGGCCCTTCAGTGAATAAAAGTGACTCCTTACCACCTTGTCAGCCAATCGATCGCCGAACGGTGAAGCTGCAGGTGGCCGGCCCCCTGCCCGGCACTGGCCAGAGTTGCCATGATGGTCATGAGCTCGGGGAAACCCGTTCCATCCCCATTGGTCAACATGTCTGTTGCCATGGGAATAAGTGTGCTGAGGAGGACGGTGCAGACTCCTTCGCCGACCTGACTGTTGTCACGCACAATGTGAGTGGTGAGCAGCTGCAGCAGCTGTCGGTTTTCCTGCACCACTTCCAGCTGCTCCGTGTCTTTGGGCGGCGTCGCCGTCATGCGGGCCAGCCAGGACTGCAGGCGAGACGGTTCCACACAGGCCAGCTGGGCCAGAGAACCGCACAAACACAGCAGGCTTGGGTTTGGACTCTTCTCAGCTACAGAAAATAAAATATTAATTGCATTACTAAGAAATATTTGGCTTATGACTTAAGATTTTACAATTCTTCATCCATTTGTTTCATTTAGGCCTATAAAATTATTAGATATCTTATTTTAATTTTTAATTGATCAAAACTGAGCGTTAAGATACCTGGTTGTTATTGTAAAATAAACTTACTTAGCTGGAAGAGCTTGGTGAAGAATTTCAGAACTCTGTTGCAGAACTTTGCAGACAGATTTTCATTGGCTGTGGCCATCATAATCTGGACAAGCTCACCACTAAAAAAAGAAACACATCATGTTAAAGAAGAAGATGCTACATTTAGCTTACCTACAGCGCCAGCAGAACCAATACCTGAATGAAAAGAATTCCTCCATCGCTTTTCGGACCTGGCTGCTCTCGAGCTGCTTCTCCAGATACTGCAGGCATTCCTCAAGGACCGACTCATCCAGGCCACTGAAAAATACATCAGAGACCATTTCTGTTTGTATTCATCAACAACGCAACGAGATATCTTTTGTGATATTACAAGCGAAATGAATGAATCCCATCTCCCGTTATATACCTGTGAGGGTCTGAGTGATTTGCAATGATATTGTAGCATCCTGTGACCAGACGCTCGTAGATGCGGGCCAAGAAGGCGTCAGACTCTGCCGGGCCAAGAATGCGCTCCAGTGAGGTGCTGCTGATTTCTGCTACGCACTCTGTGCTGCTCTCCAGCAACAGGGGCAGCAGTGTGCTCACAACCTGAGTGGGATTCAGCTCTTCTGTACTAAAAGGGACAGATGATCAACAGCATTAAAAGGTGACTGTTAACCAAAATCAAGTCTCATTAAGATACTAACATTTTTTTTTTAATTATTTTAAAACATAAAAAAAACTGCAACTTACACGATGAGGTCACTGGTGAGGCGAACCAACGAGAGAAGGATGTGTTTCAGAGAAGAGGCCAGAGGCAAGGACTGACAACTCAGAGTCCCCAGATGAGCTGCTTGGATGGCACTGATGTAGCTCTCAGATGGGATGGTATCATTAGCAAACGCATTTCGCTGAGAGAGAAAAAAAAGGTGTAATTTATTTCAGCAACAGAAATACTTGGTACCATTTAATTTCCTAATTTGTAAATACATGCAAATGCACTGTATATAAAGATATATAAAGATCATCTTAATTAAAAAGCTTTAGCCAAAATTGAACTATATATAAAAAAAAACAAGAAGTTTCTTCACTTACCCATGAGCCAATGTTGGGGAACTCATTAGTGTGGACGCTGTTCCAAGTCTCACATACTGTTTGTACAGCCGATGGCAAGTTCTGCATCAAGTTATGACCTGTAAAGTTTAATTTAAGATTAGGTTAAAACTGATATATTACCCAGAGCTGTCAAAGCAATTGTGTCATTTGCCTGGAGTTAAAAACATTTTTAAATATACCCAGCAGGTTGGCCTTGCAGCGTGTGGAGCCAATGGACAGAACTGCAGCGTAACCTTGGAGCTTTGCATCAGTCAGCTTGTTTTCACCTTCCTCTGGGATGTTTAGCAGGAGGTAGGATCTGGTAAAGAAAAGATAAATCAGATTTCTTATATTCTTTTCATATTTAAGAAAATATGATTCAAGAGCAAACTTAGAATGGCTTCCACAAGTGGTTGATCCTTACCTTGTGAAGGCAGTATAAGTGTCTGTGAGCTGTAGCGTAGCAGGCAGCAAGTTTTTTGTGACATCGGACGACTTTTGGGCTTCGGCCTCGATTGCAACCTTGGACAAATGTTCATCTAATGAAATCTGGACTTTAGAGATGACTGCATCCAGAGTATAAATAGCTTGCAGGGAGGGCAGCTGGTGAAGTGAGAGGACGACGGTCGGATCAACACTTGAAAAGGTGGAAATCTGAAACAGAATATTTTTTGTCAAAGGGAGACCCGTTGGTGTAAAATATTGTTTAAGGAACAAAGAGAGACGGTTGTAGTAAATACCTGTCTGGCAATGTACTCCTCTGCAAGCTCCACATCATATTTCACGGTACTGCACTTTGATACTGTTGCCTCAACCAGAGATGCCGCTTGGTCTGCTTTCATTCCCTGCTTTACCAAGTGCTCCTGATGACGCAGGCAGGACAGTGCCACAAAAACCACAAGTTAATAAAGATAAATCAGCACAACTTTAGTGTGGTACTGTACAGTTTTAATCCACAAATAAAATGTGAATAAACATCATATAAGAAAAAAAACTTCAATTTTCAGTTTTAATTGACTAATTTAAAGTGGGAAAAAAACATAAAAGTGATTGTTAGCTGACGTCAAATGACATATACTTTTCCACAGTGACTCTTCTGCTTTTAAAGCAACCAGTAATACTTTCAAGCTGAAACCAACCTTGATCCAGTGGACGTACGTAGACACCCGTAGACGTGAGGACCACCGCAGCGTATGCAGGATGTCACTTTCACTGGAGTCGCTGCAGCCGGTCTTCAGCTGCTCCATGAAAGCTTTGGAGGGTGGCAACACTCCCAGGATTCTCCAGAGAATCAGGAAGTAGTACTGAAGGGAGCAGGCCTCCTGTGTCGAGTTCAAACAGCATTAGGCGACCGTGTAATGAGCTTACAAAGTCATCAACATGACAAATTTCTTAATGGTATCTCAAATATTATCATAAAACTTCAATTAAATATCAGCCGAAGCTTGTTTGCTCCGCTTGGATATGGTGAACCCACCACAGGAGTGATTGGTTTGCTCTCCTGTCTTCTGGCTGTATCAAACTGAGAGCCTGCTTCCAGGAGTGAGACCAGCCATGCATACAGCTCGTCATATTTAACCGCTCCACTGACCAGCTTTGGAAATACCTGACAAGATGAATAGCAAGAGGGTTCATTAACTGGTATTTACAGTGAACTGTATTATTAATAACTGTGCAGATTTGAAAGGATTCGAAAGTTAACTGTACCTTACTATCCAACCTGCTGATGTCATCTTCAGATGCCTCAGGCGACAGCACACAGTAGAACTTGGGCTGAACATTTGAATCTTAAAAAAATATTTAAAATTAATTTGGAGTTAAAGAGATTTACCAATGTAATAGCAGCTGGACTTTGAAAAAAGAGCTGGGAGAAAATTAGGTGATTTTTAGGATGTACCTGCTGAACAGTGTTTGGCCCAGTTCTCCTCCACCTCTTTGAATCCATAGTAAAGCGGGAGACCACTACGTTTTCCACCTTCCTGAACAGAACTCGGTCCGCCTGAGGGCGGGGTGAGGAGGTTGTACTGAACCTGCAATGAAAGTTCATCAAGCCGTTTAATTTTTAAACCAAGTAAAATATTTTATGGAAAAGAACAAGGTAGACCACTTATGGTAGAAAAGGGATGTGCAAAACCAAAAATCCTAAATGTCTTAATTTCACCTAAAGAAAAAAAAAAAAAAAAAAACAGAATTTACCCCCACAATTGTATGAACTGATTGCATTTTTTTAATCTAGAAATTACTTTTGTTTATTCTCAGGAACAAAAACAGCACATTAGTCACCCTTTTCTATACTTCATTTCTAGTTGCATTTACTATGAAATTAAATTAAAACCAAAAAAAAAAAATTGTATTCTAAATAAAATTTTCTATCTTAAGGAGATTCAATTTGTTGATGAAACACTTGCACCAAAAAGTATTAAATAAGAATCCATCTGATATGTACTGGTTGGACAAATTTATTCCACCATCTTAATCTGCAAAATTATTCAAATGTCATGAGGACCAAACTTTGTCTGCTCCAGCCTAAGACATGCATTGATCCTTAATATTTGTAAAATCTGTGCTCTCAATTAAAAAACAATTAGTTAAATAAAGTATTAACCTGCTCAAAGAGATACAAGGGAGCTTTGGAGTAGTGACGCATCAGGTAATCAAAAACCAGTAGCAACCGGGCCAGGTTGAGGGGTACCGCCTTCAGCTGGGACTCTCTGCTCTGTGCCACTTCAACAATGGCCTGGGTGAGCATGGTGAGGACCGACCGTCGACCGCGATCAGACAGGTTGTGGAAAAGGAGCAGGAGCAACTGGAGGTGTTCCACATTAAGGTCGTCCTCTGACTGGACAGAGCCCTGGATGGTGTGCTGTTTCAGGGTTCCTAGAAATCTGGAGTAATGACCAGTAAAAAAACAGGGAAAAACACAAAAGAGAAGGAAAAAAGCATGAGTAAACTGGAATAATGTGATCTGTGATTACAGAAATAATACACCACTGAGTTCCCCATGTTTATGTCTATATTTTATTAAATATTTAAACGTTTTTATAAACATTACTGCTAAAAGAAAATAAATAAATAAAACTGCCCCTCTTTATTTATTTTTGATTATGCATTCTAACATATTATGGCTAGGTGCGGTAATGGCACAGATGAACTCCACCTGATTCAATGCAAACACAATTATAGAAAAAAATCAGCCATTGATTTTGTTCTTGCAGAGCTTTGGAGACAGAGATCAACTGACATGCATTTATTTTGACGTCACTAACAGTTTTGCCGAACCTACAAGAAAACTAAATTCATTACGAGTATTGGTGACATCAGGGCTTTAAAGAGTAAATAAAACCAGTAAGTTGATCAGAAAGGTCACAAAGCAACAAAATTGCTTTAAAAATCTTCTGATTGTGTTGATAACTACAGTTCAGCTTCAACCATTGATCTCTAACCAATACTTATGAAGAAAAATGGTTTCCTACACTTTATGATGCAATGTATAAAAAAAGAGAGAAAAAAAAGGGAAAAAACAAAACAAGGTGCAGGACAAAATTTACAAATTCCACTCCATGATAGGGACAGATAAATACTTCTATAATAATCCTACCTTTCCCAAACTTTCATGCACTCTGGCACATCTGGTTCTCCCTGCACGCTGGTTTTGTGCTGCCAGATGAGGAGAAGTCTGGAGAGAACTGACAACGACTGAGGGTGAATGTACAGAGGCCAGGGACCTTCTGAAAAGGGAGCAACACCCAGCTGTTGCAGGAGGGTGTTCTGTGAAAGATAAGATGCAAAAAAATAAATTATTCTCACCAGCCATTACTTTTTACTTATAGGGTACAAATGTCCTATAATCTTTAGGAAATGGTAAACCATAAAAAAAATGTCTTGCCTGCAAAACCGGAGATGGAAGATCTGAGGTGACTAGTGTGTGGTTGAAGTGGTACAGAGCTAAAGCAAACACTTCATCTGAGGAACCTGAGAGACAAAAACATGATACACTCTTCTTCATATTTTGTAAAGCTATGAACAAAAATGTATTGTTTGGCAAAGCATACCTTTGACATCTTTATCCACGTCTTTGATGATGCTGGCAAGCGTCGCCATGTGCTGCTCTGTAAGAGAGACGCTGACGTAGTTGCGGATGAAGTTGTTCCTGGACTTCAGCATTGAGGTGGTGATGAAGTTCAGAATGCTGGAGGCCAAACTGAGGAACTACAAGAACGGTTACGGCTCAGAGTGGCGCCACAGGGTATCGTTTAAAAACTAAAACATCTATAAGCTCTTAGGAAATAGGCCAATTTTATTAAAAGTTTATGAAAATAGAGGTGATTTACCATTTCCGGATCCTTCCGACCTGCTAAAATGTTGCCGTTCTCGCTTGGATTCTGCTTGCTGGGGCTCTTGAGTCTGGGTGATGTCTCCAGGGGCGGGGGAGGTGGAGGGGGTGGAGGAGCCACTTTGTCTTTGGTCGGCGAAATGGCCTCTTCAAACCACAGTCCAAGGATGGGTTCACTGTCGTCATCTGCCAAAGAAATTCAGGTAATTTAACTGCATTGCTTCAAGTGAAACTGAAAAAAAAAACATGTTTCACGTCTACAACAAGCCATTTGTGGGGGTACAATAGAAAACATAAAAAACTTCACATTGGTTCATGACATCTTTCGCAGCATAAGCAGTGGACAACAGCCAAGGACCAAAGTAGATAGTGAATGCTCTTGTTTTTTGTTTAAATGTACTAACCCTCATAAATAATCACAGAACTAAGAATAAGGACAAATTTGTAACTGGATAGCACTGCATCAGATTGCAAGAGTGAATTATTCTTTTTTTGCTAAGCTAATGATAAATACAACTGTATTTGTTTGCATAGGTTACATATTCAAACAAAAGCAAAATAATGAAATTAAAGCTGTATTTCTTTAACTTAAATATTTGAACAACCAGTTCCATAGAGCAAATTCTTAGTTTTCTTTCTTTAAAATGTTTTTCACCATCAGGTTCATGTAATGTTCTGTTTCTAAAATCTGTTTAATAGAGCTTCTGATTGAGCACATTCTTATTCATGCATTTGTGACACAGGCAACATTCAGACAAATGATACTAGGGTCATATTACAACACTTTATGCAGAATACATATCTCATTACTGTACAAAGCGACCTCTAGTTCACAAAAATGAAAACATCTCAGTGTCGTATTATTAAATGGGGGCCATAATGTATTAGACAAAAATGTGTCAGGAGTTTAGATCTGACATAATGACATGAAAAATATCCATCAAGTATGATAATTGTTGCTAGCTCCACTTTATGAACAAAAACTGGTCAACTTCTCAAATGTTATTTTAGGTTACTCATCAGGCAGGGCATTGTGTCTAATTAAAACGTTTTTCCATCTGTGTAAATGGATGCCTAAGCTGCTCAGGCAAACAAGTTATTTTAATGACTTTAACCTCAAAGTTCAGACTAGTGAAGCTGTCACACAGCTGAATGTTTACATATGCTGTATGAAAACATAACTGGTCCCTTTCTAAATCAGACTAAATGTTTATTTAACCCAGTTACGTACATTTTCTTTAGTATTTTTAAATTGGCTAAACAGGACGTTTTTGTCTGATTTCATCTCAAGAAAAAGGGTTTTCTTCTCCCCCCTCCCCTTTTCTTAAGTGTATCCGTTTTGAAATCTATAAGTTTATTGTAGTCCTTTTCATAGAGTTTTATTATGTTTTAAAAAGATAAGCTGTGACGAAGAACCTTCCAAGTATTGAGATCATATAATATCCTTCATTACTAGAAAACTGTTAATTGTACTCAGTAAATACTTCATAGCTAAGCTTTTCCAAGAAAATAACATAGTTTGCCTTTGATATTGTTGCTAAGGAAAGAACACCAAGTTAGCCATCTTTAGTATGAAACAGTTGCTGAAACATAAAGAAGGCGCAAAAAATTAGCTAAAACTAAACTGCATTTCAAACAGAGTTGAACCTGGTTGCCTCTGTTCCTAATGTAAGCATTCAATAATTGTTGACATACATAAGGCGAGTTATTATTAGAGTTCCTTTGGAGAAATTAGAATCAGACAAAAGATGGTTTCAGCAGGTTAGAGCTTTAAAAAAACGAAATGATTGAAAACTGGCCACAAATCTTTGCCCCTCACATTTTTAACAATAAAAACAAACAACCTGGTAAATCCTATCCACATAAAAATATGTCCATTAACATAAAATAATTCCACCACCAACACAAACCCTCCACATTTGAAAATTTAAGCCTCAATTTACTCCATCATGCCAACCCTCTCGTCTGTCCTCTGACCCACAACACACAAAACATTCAAGCCTGTCGGTGATTGTACCCAATAACAGTGAAGTCATTTCAAGACAGAAAAAGAGAGAAAAGGAGAGGGAAAGAGAGAGCGAGAGAGAGCTTTTATGTTTTTAAAGGAACATCACATCAAGCTGTTCTTCACATCTGCATGCAAAACACATAAATCAAAACTTTTTAGGTGACGGCAAGATGAAGCATTTTGTGTTTCAGACCTTCACGTACAACTTAAAGTGACTGTATTGAAGAATGATACCAATATTTTGATGTGGGTTCTTCTGTTTTATTCAAGAGTCCAGATCTACCTCGATAACAACCAAAGGTTAAAATTTGAAAACTAAACTAATGACAAGTCTGCGTTAAAGGACTTGTAAAGTTACATCGGCTTTGGTGATTTACCTGTTAATTTTTTTTTATCTTGAAATGTGACAAAAAAAATGATCAAATACAGTTCAGAGCTGCATTGGAGGTTAGTATTTGCTCATTATTACCAATAAATATAAACAATAATAATGCCAGTTTCAAACCAGTGGCTCTGATTAGTTTTTAGAAAACATGCGTTGTTAAATATCAACAGACCATATGATTTGAACAGCATTATGCAATTTTTCCAGTAAAAATCTAGGTTATATTTTATGCTCTGATAATAAACTACCTGTTCTTCTGTCACATGCTGTTGTGGAAAGACAACAGCGAGGTAATCATAGCCGCAGATTGGAAGAGATAAGTGCTCTAAATATAGAAAGCAAAAGAAAAAGATTCCAAGCATACAAGGAACTTCACTCTTTCACTGTAGATTACAATATAGTTTACTTTCGGTTTATCAGTCAGCTCTTATGATTGTTTTTGTACTAAATTTAATAAGCACCCACATTTAGGAGCATTGGTATTATTCTTAGAAACACAGCGAGCCACAGATGAACCTCTGACAGAAACAATGTGAAATAGCTGATAAGAATCACAAGAAAATACTATTTTTATAGTATTTTTTATTTTTTTTACTTTTACATGGCTGTTCATCTCTGGCTTAATCATTTTTAGAGGATTAGGTTGATAACTCAAGAGTCTAATTTGTGTAACATAACAAAAAAAAAGAAAATGAATCTAAGACAGCGATGTGGACACCAAGTCTTTGACCTGAGGACAGAAAACTGCTGACCTGAGACACAAGCTGCACTTGTCTTCTCCTCTCTTCTCTCTGCTGAAATAGTAAACACTGTCAACTAAACTGGCATTGTTTAAGGAAGGGAAGAAAAATTAACATCACTGTGTGCATATATGCATTTATCTTTCACTGCTGCCATTTCCTGACTGACATTTAGCTAAAAAAAAAACACCATCTTTTTTATTTCTACAAAATCCATGGTCATTTGACCATTTTAAATCTCAAAAATGTACTTGCTTTAGAACATTTTTTCCCTGTATTTTCAGATGGTAAAATCATGTAGTTACCCACCAGAAATTCTAATCAAACGTCCCCCGTTTTAAACAGCAAAACATTTCCCTTCATCTCAAAGGTCTCCCATAGTATTTATTTTTCCTACTATGCATGCAAATATGCTGCTGCTTCCCTATGACTTAAAATCCCCTGTGTTTTTGCTAACTTAAACTGCTTTATTGGAATATATTCTAGCATTTGTTAGGCCATCTGAAGTGTTGATGCTTTTCCTGAATCCAGAAGAATAAAGTACCTTGGCTGCTGTCCTCCTCCGTGCTGCTGAAATCGTCTTCATAGTAGGTGTTTGAATCTGTCGACGCACTGGCATCACTGCTAACTGAGCCCTTTCTTTGGCGCTGAAGAACACAAGCCTGGAAAAAAACGCAAACACACCAGAGCCTTAACTATAACATCTAAATAGTATGCATGCTTTATTCCTGTGTTTTGAAACAAGTCCCCCCAAAAAACAAGAAAAAAAAGTAAGAAAAATGTTTTACATCATTGTTTTAAAGGCCAATATACTTCACTGGTTATAGTGAATCCTTTTAGCTATTGCTTTATGTGAATCTACATTATAAAAACCATCAGATTTATTCCTCAAGTATTTTCAAACTACATTTTAATCTGCACCTTTTTGTAAGAGGTGGAGAGGAGGGTGAAGAGAAGATTTGTCAGAGGAACAGAGTCGATGAGCCTTTGGACCCTCTGGATTGAAGTGCTTTGTGCCATGATGTTGAGCTCAGCTGGTGGTCCATCACTTGCCCACCCCTGCAGAAAGGGGGAAGTTGTTTATAAAGAAGAAACATTACTCACAGTGTTTAGTTGTGTATTTAATTCTGCACATGACATATGCTTCTAAATTGTGTGGCAAAATGTTGTACCACTGAAACTCGATAAATCCTACCAGCAGTCCGTGAATACTAACTTGACTGGTTTGCAAACCTGCACATCTTCATTTTGTTGGCTGTTAAAGACGGTGTGCGACTTGGAAACAGTTACAGAACATTCACAAACTTGTGACTCGTTAAAGACTTGTGTTTAGCTCTTCAACACAGAGAACCAAGTGTTAATGGCTAAAATGTTCTCAGATGATGCTGGGTCGTTGAACCTCTTGCCACCTGGCACCTCCATTTCTCACTCCCATGTTGCCACTTGAACTCAGGTTCCTGGGTTTCTGTTTGTCTATGTATTTGGATGTTTTTGTAAATTATCAAGATCCATCCATCCATCCATCCATTTTCTTCCGCTTATCCGGGATCGGGTCGCGGGGGCAGCAGCTTCAGAAGGGAGGCCCAGACTTCCCTCTCCCCAGCCACTTCTTCCAGCTCCTCCGGGGGAACCCCAAGGCGTTCCCAGGCCAGCCGAGAGACATAGTCCCTCCAGCGTGTCCTGGGTCTTCCTCGGGGCCTCCTCCCGGTGGGACGTGCCCGGAACACCTCACCAGGGAGGCGTCCAGGAGGCATCCTGACCAGATGCCCGAGCCACCTCAACTGGCTCCTCTCGACGTGGAGGAGCAGCGGCTCTACTTTGAGTCCCTCCCGGATGACCGAGCTTCTCACCCTATCTCTAAGGGAGAGCCCGGCCACCCTGCGGAGGAAACCCATTTCGGCCGCTTGTATCCGTGATCTCGTTCTTTCGGTCATGACCCAAAGCTCATGACCATAGATGAGGGTGGGAACGTAGATCGACCGGTAAATCGAGAGCTTCGCCTTTTGACTCAGCTCTCTCTTCACCACGACGGACCGGTACAGCGGTCCGTCGTATTATCAAGATGAATAATGAAATATCTGGCAGAAATTAAATGTATATTTTCTGTACGCTTTACATAGTTTCTATCAATTGTGATCCTGATCCCCATTTGGGTGAGTTTATTCTTACAAAACATGAACTGACATAATCCCTGATTAAGCCAAAAATAGTGGTGAGTGGTCTCTTGCACCGCGTCTCGTTACAGTAGAATATAAATAGACAGTTGAAAATTATTTTCAGTCATTGGTGATTAAATCAAGTACAAAGCAACCCCCTAGTAACACATCAAAACATCCCCAGGCAGCTCCTAACTTCACCTAAAAATGACCAAACCTGAACACGTCCAAAAGAATTAAATGACACCTTTTCAGAGCAATTACTGCTTTCAATTTTGCCGACATGTCTGCAACAAGACTACCAGGCTCCTAATCACTTTGTAAAAGCAAAATGTCATTTATTAGCAACTGAAAATTCACTTCAAATTAAAATTGTTTTGCCCCCCTGCAGAATGTAAACCTGTTTCTTCACCTCAACTAATCAGGTGTAAAATGTCGTGTTTTGGAGGAAATGGATTCTTAAAATTAACAAAATTTGATTATTCATGAATGCTGCTTCTGATAATATCACCACCATCATAGAAGTATGATTAAAAAATGGCAGTACAATCATTTAGTAAGATAAATAAGATAACGATACAATAGGAAACAACCCTGACCGTTGAGAACTTAACTCACCCGGTGCAGAGCCTCCACTTGCAAATCCTGGAAGAGCGAGGTCAAAAGTTTGATGGCGTGATTGGCCAGTATCACAGACAATATTCCAAACCCTTGGTGTCTTGGGAAAAAAAACAAGCACAAAAACAAAGGCAAAAATTAATTTTCACACCAAAGCTGTTTAGAAAATCTCTAAGTAGTTACTTAGTAATTGCTTTTTACAGAATGAATTTTTTATGAGACCAATTTACCAGGATTGTTTTAAGAATACATAAAAATTGGCCAAAATCAACAGTAAGAACTAAACAAATAACATAAAACATTTAATATATTCCAGCATTTATCAGATATTTCAGCAATCAAGCTCTTCTTATAACTGCTGACCAGCTTTTTGCATGTTCCCACTGTTATTTTGATGACTTATTTTTGGTGATGAGCTCTAAATCTGTGAGAACGGAGGGATTCCTCTCCACCAACTTAATCTTTAACTTCCTCCACAGATTCTCTGTCAGCCTCAATAGGGACTCTGGTTAAATCACTCGAAAACATTAACATATTCAGCCAGCAGAAACAAGCTTGTAAAATTAAAAGATAACTGAACATGGGACACATTAAATCATGCTGTGTACACATATGTATTTATTTTATTTTAATAATTTAAAATCACCCTTTGCCAGGGCCAAGTTTTGGCGATCCTGCGCCATCCTTGGTGCGAGCAGCAATATCCCGGACACGCAGAGCAGCCAGGGGATCCTTCTCTTTGCCTTTATCTGCCAGGGCGGTCGGGCTCAGGTTCAGAATCAGGTACAGGCTGTTTAAGAGGCACCAGGCTCCAAGCAGCTGGAAGTTCTGATAATGCTGAAGTACAACAGAGTCGCAAAATGTGTCATCTTTTCTTAAATTGAACATAAAAAAGGCATTTATCATGTGATGGACAGAAAGTGCAGGGCACACGTTTCTTCAACTGTTCTAGTTTTCTAATCCAACCTGGCACTCACCTCTCCTCCAGCTCGGCGAGAGTTGCTGATCGCTTGCCCAATCATTTCGTAGATCTCCAACTGTTAGAACACAGATTTTGTATTTGTAATATGTTTTTATGTTTCAAAAGGGAAAAGAGAGCAAGAGCATCAATAAAAGAATACAAAAAATGTTAATAAAAGATATGTCATCTCTTTACATTGAATGTTTGACCAAACTAAATATGTTGTTTAGCGTTGGTAACCTAAATTAAAAGACTTTTTAAAAATCATTATTTAAATTCAAAATATGCACGATTTGCAATAAATAAGTAATTTTGTCCAGTAACACTGCTGTTTTTTGAACTCTGCTATGCAAGTCTATTAGCATTTCTTCGCAGTGAATTACAACACAAAGCATAAATAAATGGATCAATAAATATATAAATAAAAATAAAAAACTAGATTTTTTTGTGTTAAAAAAACACACATGCAGATCCATTTAAAGAGCTTTAGTTTTAATGCCTAAACATTGGCAAAACCATGATGAGCAGCAATAATTTTGTACTTCTGGCACTTACACATTTCTGAACAATGGTGGCAGCGTCATTTTCGTAGTCATCTTCTTTAGTTCCAGTAGAGGCAGAGCGAAGCTGCAATCCGCTACCCACCTGAAGGATTGCCATGCAAGTGGCCACACTCACGCCTACAAAACGCATAAAGTACTTTTAGATTCAGCAATTCAATAAAAAAGACTGACAGAAAGAGAAAAAAAGACAGATGTTTGTAACAAAGGAAGGTGGGTGGGAGAACAGAAGGAAGAAGACATCAATAAAGTCTCGAAATGTAAATAATTCTTCACTTTTCTTTTTTTATATTTTTGCAAAGTAGAAAAGACACTAAAATCAGAAGACATTTCTGTGTCCTTTCTGTCATGTCTTTGCAGACAGCCTTGTTGCAGTCAGTTGCTCTTGATGATTGTGGCAAAGAAACTTCAGCACAATATTTAGCATGTTAGATCTATTGCCTTAAAACATTTGTCTGCTGAAGATCAATCCAAAACTTGGCTCTCCTCAGGTCAATCTTTATTTAGTTGATCGAATTTAAAAAAGATTGAGCTAGGAGACGCTTCGCTTTATTTTTACCAAATACGTTTCACACCCACCGGCATAAAGACAGCTAAGGGCCAGCACAGTCATATCCCGTAGTCTTCCTGGGGTCAGAGGTTCCAGTACAGGAAGGGACAGTGTGTCCAGAGCCATGGTGACATCAATCACCAGCGAGTGAAATCTGGACATAAATTTTATATAACTTTACTAGGCCAAAAAAAAAAAAAAACATGTAGAGTTCAAAGCATACATAAAGACATTTCTATAATTCCAAACCAGATCATAGATTAGATTTAACGAACAAGTACGCACCCATTGCGGACAGCAGTGGCGTCGGCCACTGTAGCCGGCATGATGAAGAAAGAGTTGGCTGAAACCGCATCTTGGAACCGGTTGATGTAACGTAGAAAGTACGGCAGGTTTAAACACACCCGTAGTAACTTTTCAGACCCACCTGGGAGACACAAACACAGGGTCCAAACACACTGTTACAGCCAAATTAGTTGCAACCCAAGTTACTGCACTGCATCTGATGGGGAACTACTGACCAAGTTCCTGTAAGCTCGACACATTCTGAGAGACAAACGCATTCTTCATTTTGGCCTGAACAGCTTGATCTGTGGTTTGGTCGTCTGTGTCACTCTCAGCCTGCAAAGTTTGGGGAATTGAGATACAAGTATGATGAGCTTCTTTTTTTTTTTTTCAAACAAAACAGTGACAAAGAATTCAAATAGATCTAAACCAGGAAATTCCCTACATAGAACAAGTGTAATACGGGTTAATTAGATATCAATTTGATTAACTTTAACCATTATCAATGGATCACGCTGACCTGCATGTGCGCTGCCGATGGTGAAGCCAAGATGGTGGCAAGATCCGGGTTAAAAAACTGAAGTCAACTGATTAAAGAAGTTCATTTGCACTTCTTTTTGTCGAAGTTCAGGGCTCACAACACTGGGTAACTCCTTCTGATCTTCCACTAGACAAATAAAAGAAGACACGCTTTTATATGAGTCACAAATAATTTAGACATTCTTTCTCTAATGGGATTTTGCTTGTTTTCTTCAAAAAAAATAAATAAAATTAATTAATTATGTTTTCTAATGACTTTTGTTTGCTTTGGGATATTCACCGTCCGAGAGGGTCTTGATAGTTTGAGGCAACTTGGCAGACTTCATCATAGCGGTAAATGTAATGATCTCTGTGCGATCCAGCCTGCTGCAGCCAGTGCAAAGTCCTTTTATTAGAAGAATCAGGTGTTTCTGTAGAAGAAATAATACCATGTAAGTGCAATACGCAAACAAAAATTGGATAGCGTTAATTTATACAGAATTAAAGTGGCAGACAGAAGAAGTCTGTCTCTTCAGAACAACAAAACCACTGAATGAAGTCTGGAAATAATACAATTTTCTTCCTGTACTTTTTCAAATTCTGACCTGTGATACAGCACATGCTTCATCTGGATTTTCCAATCGGAGCAATGAAAATTCGATCAGTACTTTGCACGCTGCAGCCACAGACAACAGCTGATTTCTTGGTACTGGAAAATAAAAACAAAATAATTAGTCAAGGTTGCAGAAACGCAATCAAATTCATTCGAGTTATTTATTTAGAATGACAGCGTCTTAACCCCAACACAAAGCAGAACATTAAGTATACGTACTTTGCCCACAAACTGTGGTGATGTAATGTGCAGAAAGAGCCACGAATGAGGAGTAGAAAGGTTCATATTGTTTGTCGTGGTGAAGAATGTCCGATTCACTGCAAATAAAAGGTGGGACAGCATGTAACAAACCATAAGATGGGCATTTTTACAGCATCTTCCCTAATTTTAGCTTAAATTTGCAGTCATGAATGCCCTCAAAAAAACTGTAAAAAAAAATAAAAAATACTGTCTTTGCTTTGAAATTTTCATGAAATGTGATACAGCAAAACATACATTTTTTTGCATTCTAATCAAAATTCAGAACTACAAAGTTACACTAAGGATACAGAAACCTCCTCGATGGTTTCAGCAACTCAGGTTGAGGAATATTTTTCCATAAACTTTCTGGTTTGAAGCTGGTTACTCCACAACATGAAGAATATAATGCTACTGCTGAAAAAAACAGATTATCTGCGTCATCCTTCATATTTGAACAAATATATATACAGTCAATAACAAATGATCACGATGGGAAGGGCTGCACAATGTTAGGAAGATATGCAATAATTTTGGTCAATGTTGCAGTACTTATGTAATACAACAAATAATTAAAAGTGTATTTCTGTTTTGAGTTCAAGCAGACCCCCAGATAATTAGTAGTTTATCTGGCTACTGGAAAAAGAATCAAAGTTAAACATTTTCATCTAATGAAGATTTTACAGGAAAAGTTGCTTTAGGCCGACATTTCCTGTTTTGGCAATAAAACAACTCAAGTTTTAGTTACTTAATGACATTTTAAAACTAAACTGTTTAAACAACAAATGTCACAAAATGCACTCTATGCACATGTAGAAATGCTTGGTACTTGATTAACACTTTTACAGTCCATGAAGTTATTTGCAATAAGTATACTGTGTACAGCAATGCTATGATTACAAAATATTTACAATGTCTTTTTCAGGCTGAATGTGTCACCTACTCCAACTTTAACTGTAATGTTGTATTAAATTGGTTGTTGCTTGTGTTTGTCTATTTATTGCGTCAAAAAACAATTCTGTGGGGTGGAGGATTAGATTTAGCCAAAACCAAGTTGCTTGTAACTCTTGGACCAAGCAACATTAAAGTTTTATAAGCTTCTGAGCTTCAATTTTTTTATTATTTTGATATAACTTTGTGGTAAAATGTAAAAAAAAAAAAAAATCTTAAATTATTTTAACAGTTTATCACTGGTACTACCTCTCTCAATTTCTAAAAAAAGTAAATAAATAAAAGTCACTGAAATATTGCTTATGTTTAACATTCCTTTTCATGAGCTTGAGGAACTTTCAATCGGTAAACCCAATTTATCTACAAATATGACTGTTCATGTAGGCCTTCTTTGTAACGGGAAAATAATGAGAACGTGCCATTTAAGTGCGGTGGAAGTGGATTGATTTTAATTCAGAAAATTGCAACAGTTCAGGTATTTTACACAAGACAGCTGAGTGAAATCTATGGCTGCAAGAAAATTACACTTAGACAAATTACTTAAGTGTCAACGAACTGAAATCACATTCATATGCGGAAAAGTGTTTATGACTGCTGGTCATTTTGTCTCTTTGTCATCTTGTTACCTTCACAATTTTGGTCAATTCCTATAAAAAGTCAACAGCCGTCTTCTTAAAACAGTTACTTCCGATACAAGAACAGCTTCAGCAGCAAAAGTATCAAGTCAAATGAAATATTACAAAAACTGGTGAAACATAACAGAGGAGTTTTCTTTGAGGATATGTTACATTCAGTCCCAAAAAAGTGAATCATTAAAGGAGACAACGGATTAAACAACGATTGTTTCCTTTCACATCAATACTCTCATAACTCTGATTTTTAGTACCTTTTTTTGCCTGCTTATGGCCTTGAAAAACAAACAGGCTCAAAGAGCAGAAGACACCAACTACAGAAAAGTGTTAATGAAGAAAGAGCTTCGATAAGAAACTTTCAGGCCCCGCTGCAGAAGTCACGGCACGTATTGACGATTTGTTTCTGAGGAAAATGAAACTCTTCACTTCAAAGTCCCGGGGTGCATCGCTCCAGGTTAAAACTCTCTTGGGGTTTCAGGTGACAGCCTGGCTACATTGGTACCGACTTGACACTCACTTAGCGGTGATCCCGTTGACGTTAAATAATCAAGCTAATGCTTTTACCAACAATGTGCCTAAAGCAAGTCACCTGAAGAAGCAAAACTAGCCGAGAAAAGCTGTCCCCGCCTACTTTTAGTCAAAACAGAAACACTCTGCAGACCAAATTCTCAAGCTTTACCAGTTTAGCTAATAGTTGCCATATCTGCGTTTGACCGTACCAGACGAGTTCCGCTTCAAACTCCAATCTGGTTCAACTTGTTTACTTCAGCTGACATGGTCCAATATTACTCTGACAGCAGCGTTTCTACGTTACGTTAGAGTGCAGAGTTGAAGGCCCACGGTTAGCTAGCTAATGATGAAGCATATTTTAAAAACGCTACACTGCGGCATTCTTTAGCGTTCACTGAACAACAGTGGCATGTTAAAAGGAACGTTTACACCTTTGAGAGGCAAGCGTCTCAATTTGCCAGCAACGTATCTGACGGCGCAAGCTAAACCCATTTTAAAACAAGTTAGGAAACGCTAGCATGTTGGCTTCAGTTGGAGACCAACTCGATACCAGTGCAAGTTAAGCTGAGGCTATGTCCGGGATGAACACGGGCGGTTTGGTGATAACAGAGACAAGCAAACACACTGACATGTAACCGGTTACCTGTTAATTATAGAGCCAATAAGCTGAGGTAGCTCCTTTGTTTCAAAAGCGGTGTATGAAGCTGATAAAAGCGGTCGCACTGCCGCTGTCCATTCGTGCTCCCCCTCTCCTCCGCTCGACGCCATCTTGAAATCCCATAGAAAAAACTAACTGCTGAGGAAGAGGCTGTGAAGGTAAATCACAGGGGGCGCTCCGTCGCTCAAGATTGCATCAAATATGCGTTATTTGGTGTGTTTATATTATATTTATTTTTGGTTCAACTTTGTGTCTTGTACAAAAACTAATGCCCATAACTTTTATCTATGTATTGATACAATTATCTTTGCTGGTTTTGTGTTGTAATTTGGTCTTGCTTGATTTATGTCTTTGTAGTGCCTGTATGCATTTAAAAATGGCTCACATCACTGCATCCATAAGTAGCTAAATACATCTGTAAGCTTGTGATCATATAAATAAGATTAGAAGCGCCTTTATGAAATAAAAAATAAAATAAATAATTTCTTCCATTGTTATAGGAATATTTCAATTATTACATGAAAAAAATGAAAAAAGTTTATAAATTGTCTGAGCATTTATTGTACGCTTAGACAGTTACGTTTTTTTCTGTAGCAAATTATTTATTTATTTTACTAGTGGCACACTTTGCATATTTTTTTTATTCTTATTGCAAAAACAACATTTTCAGCAGTAAAAATACACTCATCTGTTTGCAAACGCTAGCACCACTTTTTGTTTTGGATTGTTGTAATACTTTCTGAAATGCTTTCTCATTTTTGTTTCCATCGAATCAACAATGCTTGTTTTGCTTATGTTTCCAAATCCTACTAAATGTTGTCATTGTATCTAGCAGTACAGCTGGATGACTGAATGTGACTTTCCCCCTTTTTGATTATTGGAAAGAAATATCACATACAGTGGAAGATTATAAATATTTGTATGCTTAACTAAATATTCTTAGGGTACAAAATTCAGATGATTCTTATATCAAGTTTTCTTTGTTCAAATGTTTGCCACTTCATATTTTTGACTTGCTGGTTGTGATTGTTGTGATTGACTGGTGATGTGGCCAGCCATCACCAGTCTTATTTATTTATTTTATAAGTTATCTATTTATTTCAGTGTTGGACTTTTGGCTTTCAACAGAGTTTGAGTTTGAACTTCAAGTTGTCATGTCTATGAATCAAGCAAAGCGGTTATGCTGTTAACCTTTTGACCTGTTGGTGGCAGCACTTCCGTTTAAGCAGGCAAATCGTGAATCTGACCACTTCCGGCTTCCTCCTTCCGTTGAGCTGGTCAAAGCTGCTGCAATGGCAAAGCTAATTTTGTTATTGCTGAAATTATGTATTTTATTCTTTGCTGTTCATGCTGTATTTGAGGATCAAGTAGGAAAATTTGACTGGTAAGAACAACCCAATGGGCAATAAAAAAATAACGTTTTTCTAATGTATCTTTCCTCACAATTTGAAGATGCTAATGCTAACACCTGTCAAAGCCATTAGCTTCGGGTCGGTGTGTTTAGTGAGCATTTTCAGAAGAGGACATTTTAAAAGAAAAAAACTATCAAAGATTTTTTTAAAACGGCAGGTTTATAAATAATATCTGGAAACAATGAGCCACTTAAGCACATTTAGTTAAAGAAAAGTAGGTTGATTTTTTTTTTAAAGCATAAAAAAATCATTGTAACTAAATTAGAAATTATTCATGCCAGTGTTAGTCGTAACAATAGTTATTCTGTTGAAAATTGATAATAGTTAGAAAAAATAATAATACATTCTGTTTTATTTCTTTCTTGATTCACAGGAGACAGCAATATGTAGGCAAAGTTCGTTTTTCTCATTTCGACACACAATTGCAGTCCTCCAAAAAAGTCCTTGTAGCAACAGAGAGTAATGTTTTTGCAGCGCTAAATTCCAGAACAGGAGAGCTTTGTAAGTATTTTTTGGAGCCTTAAACAGACACACCTGTTAGCTGTCATATAAGTGTCATCTTTTTGGTGTTGAACACAAAACACTCCCCTCTCCATGTCTGATACAGTTTGGCGACATGTGGACAAAACTGGTCCAGAGGGAAACATTGATGCCCTTCTGCACCATGGACAAGGTTTTTATTTCTTAAGTGTTTATTCAGTTCGAGCTTGAGATTTTATCTCTACTAATGTTAGCATATTCAGTGTTGATACAACTTGTTTTGTGTGCTTAGATGCGGTACTGGTGGTTGGAAATGGGCGCATGTTGCGCTCCTGGGACATCAACATTGGTGGTTTAAACTGGGAGATGTTGCTGGACACTGGCAGGTGAAGACCTTCGTGGTTTGTAGTTGTGACATGTGAGATGGACTAAGCCTTAACAGTTTTTTTGTTGTTGTTTTTAGTTTTCGATCAGCATGTTTAGTGGGGCAACAAGGAACAGTCAAACATGCCGCTGTTTTGAAGAAAACTGTCATCTCTGTCCATTATTTATCCAATGGGCATCAAAAATGGGTAGAGAACTTACCAGAAAGGTAAAACAATCTATTTTTGTGCTATTTTTTAATGGTATCAGCAATATGATCTTTATTATTATTAATTTTATGTCTTTTTGTTTTTCATTGCAGTGAAACTGTGGATTATCAAACTGTGTATTCGGGAGGAAATGGTCAAGTTTTTGTGTTGGGAATTGTTCCCCATTCCCATATCACTATTGTTGTTTACAGCATGGAAGATGGCGAGATAATCAAGCAGGTAACCTCTTATTGATTAAACTTGAATTTCTAGCAAGTAGATGTCGCTATGAAAGAAAACCTGAACTCCAATCTGTTCCTTTTTTTGGTTTCTGATTGTTCCAGGTCTCAGTTGAAGCTCCATGGCTGTCCAACATACCAGCCAGCTGTGCAGTGGTTGGTCAGGGGATGTTGATGTGTGTAGACCCGACAACAATGTCCTTAAATACACTCAACTTACATCAACAGCTACAGATGACTCAGATCCCCCTGCAGGTATCGAGTAAACCAAAACAAAATTCTTTCTATGAAATATTTTGCCTCCCTTCTTCAGTCTGTGTTTGTCTATATGAATGCATTTTTTTCCCCTTCTCCCTAAAGTTTCTATCGCTTGTCACATTGCAGTCACTCGAACTTGAAGTGGACCCAGACTTTCATCCGTCGCTTGTCTCACACCAGCCCAACCCTGCCCAAAACCCATTATCAGAGTTCTTCCTTCAGCTTGGGCCCGAACGTTATTTGCTTCTGCAGCTGAACAATGGGCAGATAGTCACACTGAGAGATTTCAAGCCTGTATGTAATTGTTTTTTCATATTTCATTTTTTGGAAGATTTGTCCCAGATTCTTTTAGCTCAATTGCAGCCCAAGGCAACTTTGGTTGAAAGCCCAATTGATCTGGATGGCTTGAGTGACTTTTAGTGTTGTGTTTTCTTGATTGGGATTTTTGCACATTAAGAATTCCATCAAATTTTATAATGAAATGTATTATTCTTATTCTTTTATCTTGACAGGGTTCTATAAGATAAAACGTACAAATTAGTAATTTGTGAGTGAAATAGTTAGTGATACATTTTTCTTAATTTATAGGCAATGCTGGCTTCGTTTGCTACCACTGGAGAGAGACGGTCGCAGCTGTTATGTCACCCAAGAATAAGACAGTAAGTTCATATAGTATTGCTCTCTCAACTCAATCAGTGTGTAAATGAATTGCAATAAATAATACATGAGAAATTATTATATTAAAGTCTTTTTTTTCTCAAATTAATAATAAAAGCAAGTGATTATCTGTTACCTCACCACAGGCTTGCAGTATCAACCTCTTTAGTGCCGACACCGGGCGCAGACTTCTTGACACAACTCTGATCTTCACTGTAGATCCTAACGGAGGAAAACCCGAGAGGGTGAAACTTGCTGTTTTCTTTATGTTTCACGAAGCAACAATAGTCTTACTATAATCCAACCATTAGTTTGTTATGTTTTGGAATTTAAAGAATCTTTTAATAAATGTACTCATTTAAATTCTGCCCTGCAGCTGCATATCCAAGCCTTCCTGAAGAAGGACGACTCGGTCGGCTACAGGGTCATGGTGCAGACAGAAGACCACGCACTGACTTTCATTCAACAACCAGGTACGGTGAAGCGAGCAAAGTGGCCTCCATCAGCCTCCAGTATTTGCTGTTTCAATTGTGCAAACTGTTCCAACTATTGTTTCATAGTGCAAACCTGCCTGATTCATGACTTCCACTGTAATAATGCAAATAAAGTCAGCAGCTCTTTCAAAATGAGGATGTTGAGGTAAATTGAGAGTTAATTTCCTCTTGAATCAGAGTGTAAACCAGCGTAGAGATGCCCTCACAACGCAACCCAACTGTTTCATCAGCAGTGAATAATATTGTTTATTGTTCATTGTTTAGGATCCCCATTAACTGGGCTTCACCCCCCTTTTCCTTGGTCCAACAATAGAAATCATTAAACCAGATTTAGCATATTTGTCATTAAAAACATTTAAAGATCATACAAAATGTTCATACCTTTATAAAGTGTTCAATAATTAGCTGTTTCAGTTATAAATGAAATAGGTAGTTTGCTCCTAAAAAGCTGTTGTAGCTCTGGTCTGACATTCCCCTACTCTAGTCCAGCTAAAATTTCAAATAGGGACCATGCATCTTTTTTTTAAGAGAAAGTGTCTGCAAAGTTTAACAAAAATTAAAAAAAAATCATCCCCCTCTTTGAACAAAGTTTTTGATGAGGAAGCCTAATCCTGTTAAATGTTTCAGTGAAGCCTATCCCAGCAGCCGTCTGGTGAGAGGTGGGTTCACACATCGATTGCGGGGCCAAAACAGGGACAGCTGCTTGCATTTGTGAGCAATTTAAAGCAACCATTTAACCCCACGTGCATGTTTGCGTACAGCAGGGGAAAAGCGGTACCCGTCAACGTATACCGAAAAAAAGTCCAAACTCCAAAAAAATTGAGGCCACAGCCGGGATTTGAACCGACAAGCTCCTAGCTGTGAGGCAGAAGGTCGACTTGAACAATGAACAAACAATGTTTTTATTGTGTGGAGCTTGAATAGATATGAAAAAGTCAGGTTCACACACTGTACTGAAGCATTTTTGCCTCCTCCTACTGTCATTCTCTTCCCAGGAAGAGTCTTACTCGTGAATGAATTCAGTGTTCATAGTTACTCCATTTTCTATTTCTATTTTTTTAAATAACATTTATTTTTGCCATATATTTGCTAAAAGAAACCAGGTCAGTTCTTAGAACTAGACTATGGTTAAATATACTTACTTTTATAAAAATCTTATTCCGGTGCAATGGGAGTATTTGGGTTTTTAAGAATTGGTAGGTGTATGATCCTTCTAAAACACAAAAGTAAGTAGTGAGCCATGCTTTGTGTCATGATGACGCTAAAGGTATTTTCTGCCTTTTAATCATGATAAATAATTGCAGACCCACACATTCCCATTGTGTAAATAGTTCTGACCTTTTCCACAAGGGGAAAAAGAAATTACCATGTTGTTGGAAAGCTCTGAACCCTGTGGACTTTCACAGGGCGTGGAAGGTAGAATGAGTGACTGCAGACGTCTAATGAGTCTGGTTTTCCAGGCCGTGTGATGTGGACCAGAGAGGAAGCCTTGTCAGACGTGGTGACAGTGGAAATGGTGGATCTTCCCCTCACCGGGACACAAGCCGAGCTTGAGGGCGAGTTCGGCAAAAAAGCCGGTAAATGCTTTGAAGTTCATCCTGTTTACGCCTCACCACCGGCAAAGTATTTTAGTTATTTATTTTTTCCTCTACGTTGGCTGGTGTCCATTCCTAAAAAGTAGCTCTTAAAATAGCGTGTGGTTGTGTCTCACCAGGTTGGTTTATTGTTTTTGCTCTTGTTTTATTCTGTCTTTCTTGCTGCGTGTGGATTCAGCCATTCAAGGTAACACGTCTCTCTTGTAACGTTTTTTGACCGTCTCCGAAAATGTTAGGTTTTAAATAATGTAGTGTTAAAAAAGCAAATTCTCTTCTGCATTTATTGCGGAGATGGAATTTTTAAATTTATTTTATGTATTTTTTTTGTGACTGATTTTAAAATTTCTGGTAGGGCTTTAGCGTGCCTATCCCTTTAAGAACGGAAAGGTCATCAGATCATTTATAACAGGTTCAGAGATTATGCCATGTCATTTAAATGGATTAACAGTTGCTGAAATGTTTTGCAAAAACTTAAAAACAAAAATAAAATTTTAAGCTGTAGTTAACATTTATTTTTAGTCATCACCATAGCTATCATCACCAATAATGCAGCATCGGTGTGTATTTCCAACACAGTGTAGTGTCTTACCCAAATCTGAATCTTCATAAGAGCTGCCAGCTGTGCCATATTCTCACTAGCCTTCCTGTTCTCTTCTGAAAATGTCTCTTGCTCTCTCTTGGCAGCTTTAATGATTCAGCTTGTTCTAGAAAATAGTTTTCTTTTTCTTACATCACAGTGTGAGCGCTGTCTTTATTTTTATGCACCTAACTAGTCTGAAAAGTACTAATTTGGAATCTTTTCCACTCAGTTAAAGCATCAACATCAAAGACGGTTTCTGTCAATTATGACCTGGTAGCACTTAAAAACATGGCGTGTTCACTGATTGGAAAAAAATATTGAATTTTTAAGCTTCCAGCCACCAAGTCAGCTGATTTCTAAGTGTTTCTGTGTCTCTTTTGTTTAGTCGTTCCTATTCTCCAAGACGACAGTTTTGTCTTGTTGGTTTTAATTTAGTTAAAATGTGTGAACAATGGCTCTTGACACTTAAAGTGCATCTTTACGGAATATGTTTGTTCTTGTTCTGATTTCTCTAGATGGGTTGTTGTCGATGGTGTTGAAGAGGCTCTCCTCTCAGCTCATCATGCTGCAGGCCTGGATCGCCCACCTCTGGAAGCTGTTCTACGACGCCCGGAAGCCCCGCAGTCAAGTCAAAAATGAAGTCTCCATCGAGAACCTGTCGAGAGACGAGTTCAACTTGCAGAAGATGATGGTTATGGTTACATCTTCTGGAAAGGTAAAACTGGAGAGACTAAAACCTCACCTTATAATATACTCCTTTGTTTGTTAGTATTGTTTTTCTTGCTATTTTTGCTGTGCCCGGTTATCTGTTCAGTCTAAGTTCAGGCAGGTTTACATATAAACAAATCAGAGCTTTCATCTTGTTTTTCTGTTCCTCTTAAGCTGTTTGGCATCGACAGCAAGACGGGTGGAATTTTATGGAAGCATTATCTCGACAACGTCCCGAAGAATGCTGCTTTTAAATTAATGGTTCAGCGGACCACTGCTCACTTCCCTCACCCTCCACAGTGCACACTGCTCATCAAAGACAAGGTATCTAATGAAACATTGGCACTAGTGTTGAAAAAGTTCAATAGTCAGTGTCAGTATCTTCTCTTTTCTTGTTCAAAGTCTCTTTAAGTTACAAACGTCTGGCACGACGAGTGATTTGTAGTCTGTTTCACACAGTTAATTTTTTGTCGGGGCTTTTTTGGGTCGCAGGACACGGGTCTGGCCACACTCCACGCGTTTAACCCCATCTTTGGAAGGAAAAGTCAGGTCACACCACCTGCCCTATCTCAGCCAATACTCCAGTCACTCCTTCTCCCACTTATGGACCAGGATTATGCCAAGGTCCTGCTTCTTGTCGATGACCAGTACAAGGTCAGATCAACACCTCAAATTGTCATCCACAAGATTACAGTCACTGCAACTTGAGTTTAGAATCACAACATTTTTATTAAAGGCATTTCCCACCTATTGTTTATTGTCTGTTGTTTCCACTCCAGGTTTCTGCCTTTCCTTCAACCAAGAACGTCCTGCAGCAGCTCCAGGAGACGGCTTCATCCATCTTCTTCTTCCTCGTCGACTCCAGTCAGGGAAGACTCTCTGGTTACAGACTGAGAACGGCAAGTGCTTCTTTCCGCATTGTGTTACATTCTGAAATAATGCTCCAGTAATCGGTGAAAGCTTAACCGCAGTTATTTTTCTGCTCTCAGGACTTGTCGACTGAGCAGGTCTGGGAGGTCGTCGTTCCAACAGAAGTACAGAAAATTGTCTCTGTTAAGGGGAAGAGGCCGAATGAGCATGTGCATTCACAAGGCAGGGTGATGGGAGACCGCAGTGTGCTCTATAAGGTGCAATAACATTTTCTACATGATTTAATTCCAATTTGAACGAGTTCTAAAACAGCTAAAATCACATTTCTTTTTACCAGTGTGAATAAAAACGACTGTAACATCTTGTAATTAAGTAGAGTAAAAATCTGAGTTTGCACTCAATATTATTAATAATGTAAATATAATCTATGTACATCCTACCTAGTCGGGAATTTGATTTAATAATTTTCCAACTCTGGATAATTATTTAAAATCTATGTATTTTTAAATCATATTTTCACTTTTTTTGTTTTATAAAACTTGTTCATCCATTTATCCGTTGATATTCTACTCTCCCTACTCAAATTTACGCTGGAAATTGCTCAGTTTATATTTAAAACATTGGAAGAGACATGTGGAAATAAGAGTATAGGAAAAATCTATTTTTATATGAAAAGGTTTGGGAGGATTCATAAGAGTTTTCTTGGATCGTGATGTCAACTAATGTAAATTTAGATCTTATTTATACATACATTATCTTCTAATTAATAGTTTAATTGCTTTGGAGCATATTTTTCTGTTTTGCAGTTCAAAGTATTCAAATGCAAAATATTATCCTTTTATTTATTTTTTTGCTTTCTGTTAATAGTACCTAAACCCAAATCTGCTGGCTGTGGTGACGGAGAGCACAGACGTGCATCAGGAGCGCAGCTTCATTGGGATCCTGCTCATCGACGGCGTGACCGGTCGCATCATCCACGAAGCTGTTCAGAGGAAAGCCAGAGGTCCCGTTCACGTCGTCCACTCTGAAAACTGGGTTGTGGTAAGCCAGGATGGATTTCCAGATTCCCAAACGGAAACGCTCGTCCTTCGTTTTACAGACATGAAGCTGCAGAAGTTTCAGTTTTGGTCTGTCGCGTAATTAATGTAATAACGTTACTCACGTCTCCCCTTGTCTGTCAAACGTCACAGTACGAATACTGGAGCACGAAGTCTCGCCGGAACGAGTTCTCTGTCATCGAACTTTACGAAGGAATGGAGCTTTACAACAGCACCGTCTTCAGCTCACTGGATCGACCTCACGCCCCTCAGGTGCTCCAGCAGTCTTACATTTTCCCGTCTTCCATCTCCACCATGGAGGCCACCCTGACTGAGAAAGGCATCACCAGCCGCCATCTGCTCAGTACGTTTCAAAAATGATTCTTTTCCATCCTCTCCAAATTTAGTCTTGGTGAGTAAAACCACAATATTAAACACTTCTGAAACATCCCCCCTCCCCATTTGCCACAGTTGGTCTGCCATCTGGAGGGATTCTGTCATTACCAAAGATGTTCCTCGACCCACGCCGGCCTGAAATAATATCTGAGCAGAGTCGGTAAGTCTAGACAGATGTGGTTTAACAGTGAGCTGATTTACAGTGCTTTGCAAAAGTGGTGACTCCCTCTTTTTTTAAAATGTACATTTTGTCACATTGCATCCATGCAGTTCAATATATTAAATGTGACATACACAAAGTAGTGCATAGTTATGATGAGGAAAAGAAACTAAACACATATTCTCAAAATGTCTTTGAATAAGAATCTGCGGAGGAGGATGAATGCAATCACGGTTTTCCTCCCAATTTACCATCATTCACAACTTTGTGTTGGTCTGACACATAAATGTTGAAGTTCAGCGGGTTTCCCGAGGCACCAACTGTTCCCTTACGTGAAGCTAATTCCGACTCGATTTCCAGGGAGGAAAACTTGATACCGTACGCACCGGAGCTGATCATCCGCACCGAGTGGTTCATCAACTACAATCAGACCGTGGGAAGAGTGCGAGGAATTCACACGGCCCCGTCCGGACTGGAGTCAACCTGCTTGGTGAGCTGAATATTACATTACAATACGTGAAATAAAAATTACAAAAGCTGTGTTTAAGCAAAAAAAAAAAAAAAAAAAACTTGCAGTATCTTCTAATTCCCAGTATGTTTTATTTAAAAGAATGTGTCTATTAGGTGAAGTAACACAAGCCTTCTATGGAGTGAGACATGATGCTTTTTAGAAAAAAAAATGTCTGTTGTATATTTTGTAGGTCTTTAAAACAGCCAGAATAAACGTAACTAAAGAGATTTTAATGATGTTTGGAAGTTTAGGTGGCTTAATGCCTATAGGCAAGGTTGTGTCATAACGCTGCGCAAGTGGAAAAGTACAAATATTTTAGTTTGGGTGATTCTTTCTGTGTCTTTTTAGCAACACATTTGATGCGTTTTTTTATTTAAAGCGTGTTTATTTCACTGGCACTGGTGCCACATTTATAAGTGTTTGTTTTGTTTTTTTGAGTCGGTTTCTCGCTAGAAAATCTTTTTAAATCCTGCATGTTGAAACCAAACAGATTGTTCTGCTATTTGGTGGCATTAAGTGGGGGAGAAACAAAGACTTGACTTTCTTTTAGGCATTTCAGTTGTGAGAGGGAGACAAAACTGTATGCAGCAGACAGGAACCTCTTCTACATACTGGTCACCAGCCTGGTCACATACTGGGATGGTGTCTATTTTCTTTGCCACAGAAGCTGTTAGGCTCTCGCATAAACATCAAGTCAAAGCTGATCCTACCATAGTTTTTCCTGACGGAACTGGTTTCCTCATCTTTCCCTCCAGTAATTAAAAAAATGTTTCGCCGTGCTTCTCTTAATTCTTTGTTTTAGAGGCGTTTTTTTTACCACGTTTTAGTCGATGACAATAAAACTGATACCATAAAGGACTGCATATTTTTTTTTTTTGCATGTTTTTTCTTTGCAGGTGGTGGCCTACGGTCTCGACATCTACCAGACCCGCGTGTATCCCTCCAAGCAATTCGACGTCTTAAAAGACGACTACGACTACATGCTCATCAGCAGCGTCCTCTTTGCCCTTTTCTTTGCCACCATGATCAGCAAACGCCTGGCAGAAGTCAAACTGCTTAACCGGGCCTGGCGATAAACGCCATCTTGTCGAGTCCTGCACCAGAGAGCCCTGCGGCTGCACGACGGATCTCGCTCCGACGAGATGAGACGAGACTGCTGAGGCCGTGCCTGTAGGGAAACACACAGGCCAAAGTTCAATAAGGCCCTTAAGGAACTGCAGGGGACAGTGGGGAGGGGGGTGAAACAAAGGGTAGAATAAGGTTTTATGTGTTTGATTTTTTTTGTGTTTTTTTTAACTTATTTTGCAAAAAGAAGAAATAACTCCATAATAGAACCGTTTTTCTCCTCCCCGCATCACTTTAATTAAATGTTGACCACATAATTAATTACAAATTAATTTAACAGAGTTGGGTTTATTAAATTATGTTTGTCAAAGTTAGGTGCTTAAATATAGTTCATTATAAAAAAAACAAACTTTATTGTATACTTCAGCAGTCCTAATGGAAAGTTATAGTAAATTCGGAAGTCAGAGCAGAAATACAAGAAAACTGTCTGTGAGCCTAAATAGTTACTTTAATATTGTTTTTTTTAATCTGCTGAATCACCATGATATCCTGTAGTTTTCATTTGATAGGAAAGCAGCTGAACTCGTGAGTCAAGACCAAGCAAGGACAAGATGATCTGCGATCAGTCATTAAGATTTGTAACAGAAGGCGCTGTTATAAAATTAGAGGAAAATGTCAAACAGTAGACTTCATTTTCCCTGTTTGGATCCATTAAAATCTTTCTGAGAACTCGTTTTGAATGTTTTCCTTTCTTTCCAAGGTATTCCAAGCTGCTGCCCAAAAGATTGTTGAAGCGTTAAACTTACACTTTACAAGTGGACATTATGCAGATCAGTCTGTAGGCAGGACGTCAAGTTTTTGCTCACAATTACCCCCCACTCCCCCTCCAAAAAAACATTCAAAGCCCCTATTTTATTGGCATCTGGTAGAAAGGATCAAGAAGTAACACAATGAATAAGTTATTTATTTCATTAAATAGACTATAAAACAACATTACAATCTGCAGCCTTTCAAGGGCCTGAATCCATGTTGAACCTTTATAAGAACTTCATGAAGTCGGTGTAACAAAGGTTGTAAACATGAGTCTGAACTTCAGCAGTGTAAACGTAACTGGATTTTATCCACAAATCTCTGCAAAAATAAATCCAACACGGTCAGTTACCATGCCAACTGAACCAATGCTGACAAAAAATGTACATGTGGGAATAAATTATCATAAATGTGAAAGTGATTCCTTGATTACATTTCATTTGAACTTTAGGTGTGGGTTTATGTATTCAGATGTCTAATTATGTCTTTTAATATAATACGTTCTGGTTGGAATGTCTGCAACAAAAATTCAAAAAGTCAGATTGTTGCATCTTAAGATCTGTTGAAAATTTGAAATGGGCAAATTGATCAAATCAAAATGTTAAAATTATGAAAGAAAACACTTTAAGATCTCTTCTGATAATGGGATGTGTTGACCAAACATACCCTTCACTGTCAGACTTAGCATCAGTCCAATTGTTTAAAATGATCTGAAAATATTACATCTGTGAGTATAAAACAACTTGTGCAATCAGAACAAAGCCACAAGCCCAGCTTGTACCTTTAATTATGTGCTCTATTTTAAGGAAAACAGTATTGGTTCAGGCTTGTTTTAGTGACATTAGCACAACTTTGCAATAAGCACTACTCAGTAATTACACATAAAAAAACTGCAGGACAAGTATATCTCAATAAAGTTGAATATCAGTTTCAAAAAGGTAATCTAACCGTAATTACACATAGTGATATATTTTAAATGTTTTCCTTTTATTATTTTGATAATTCTGGCTTAATTAATTAAAACCTCTAATCACGAACAGAGACAAACATTAAATATATCAATTTGTGGGAAATAACTGAGTTTTGTTTATTTAAACTAAACTAACAAAAAAAAAAAGAATGACTTTGTAATTAATTGAGAAATACTTCTCAGTGAAAAATGCTAAATGAGGTAAGTGTGTTTCCTCCTCTGCTAGAGAAATACTGAGTGCCGTACTTTATTGTTGTAGGGTTGAACAGTAAAAATGTCTTAAAAATACTGACCGGTAAGAAATTCAGTCAAAAACAAATCACAGTGAAACCACACATAATAAAACCACACAAAATAAAATAAACGAGCAACAGATGATAACATACGTACAGCAGTGCATCATGCACACAACAATGTGGGTTAGGCATGGGTCAGTGCTGGTATCAAGCTATAGCTTGGTTTAACAGCGCTAATGCTAGAAGTTTCTGCTTCTGTTCCTGTGGCCTAAAGTCCTTTTAATGAGAATGAAGAGAAATACTGGACGGGTCATGTTCTCCTTGTTGATAGGCACGACCAGTCGGCTGACTTTTCCTTTTTTTTTTTTTCTCATCTTCAATTCAAAAGCTGATTTTTAAATTAGGTAGGTTTACACTGAATTACACCTAACTGTTATTCTTGGCTGTTATTTTCCACATCACACCTTCATTGTAACATTTTGCAAATCAGTATTTTTTCAAACGTATTCACAGCACACAATCAGTTTAACAGACTCCAAGTGTTACTCTACAAAGAATGTCAAAAACATATTATACTCTCCATAAGAAGCCCTTAAAACCTTTTTGTTCTTATTAATACCATGATGCTGTTTTATTTTTTGTCTTTAACTAAAAATTATGCCATAAGACAGTTTTACTGGCCCATGCCTAATGTCAGTCACTTGCTTTGCATTACTCGTTGGAAGGATGTCTATCTTTTCTGCCACACACATCCCGTCCTGTTGGGCTCGCTCAGGAGCCTTCCCCGCCTCTCGGTGTGAGCTTGTCGCCCCGGCGGCAGCAGGATGTAGTGTGTGGCGCTGGCCTGTTTGCCGTCCTTCAAAATGGGAACGATGCAGGGAGAAAACTGTGCCGCCGGCGGGGCCCTTTCACTCTGCTGCCTCTGTACGGTCTTGCTCACATAATTTGGATTAGCAGCAAAACTCTGCGTGACGGGCATCACGCCATTGATGTAAATCGGGAGGCTTTTGGGGCTGGGGTGCGCGGCGGGCAGGGCGGCACCAAGGGGACGCGTGGGGGGACCTTGGGGGGCTTTTCGTCGTCGTTGTCGCTCGCTGGCTTTGAGGAAGCAGAGGGTTTGGGCGGGATGGGGATGCGAGGAGGGATTCGAGGTTTTTCAGGGAGGACAGGCGGACATCGCATATGGGCTTCAGAAGGAAGACCTGAACAGGAAAGTCGGTTTCTGGAGGATGGCTGAGCTTGGTTTGCCTCCAACAGTTTGCCTCCAACAGAAGACACCTCGTGCTGGTTGTCTCTTTTCCCATGAGCAAATTGATCAAAGTTTGCTCCAATTCTGCTTCCTCTGCCCAGCGGTCTGTCCTCTCTGCTTGGCCAGGAGAAAACGATGGAGTCGGATCCAGCAGGCCTGATACCCAGTGAGCCCCCCTGGTAGGCAAAATTCACCTGACCACAGTTTTTGTTGCTGCTTCTGGTTATCGCCTTTGAGCAGCTTTTGGGCAGGAGGCGCTGGCGGTCACTGGTAAAGAATTCGACCTCACTGTCTGCAGCTTCATCTGACATAAAGTCCTCAGGGTCAGGCAAAGGAGGGAGGGGTTTGGCCTCTTTCTGGCGGCCTCTTCTCTGGGACGAAGGGACCACCTGATCTCCCTCGCAGGGATGCGAAACGTTACCCGACGATAGCCGGTAAGCATCGGAGTAGAAAGCAGGAAACCGGGCATCTGTGGAAGGAAAGAGACACAAAGCATTAAACCAAATGAAACCCCCAAACTGCCCTTTAACTAACAACTTCTCTAGCTGATAGGAAGTGTCTGTTATCACTGTTTCTTCCTGCAGAGGAGAAAAAAAAAACATCTCAGAGGAAGAAACATGAAAAAACAACCCACGGTGAAAACAGATAGTGGACAGGAAGCAATTGTGAAAACACCCGCCTTCGTCAAACATCAGCCACAACACCCTGATTAACACAGGAACTGTCATTATCTGCAAAACGGGCCACAATCTTAGCTAAGCTTCCCATAACCTTCTTTGTGGAAACATCCAATGTGTCCCAGACAGCCGGAACAGCTGGTGACCCAGGAGCGATATCGTCACCTCCTGTCCCTACTCTGACATGAAACTCAGCTCCGTGATGCCTGACCCATTCACTCCTTCTGAGACGTTTTGTGGGACAATTAAGGTTTAACTGAGGAATATAATCTCTGATGCTAATGAAAGAAAACAATACATGTATTTAACATTAAACTGTTATATTTAAACTGCACATATTTATTGTGAAGTAACAATTGCAAAGAATCTAACTTTAAGCTACAATAATCTATGCAAAATTAATAATAATAATATACACTTGTTGACTCATGTGGTTGAGAGTGTATAAAAGACTCATAATGAATATATCACAATAATGTAAAAAATTTTGGAGAAATTAATCTTTTAATTTGACTGTGTTTAAAGAGTTGTGTGTGTGTGTGGGGGGGGGAAATCCCACATAAAAAAAAATTGATTTCAACAAATATCACCTTTGCTACATTTATTGGTTTCCCAAACAAAACATGTAAACACATGTAGGTGATACTCAGAGTGTGTCGGACAGCGACGTCCAAACATTTGCACTGTGGGATAAAACTGACAAGTTAAATGTACTAAGGGGGAAATCAATTTTTTTATCCACAAAAAAGTAAAATAATGTTTAACATGAAATACTTTAATAAGACAAAGCAGGGAAAAATTAACTATTGTACGTTTAGAAAAGGGTCTCAGACATTAACATAAATTCTACTACTACTAATAAATAATAATAATAATAATAATAATAATAATAATAATAATAGAAGTATACCATTTATTTTCATTTTAAATGTATTTAATTTACTACCAGCAACAAAAATGTGAACTTTCTTCAAAGAGCTTTGCTGCACTCAGTCTAACTTAGAGATCGCTCTGCCCAACTCTGTTTTTGAGTAAAAAAAAGTTAGGATCTCTACATGTTTGAATCTGGATGTTTGTATCTCTACCTAAAAACATGGCAAATAAATTAAAAATACTTAGTCATTAAAAATAAATATACAAAATGTTTAGATCTGCATTAACCTTGTTTGCTGGAGTGCCCAAGCTAAGTTGTTCCAAAAAGCCTCCAAGCCACACTTTGTACACCCCTTTGGGAATTATGGATTAATAATTAGATATTCCTAGAACCTAAGACTTTTCAACTACAGCAGTATAAATATAATGCTAAACAGAATTCCGTCTCTAAATCCCACAAAAGTTGTATTTTTATTCAGATTTTCAGTCTGAGGTGATGCTGCTGCAAGAAAAGATTAGCTCACGTTGAGGTTTTTCACACCAGGTGTTCCAGTAAAAGTGGTGGGCGCGGCAACCCGTGGCATCCTCCTCAGTTACTGTTCAACAAGTTAAAAATAACAGTAATATCTGACTCACGGTTAAACTCCCTGGCCGTTTGTGGCTGCTGAAGCTCCGTCAGGTTGTGGTCCATGTCAGCGTTCAGGCCGAAGCACACTCTGCAAAGCAAAACAGCCTGAGCAACCCGTACAGATTCATGTGTGAGAGTGTGAGCGATTCCTGCATGTAACTCGCTCTCAATCAGTTATTACGTGCTGAATGACAACAAATATGCATGTAACAGAACATATGTTCCACATACTTGTTACGCTCGACATTACAGGTTAGGTGAATCCTTTAAACATGTTTAATGTTTCTGTCTTACATTGCTTTCAGCCATGTTGCTTATTTCCTCTGTACAGCACTTACAGAGGAACCTGATTTAAAGGTTTGGGGTTTTTGGGGATATTTCCAAACAAAGCACATAAATATACCTTTTTTTTCTTTCATTTTTCTGTAATTTTTAATCAACATTTGTTTACCCGTGCAGTTCTTGGTGGCCCCAGTAGTTACTTTGACTTCCATCCATTATGCAGCAGAAAGGATGTTTCTAATGTTCATAAAGGTCTGAAAGGCATTGATGTGAAGCTCCGACGCCAGTCAGCTCCATCAAACCCATCGCAGGTTCATTTTAGGCAGCAGCCGCAGAAACAAGCTGGTGGGAACACACACAGACACACTTGTTAGAAAAGCTGAATAAAAAAAAATATTCAGAAATAAAATAAACACTCTTCCATGTTTGGCTTGTGGGCATTATCTTTGCTTTGGTTTAAACAGGATTTACTGGTGTAAAAAGGCTCATAACAAAGCTACCTGAACAGGGTGTACAGTTCAGTCTTCCACCCTGAGCAACACGCCCGGCAATTAAAAGAGTCATCATCTTATCTGATTAAATACTTTAAGAGAAGTGGGAACATAAGATCATAATCATTAAAGCCTTTAGCAGTAAATAAGTAATGATTTGGCTTTATGGCAGCAGGAAGCTGTTTAAAACGAGGTAGCGTACAGCACTGCGAAAATGTTTTAAACCACGGGTTTTCTTTGAAATTTACTTTCTTGTAATATTTTAACCGTGTTACTATATTTTTGCTGCCATTTTGTTTATTTTCTAAATATCTGTTGGGTCCTAATCATAACAGAACATATTTTTAAGAAATATTTCACAGATTCAACTGAGAAACAGCACGTTGGCAACTTTAATAGTTTGTTTTAGTTGTTTCAACACAGCAACGATTAAGTTAATATCTTAAACCAGTCAGTTTAAGTAATGACAACAGTTAAACGTAATGTAAAAAACGAAAAACTTAACTACGTTTAATAATGAGGAGTTCTATTTAATTTTTGTCAAATTACAGCCAGACATGAATTTATTGGTGTTGATTGATTGATTTTGTGTCATCAACACACCAGACAGGTTGCAGATAAAGAGTTTGAAGCAATGCTATGTCATACAACAATCTCCTAAGCTGTAGACATTTCACAACAAACTGTTCAATCCATCATCTGACACAGAAAAAATACGGCACGACTGCAACATGGCCAGCTGGGAAACATATGGTAAATCTCTGGAGGAGCTGCAGAGATACACGGCTCAGCTGGTAGAATCTGTTGATAGGACAAATATTCATTCTGCTTGCCACAAATCTGGAACAGTGGCAAGAAGAGCATCATTAGTGAATGAAAGCTAAAAAAAAAATTGAATTAGTAGTTTGCCACAGTTTATGTTTATTTTTAGTTCGTAGATGTGCAAAGCTGGCTTTTATTTGTAAAAAAAAATTAAATTAAAATTAAAAAAAAAAAACGACGACAGCCTTTTCCATCCGCTTTCCAAGAAAAGCACATGGGAAGTTTGGTGTTGTAAAGACAAAATTAAAAACTTTCTAAATGTGTGGAAATCTTTAGACGTCACGGCAAAAGGACACATTCAGGAATTTGTTGCAACATCAAACGTGAGTAAATCGTGTTTATTTTCAGTACTGCACAGAATGTGCTTGAAAAATTCGAAAAGCAGACATGCGTAGGAGAAAAAAAGAGCAAGCTGTTTGTTTTGTGTCGACTCCGCACTTGGTATATCTTACGTCAGAGATGTGCAGCTTAAACACACACACACACACACACACACAAAAAAAACTCAGAGAATGGAAAAAAAAAACTTTGAAAGCTTTGCAGAGATAATAGTGAACTATTCATCGTGTCATGTTTAATAAGATAACAGGAAAGTCTGGCTCTTTGTGCAGCACTGTAGACCTGTACACACAAATACAGTCCCTCTTTTTTTTTCTGGCACAAGACACATTAAAACATGCTGTACTTGTATACAGTTTTATGGAAATGTCTAAGAAAAAAAACTAACAGCCTAGTAAATGGCTTCAGTCTACTGTAGCAGCTGCTGAACAGTATGTTTCACTTTGTACTCTCAGGCTGTTGCACAACCTCGGGTCAGATGTGTGTGAGGGAGGAGGAGGAGGATCTCCTCAGTCTCCTTCCTCTCCCCCTCTTTCTTTGACCATGAAACACGGCAGTATCCGCCCGCTCAACAGGGGCTAATTGTATAGCATTCCTCTGATCCGGAACCACAAACACAAGCAAAAGTACAGTGATAAAATAGAAAATTCAGTTTGATCCCAGGAAGTCAGCGGGTCTTATTTGGTTGTTTATGAAATCAGTTCAGGAAAAAGCATCCAAATCAAAGTACTTTTAAAATGCTCATATCCTACCAGAAGTTATTTTCATATTAATGGAGAGATCTGATCCCTCTTGATGTCAAAAACATCGAGAATTTACACTTAATCAACTGCAGTAAAAGGAGCATTTCATATTAAAATGAAGCTATTAATTAATCCCACCTGACCAGAGGTCAACACCTTAGCCATTCACATCGTCCTTTAAGTCTCACAGTCCCGCTTTGTTTCACGGCCCACGTCAGACGTCTGAGAGCTGAAGTGGGAAGCAAACCATTCGAAGCACGCAAAGTTAACCCCACACAGACCAAACAAAACATTGGCTCATCTGTGTGTTTGAATATTAATATCGTTCCTAAACCAACCCTTCTGTGGCGTCATTTCCACCCGAGGGCCTCGGCGATGGAAGACGCTGAACAATTAGGAATTCTGTGGGCAATTACTCAGCATCCATGAATGGAAGCACTCTCAGCTGTGAATGGGCCTTTGTGCAACCCCGGCCCAGAGTCGGCCAAGCCTGAAAATACAAGTGAACTCTCCCATGAGGTTAGGACGAGAGATGTGCCATGGAGACGGGCCGGCGTGGCCGAAGCATGAGCCTGTGCCGCGCATGGTGAATGTGCGTGTTGGCACACGGCGAAGGACGAGGCGCAAGCTGGAGGAAGCAGTTTGTTTTAGGTCGCGCAGGAGCTTGATGTGCTGTCCTTGGCGAGCACCAACCTCACATTTGTCAGGCTATTCACCAGTCAGACGGGTATGGATGAGCCTATTGTTGCAGTGTGTTTGCACAAATGATGTGCTTTAAATCCACAAATTCATCAGTGTGTAGTGAGAGCTTAAAAACTAGCATGAAGTTTTCATAGCCACAACAACAATAACAAACCAAAAAAATCTCCTTTGCAGCCTCACCCACAGCATGATGCTGCCACTGGCGTGTTTCACTATGGGGATGGTGTGTAACAATAGAAAAAAAAGTGTCTCTAATTTATGGTAAAATACCTTAGAATTTAACTGTGAATTATATGGTAAGATCCAGAATTTTACCATATTTATACGGTGAAATTCTGGTAACCACAGCTGAAAGGATTTTAGAGACATTTTTATTTTACAGTGAATGTGCATTGTTGGTTTTCTGCCATATGCACAGTGATTTTGCATGTGTTAACTTAAATAAATTTTTCATCTGACCAGAGCACCTTCATTCACATGATTAATAAAAATTTAAGAAAAATCTATTTTTTTTTACCAAGGAAATCAGATTTAAAATCAACCACCTATTAAAAAACTAGAGTTAGTTTTATTAAAGTTTAAATAAATAAATAAATGTAACAGACTCCCAACATTATTCTCAACATCAAGTGTTTTGTAATAACATATGAGTTTAGGTCATATCCTATAAAGGTCCCATGCCCAAGCCAATCACCAAAACATAAGTTTTAAAGTGATAATGGTCGGTACTGTCCATAGCAGAGGATTAATATTACTCTCACTACACACAGACCTCTAAATAAAACTAATATTCTGATCCATCTACTGCATATGACACAACTTTACTTTCAGTTTACACACACAAAAAATGTAGAAGGCTCAGCCCAAGTGTGTCATGGAGTTTTAAGGCACATGAATGAATTCTGGAACCTGATCACCCATTGTAAACCATGAAAAGTGTGGACACGCCTATGAAGCCGTTCATAAAGTCATGTACGCAGAAAACAGGTCATAAAATGAGCGGCCCTGTTTTCCTTTTTAAAAAGATTTCATGAAGATCAATCCAGTGAATATTAGAATTTACAGTAAACGTGTATTAAACACTATAGTTGTATAACTATTGTTATTAAATTGTGGTATCATACCAGTCGGTATAGGTAACTCGGGATTAATTATTTCTAAGGTAGACTGGATTAAATGAATTTATGTAGTTGGACAACAGTAAACCAGGAACCACCTTCGCTCTGTTTTAGTTATGCAGTTTGTTCATTAACCAGGCCAACAGCTATTAGCAATCCAGGCTAATTTCAATGTGTTTTTCAGCAAATCGTACTTTGACACTGTGGCATAGCGTTTGCTGAAGAAAGTTCAATGGTGGGTAAAGTAAAAGTCGCAAGTGCAACAAACAAAACTATTTACTGCAGCCAGCCATTGTTTTACATTCAAGGCAGCCATGTTGGCTTTTGCAATGAGGGTTGGTGATAAAATTGTCTGTATACACTGTATATATATTTTTACTAATAAGGAGCTTTTATTTGTTTTTCTAACTTCAGACATGGAAATTTAAGCCTGTGAGTCAATGCGAAAAGAGTAATTTAACAAAGTCGGTCAACCAACCAGATAGTACCAAAGGATAGGACTGTTTCTATAGGTAGGTAGGTATTTAGGTAGAGATTTTTGCTACGAAACTTAACTTTACAACATTTTTGTAAAACTTAATGTGCATCAGTGAGATAGAGTATGTGATTGTAACATGACAAAATGTAAAAGTGTATCTGAACAGTTTATCTGAATAGTTTTTCCACAGCTATATTATATAGTAAATATATCATTATGGTTTTGCAAGGCATTTCGGGTCTCTCTAGCGCCCTCTGTCGGGCCCAAAGGGAATTGGTTGCCTTTCAAATCTGTCAGTAATCCAGTAGCGGGACAGCAGGACAGCTGAGAGTCCCTCTGGACAAATAACCTAATCTATGTGGGTTAGTAGCGTTTTTGACCCTTTAAAAAGAGCATAATTTAAACTTCAGCTTCAAATAAAGGCTCCAAATCCATTAAATCCATTAAAACAGAGGGTGTTTTCTAAATTAAATTCCCGTGGCCAAAGGGGCTCCCTAAATTCACAGCGTAAACTAGTTCAAGAAGACAACGTGTTCTTTCATATTATACACAAGCCTGTGTCATTTCCAGTCACCGTTTTATTCACAATTTTAAGCCCCAGTTTATCAGCGGTAAAGCACTCGGCAAAAGCTGAAAACTCTTACCAGAAATAAATCTCCACTATGTCTCCATGACGTAAACGCGTCTTGATGGGTCCTTGCTTCTCCAGGGCGTTCAGATTCAAAAGTGTAGCTGTGGTGAGCCGGAGTCCCATCAGAACCGAGCCATGTGCAACATCCTTCCTCTGTCAACAAGGCAGGGAGGTGAAACCGATTTGGTCAGAGTGACGCAGTTTTCCATAACTCCTTATAAATGGATCCAACACCCTGTGAGCGTTTCTGTAACTCCACCCATTACTGCCTTAAAGGGGAAAAATCTCCCTGAACATGAAACATTCCACCATTCATAAAAAAAAAAAAAAAAACACCAGCTCAAAATTAAATACATTTGCTCAGTGGGATTCTTTAAAAATGCCATATTTTAAATGGCTTTTCATTTATTCGTATTCAAAGAAGCATCTTGCTTAAGAGCTTTATGCTTAATGCTTAAAATCTTTTTGTTTAATTAATGGGGCAGAGCAACACCGACCAGCATCACATAACTGTGAAGCACACAGTGAAGCTTTCTTATTTGTGTATTTGTATACAAATAAGAGTTCACAAAAAATACATTTATATATATATATATATATATTTAACAATATAAACTATTTTGTAAGACTGTTCATAATTACAGGTGTAGGTCTTCTGGGGAAAGACTTTAACAGCTTTGCACATCTGGAGAACAACATTTATTCCATATCTAATTTGTAAAGTGACTCAATCTGTGTCAGATTGTTTTCAGAGTGCCTGTGTACATTCATTTTTAATTCTTGCAACAGATTGTCAACTGAATTTGGGGTAGACCTTGACTAGGCCATTCAAACACAAGAACATGCTTTGAACTAATCTTACATTGTAGCTGTATCTGATTGATGTTATTTGCAAACATCAAATAAAATCCAGTCAAGTTCTTTCCAGGTTTGCCCTGTATGTAGCTCCATCCATGCTTCCCATCAACTCTGACCAGAATTGAAATTTTACCTTCTTTTTTCTTTAACACAGTTCACGTTTTTTGTACATTCTTGCCTTTGTCATACTGTCCAGCAATCAAACAGAACCCTAGCATCATCCGTCAGCTCATTCCCCTCTCTTCCTCCCGACAGCCGGCGGTTCTTCATCAACTGAGCTGTCTGCTCACAGAGAAGGTCAAAGGTTGTGGTCTGAAACCCACTCAGACATCTGAGGAGCCTGATTTTCTTCCTGCCCGCCTCCTCCGGCTTGTCAAACCCAACCGTATAATGATCAGACCGCAGAGAACAGGCAAAGAGAGGGAGTGTGTTTCAAATCACTCATAATAACATAAAATCCTACTCTTTCGCTGGAAAAGGAAAAAAAAAAGAAATGGGAACTAGAGCGTGTCGCCCTGCAGGAAGCGGTGGGTTGCAACAAAGAGCTGCAGCTAATTAGAGGCAAGAGTTTCATAAGCATTTCTCCTTGCAGATGTTGCATCCGTCAGAATTCGACAACTATGTGCGTACAAGTGCTTTAAACATCATCTCAATGGATAGGAATTTTAACTATTTAAACCTGGATCTGTTGTAAATGAAGCATTTTTCACGTTTTACTAATGCGCGTGTCTCATAAACAAAGCTGCAGTGTGTCACACTTTAGTTGCAGTGACCACTAACAGATTTGCCGGGGCTAAGAGCATTAGGAGTCAAAAGAATGTGAAACTCAAACAGAGGACAGGTTGACCGTGACTTTGAAAGCAGCACCAGGCATGTCTGCCTGCAGTCTGTGGTGCTGCTTCTAATTACTATTACATGTTTACGCACAGCTGGTTCCTCCATAAGAGAATTCCCTGTGTCACCATGTCGGCAGATCCACCCACACAGACATATTTACCACAGAAAACACATGTTAACACCTCCTTCCTTCCTCTCCTGTTCCACCTCGAGACATTGTTTATTTTCTGACCAGATGTAAAACTTCTTTCATCCTCTCTTTCTTGCAGAGAAATCCTATCTTATAATTTATACTATTATTATTATTTTTTAAATGTTCATCAATATCTTTGGTCAAACTGGCCCTTAAAAGAGGGGGGAAAAATAATAATAAGTGCGGAGGTGAGAGGTGCTACAGATGTGGAAGGTGGGCTTCTTACAGCACTGACAGCTGTGAGAGACAGAGATCTGTGAGAGCAGGAAATGATTTGACCTCTGCTCTGGGAGGCCGGCTTGCCCCAACAACGACTCCCACAGCTTTCAGAATCCAGGGTCACCACATGCGCACACGGAGGCCACCGGCCAAAGTGGAAAACATTCAAAATCATCTTTACATGATGACATTTGAAAAATAACTGTGCACATTTTTTAAAGGATGAATGCTTTTTCCCCCCTTAATTTAAGAAGATAAATATGTGCAGAGGAATGCAACAATATTTATATCCTTTGACCTTTTTTGGTCATATTACAACTACCATCCTCAATGTAGATTATTGGAGTTTGATGTGAAGGTTTGTTAAATAAAAAGCCCCAAAAAAGCATCAGTGAAGAAACAGCGATAAGACCAAGGAACACAGCCAATGGGTCGGGGTCTCAATCTCACCAAGACGAGACTTAAACTGACTGGCGGGACGAGGAGGGCATCACTGGCTTGAAAACTTTCCTTTTTAGACAAGCCTACCCCACTTTTAAATGACAGTTGTTTGTTTTTGTTTGTTTTTATTGATTTTGATAGCTGATTTTATGTTTGTAGATGCACCACTTTGAGATGGATCTACTTTGAGATAAAAATCTCAAAGTAGATGCACCACTTTGAGATTTTTATTAATGAAAAGTGCATTATAAATTAAATTGATTATTATTATTATTATTATTATTATTATTATTATCACTTGGAGAAGCAGCCAAGAAACTGCTCTGGAGGATCTGCTGAAACCTACAGCTCAGGTGTGAGAACAGAACAGAACAGGACAGCTATTAGCTGGGACTTTCATGTAAGACGAGTTGTATTTGGCCAGAAGACAACCATTATTGGACAAACTTCATAAGAAGTCCTCCTTGGAGTTTGGCCAAAGTCATATGGGGGAAAGAAAGTGCTCTAGTGAGTGGAAACCAGCAGAAAACCTCAAACACATCGAGGTGACAAAATGTGTTTTTTGAAGCGTTGGTGCTCCAATGTGGAAAAAAGAGAGCAGGTTTTACCACTATGTCACACCAAGGTCAAAGGTCCAACCACGCATCTCATTGCTCAACATGAAATCAATTAAACTTACTGAAAAGCTATGAGTCTTCCTTTGAGCAAACACATCCTCTGGGGACAGTGGGTGATTTCAAAACCCAGATTTCAAAACAGCATGTGGTGAATGCATTGTGTAGGTTTATGATTTACATTGCATACTTAAAGTGCTATCGCAATGGAGCAGTGATGATTGGAAGCTTCTCCAACACTTTTAAGGGGTGCTTTGATCCAGCTCCATATTTGAAGTGTCTGTTGCCCTGAAGATTTATTTATACCAACGGTTCAAAGTCTGAAGCTCTGTTTGGTCCAGACTAACAAATCCACTTTCCAGTTTCTGCCAGGAAAACGGCTTTCTGTGCTGTCCTTCAGCTTCTGTCTGCGTAAGGAAACACAAACACATGCGGTCAACTACGACATGAAGGCTTCGGAAACCAGTCAGCATCAACAATGCCAATTGATTTGTTTTATGTCCTGTAAAACCTCTCTGTTGAACCGAGTCCACCCACACGCTTTTCTACGCAGGTCATGTCAGAACCATTCACTGATATGTGAAATGTCTCTCATTGTGCAACATAAAATTAAATATACTGTAAGTTTAAATGATTTTTTTGTTTGTTAATTTCGACGTTTTCTTTTCCTCCAGCAGGAATGATGCACGTCTTTTTCTTGTTTGTTTTGTTTGACCTAATGTTGAAATTCACCAAGTTTTACGTGGCTGTAAGGATATGTTTTGTTACATCTTGATCACAATTTTCATACAGGTACAATCTGTCACACTTTAATTTGCAGAATGGGTGTAAATAAAAACGATTATTTAAAGATGGCTCTGGTCAAAAGGTTTTCTGAGCTCTTAGACATGTCAGAAACTGAAACTCCAATAAAAATTGATTATGTTTTAAATCATATTAAAATACATTGGTCTTTGTTGTTGTAATGAACAGAAGGCAAAATGAGCATCAGAGAACAGCATGAAAATTTATGAGATGATCATAAATTTCAGATCTCATGACCTGAAATTTAAAACTGAGGGCCGAGGATGCCCACAGGGCATCTGAACTCTAATTACGATAAACAAAACATGTTCATAGTACCAGAAAATAAAATAAAATTAACCCAGGTTGTAATTTAGACTTTCTTGGTCTTTCACCTCTTTTTCTAAGAAAGATGTTGTTTATTCGACCTTGATGAAGCGAGGCTCGTCCGGCTGTGTTTTGACAAAAGTCAATATTTGAAACATTTGCAGTTCTGACATTGTGTCCTGAGAGCAAAGTCTGGTTGAATCAGACCAAGACACACAAAGTCTACTTCAGGACGGCAGTAGACTAGTCACGCACGATAATGTCTTTGTTTGATATTTATCTACAGCGTGTCTGTGTCATGATTGGTACATGGCATGGTGAAAGCCCACTGACTTCTTGAGAAAAAGACGTGGTCAGCACAGCACTCAGTAACACAAAGTCTTCAAGCATGACACAGACAGTCTTCCAAACTCCTTTCTTCTTCTTCCACTCCCACTCTTTCTTCTTCTCCCACTCCAGCCCTCCTCATCCTCCTCCCCTTTCCGTCTCTCACCTCACTTACTCCAGCTCTGCCGCTTCCTGTTGAGTCACAGCCGGAGCCAGACTCTTTCCATGTTTTACAGTTTACTACGCCCCTCTATTCTTTCCTATTCCACTTCCTCGTTCACGGGTGCCTCTCTCGCACAGAGGAACTATGACGTCGAGAAACCCTCGGGAGTGGAAATTGCTGCCTGGAAGCAGCCAGAAGGAAAGGAAAATCAGGTCAGAAGGGGGCGGTGTGAGGGAGGGGGGGCATTGCATCTTCCTGGCAATGGGGACTGTTTCATGAAGCAAACTGGAAGATTATAGGATAAGCAGCTCCGCAGAAAAATCACCACCTCATTTGTCACAACTTGTCATTAGCCTTTTTCATCAATGGGGAAAAAATGTTACTTTAGGCAAAAAAGAAAAAAAGGGGGGAGCAGTGAAAAAAGCAGCAATAATCCAAAAAGCCTGTTCACTAAATTGGAAGACCTTCACTTTCTGATTGTATGTATTGGAAGACGTTTCAAAGTCGTAGGAAGTGATGATGTAGTGGGGTTAGAGCTCGTGTTAAACATATTAATGGCCTTGCCTGTGTGTGAAGGAGGGCTGAGGGAGGGCAGGGCGCAGGGAAACGAAAAGGCTTGGAGGTGGATGGGTTGAGTCACTGAAAAATGCAGCTGCTGACTCAGTTTGCAAACTTGTCTCCTGGACAATATCTTTAGCGTGTTTGTGTGTAAACCTGTTAGCAATGGAAGGGGATTCTTTCAACCAGATCAGTAAAAAACCTCAGCGAGTGAGAAAGAAAAAATCTCAAATGTGAGTCAGAAATGTGGTCTTTTCTGGCTTACTTTGAGATTTCTCAAAATTTCCATCAAATCACAGCAAATGGAAAAGTAATTCTCTGCTTGAAGGCGTGTCTGTTCACATCACTCCCGTAATCCCATTCTGGCAGCAGGTCAAAGTTTTTTTCTGATTCAACCATTTCGTCACATTTCTCTACACACCCTTCTTTCCAAAGTAATTGTATAACTTGGACAATACAATCTTCAACACATTATGATCCCTCCATGAATATAGAGTGCGGGATACAATATGGAGTTAGTCATCCTGCTTGTGTTGCAAAGGTCCAGGAAGGCTGCTGTTGACATTACGATGTTCACAGGGCAATTATGGACACCTCCCTCCATAATGCAATGTCACGTCCTGATAACAATCTGGGAAGTTGTTCAATGTGATGTGCAAGAGTAACATATAACCGTAGTATGAATCACTCTAGGAGGTTTAAGGGTCTGCTTGCTCAATAGATTACACAGGTTAAAAAATGAAACCGATGTAGACTTGGACCCACATCATCTGAGGTACAACCAATTGAATTACCTTATCATCTTATAATATTATGTTGATTACATGTATAAGGAACTTAGTCCATTTTGCTTCCTAAAAACATCTCAACTGGAGCTGGACAATCATATTTATTTACTATGCCTTTTACACTAAAGAAAACTTCTAAAACCAACCTAACTAACTAACTAACTAACTAACTAACTAACTAACTAACTACAGTACATACATTTTAATTCATAGTTAAAGCGAGGGCTCAAACAGGTATATTCTGGTTTAACTTAGTCTTTCAATGGGTTCCACAAAAGCAATCAGAGAAAAGTTACTAACATATATTGGGAAGTCAGTCTGTTCAGGATTTAGCACTGCGCTAAATCCATTTAAGACACATTTTAAAAACTATTTAAACTTAATACCGTACATTGAGTTGACTAAGCTGGTTAAATTTTAACCAAATGTGACACGAGTCAGCAGTTGACTTACATGGAGGCCTTGTCTCCATCTGATTGCACTGACCTTAACTGAGGCTAGTGAGGTCTGCAGACCTTTACATGTTTTTTTTGTTTGTTTTATTTTTCCTCCTGGATGAGTCTTTGGTGCTCTCTTGGAACAATTTCTGTCTGCCACTTCTGGGACGGTTCAATAGAGTCCTATGTTTCCTCAGTTTGTCAATGTTGTCCCTCACAGTGAGTCTTTGAAGCAGAAGAAGTGGTAACCTTCTACAATGACTCTGTTTCTCACCTGTTGTTGAATTTCTGTGGATCAGGGCTTAATGACCTACTTTGACCTACTTCATGTTCTTAGACAGTCTCCATTTAAGGGATTTATTGATTCTGCATAGTAATCGGACCTGTGTGGTAAGTTCAAATCAAAAGAGTATTACTCACACAGGATTTGACTGGTCTGGACTTATTTCCCTCAATAAATTAATTAAATCAGTGGTTTAACTTATTTTTCCTATGGAGATTATACCTTTGTCAAATATTAAATTTGATATGACTGGAAGAATTGAAGTTTGATTTTTTTTTTAAAAAAGGAATAAACTGGGGTGGTGCCTTTGAAAAATTAGATGCAGATTCCTTTGAAATGCAACACAATTACAATAAGTGACTTCCTTTCTGGAGTTGCTGACTGGGCTGTGTTTTCAGATTGTGGAATGTCAAAGGAAAATGACAGGACAAAGGAGTGGTGGGGGGACCACGAAGCACAGCTGGAAATCTGCTGGAAACAGGATATTACTCAATCCCACATGTCACATAGAAAACAAACTACACACGGTTAGTGTGTATTAAAAATTCACTTTAGAATCAGGTTTTTAATGCTTTCTTTACCGCGAGACACTGACAGCTTCCCACTTTGTGCAATTTTTGTGTCTTCTTTTTAATGCCATGCAATTGTTAGTAAAGCTATGATTTACAAGTATCTGTGGATAAGCTCATTACAGTCATTTAGATATTACATTTTATGTGCAAAACTTTTGCTGAAATATATATAGACACACACACACATATATACATAAAGTTTGGCAGTGATATGAAAGAAGAGTCAGAACAATTCCCACATTAAATTGAACTAAATCCCTGGCCAGAGGTTTAATCTGAGAAGCTGGAGGTTTCTGGGAAATGTGCCAAATTTCTGTGTTGGATGTGAACAGATGATGTGTTATAATTAATTTGAGAATTTAAGTGGTACTTTTTAAAACTTATCTCACCATCTCATGGATAGGAGAGTACCTTACAAAAGTATTAATACAATTCCAATGCTTTAATTTCTTTTTTTAAATGGTGTGAACCAACTCTTTTAGGGTATACCTCGACTAGCTTCGCACATTTAAAAACAAACATTTCTGCCTTTCTTTGCAAAATAGATTACGCCTGAACTCAGAGTGTCTGTAAAAACTACTTTCATTTAGACATAAAATCCTGATTGAATCTTGATCTGAACTTTGATTGGAGCACATCAATATTCTTTCATTGAAACCATCCATTCTTCCCCCTTGCTGTACGATCATAATTTCAAGTTTTTGTGGCCTTTAGACAAATTTTGTTGCCAGGATTGTATTTAGCTTTATCCATCTTCATACCAACTTTGACCCTCTTCACCCCTCCTTACTGTAGAAAGGTGTCACCAACATATGGGGGGAAAAGGTCAAAAGTCATGAAAACTTTAGCAGAAACTGTACATTAAAGGTACTGAATACGTAGAACAGAATACTGGGTGGAAAACAGGTACACCCTTGTGATTTAATCCTACAATACAGTGGTTGACTTAATGAGAAGAAATAAGATATGAATCAGAAACCCATTTACAGAAAACAGAAGGTCATTAGCCCTTCTGTTCTCTGTGAGCAGATAGGTGTGTTGACTATCTTCTGCATTAAAGCAGTTTGACTGCATTTCTATCTCTCTCCTGTTTACTACATCAGTGTTATTGCCCATCTGGGTTATGTGATGAATGTCACATTTTTTAGAAGTTCTAGTGATCACAACACCACTTTTTCGTGGCCAAATTTAGCAAACCTCTGTCAACACATTTAATTTCAACTCATCAATTTCAGAGATGTAAAGTACAATAGTGACACCTAGTGGTTGGAGCGTAAGCAGTACAGATTATTCAGTCAAGATTAGATTAGACTTGGGTGAGAATTTGGAAATGCAAAGTTCAGGGCCAAGTCTAAGCCCAGATCTTGATCTGATTGTGATGCTGTGGTTGGAAAAAAAAGTCCTCAGACTGAAGCATAGACTGGTACCAGACGTGCTGAACCAGAGTTAATTCTGCTGAAGAGCGTATTAGAGGACAGGGTGTCCTACCTACATCAGTAAGAATTACCTTTTTTAAAAAAATGATGGAGAAACTATAAAAAAGAGAGTACAAATTGAAGACCAAATTAAATGAGATTAGAACTTTGGAAAATTTATGGGTGTAAAAATCAAACAATTCAGATTTAAACCCTGCAGAAAAAGTTTACACCCTTTGTTAAAAAAATATAATTTCACCCACACAACTTGGATGCAACACCTGAATCAATTTTATTTGCCGTAGTGCAACCATTGCTTTTAATTTTCTTTAAACTGCAACATAATTTTATAACATAATCAAAGACGACAAGAATCTTAAGATTATTACCAAGATAACCCAAGAAACAAGCAGAAAAAAAGTTTGATGTCGTTGTAAACAGCGACTTGTTCCAAAAGCTTCTGTAGATCATGAATACAATTATGAACCAAGAAAATCACTCAGTTTCCAGAACATTCTTACAGAGGCTGGAAAAATCAGAAATTTTATTGTGTGAAGTGCACAGACATTCCTGCCTTGAAGTCTGATCATTTCAGAAAACAGCAATTAAAAATTCATAACAAATCGAGATAATTACTTCCTCAGTCACATAAAGCTTCGTTAGTTGTGTGTTCATTTTTAGAGCGTCACAAAAAGCTCCTCAGACATTTAAAAGGAACATTACAAAACTAATTAGTAAAATAGCAATCATAACACCAACCTCATAATGCCATGTATGACCGTACATCCTATTTCAATCAACAGAAATTATTCTAGTTATATTCCACGCATGATTTGGATCCTTTTCACTTTAAATTCTTTTAGTAATTTGTAGCAGTTCTATTTAAAAAAACTTGAACAGTGACCTACTGCCGTCTCACTGTCCGGCGCTGTCTCCACAGTACACCACCCGGTCCTCCACCCTCGATCGCTCCGCTTCAAACACAAGCAAGTGGCTGATCAGAGTCTCCTCGGGGCCGGATCGAATCATGGACGGATCGTTGTTCTGCAAACACAAACAAATATCAAAGCACTAGAGACAAAGTTTGTGTAGATTTGTACCCACAGAAACACAATCTCCTTCTAAAAGTTGAGGTTTTTATTGAAGAGGAGTTAAAAAAAAAAAAAATGAGAGCAATGCTCACAGTCACTGCGGAAATAAAAGCGTTCATGAGGTGGTAGTCTGCTCCCCCGTGCCCACCCATGCCGTAGTGTTTGAGCGCTTCGCTGCTTGCCGTGTGCTTGGTGGTTCTCTGGGTCAGGAAGTCAAACACGCATATTTCTTTGCTGTCATATGACATCTCGCCCTGGAAGGACACAGTTTATCAGAGAGCAAGAAAAGAAAACCCAAATACCTTAATTTCAAGACTAACTTGAAAGTAGACTAAATGTCACTTTAGTCACAATAGTTAGGTATTATTATTTTTTTTTTGTTATGTTAATATTTTTTTTGGGCATTTCTTGTGACAATCCAACACAAAAGTATGAATGGTGTCTAAAGCTTTTGACCACACAGCCGATTGCCATCATGACCTGAATAGCAAAATGTGTGTAATCTCATTTCAGTATAAATCCAGCAGTTCATTAAAGACTCTTGAGGTCTGTTAGAGATCATTAATGAATAAACAGCAGTATGAAGATCGACCAAGAAGCACAACGGATCGATCAAGGAGAAAGCCGACAACAAATTTTCTGAATTACAAACCAATAGCTATTGATACAGTTCATTTCTTTCCAGGGTTTGGCTAACATTTAGAAAAATGACATATTCATAAGAAGGAATATGATCTTACTTTACTGCCATATATAGTTGTTCTTCGTTGGCAGATCTCCTCAGTGAAAGCCACCATAGAGAACGCAGCCGTCAAGCCCCCTTCAAACTCCATGTTTACTACCTGCAAGGAAATCACAGATAAACATAAACAAATAAATACATAAATGAATTTGAGAAAACACCAGAAGCAGTGTTAATTGGAATAAGATTACTGTTGCCAGCGACAACCAGTTCAGTTCCCATAAAGTAAATTTAGCTGAACTACTTCTATTTCTCAACGAACAGAGGGAACTGTATTTGTTGTAAAGGAGGAATACTTATTTTTGCAAAAATAATCATCAAACTTGGTCATGTTTCAGTCAGTTGAGGAGACATTACACTACTACTTAAAATGGGTTGTGGTTTTATTTGGTTATCGACTTGGTCAAAATTATCCATCTAAGCTTTCATTTAATCTTGGTTTTAGCAGAAAAATTGGTGTCTTGAAAAGCCGGACAAAAAAAGAACTTTGGATTCTGGAAACCGTCCTGCTGCCTGAACGCTTCTAATGTTTGGGAATGATTTTAAGGTATGACTGACTTTTCCCAATAGAAATACAGTGACATGTTGCACAATATTCAATCCTCTTTCTCCCTTAACCAAAAGTAAGAGATAATAGATAGATGGACTCAAGTTACCTAACATTTTTTTTCTACAATTTTTGAGGCCTCAAAATGTAGAAATCCAGTTAGATACTGGAGATTGGTAACAAAATATTTTAGATAGGCAAGACTGAGAAAGTAATGTACAATGATATACAAAAATAATGAGTTTCCCCAACCTGGTTGCTGCAAACATCATTGTCACACTCATAGACGCATCGGCCGTATGGTCCACTCCTCAGTGCCTCGGTTACTGACTCGATGTCAGGGAGTGAGTTTGGGCAGATGACTGACACCGGCCAGCCAGTGTGACCCTAGCACAAATACATACACATGTACACTGTTTTCAAAATACGCACAGAAAGTGAACAATTCCTTACTGTAATAATAAAGTAAGCTATTTGTGAATTATGTTTACCCGTTTCACTCTGTCCACGTAGATTTTGCATGCAGAGTACGGACAGGTTCCTTCTACTGAACAATCGACGCAGCGATCTCCAGCACCTGTTGGCTGATGAAAGAAATTATTGAGCTAAGATTAATTTTATTGTATTATTTACAGAAGGCAGCAGCTGCAAAGTCAAAGAAACAGTTCATTTCATTTTAAACAGGAAGGATTCAGGGACAGAACTCAAAACATTTCTTAACATCAAGAACAGAGTAAAGGGAGAGAAAGCATTAAGAACCAGATGAACTAATCAGGAAACAGAAAGTACACGCCAAAGGCATGGAGCACAAACAAGTCTGCAGAGACTGGATATACAAATCACCATTAACATTTTAGAAAAACAGATTACAAGTGCGCCAAATTTAAAAGCTTAAAATTGGCAGGGTTTGTTGCTTTCTACATAAACAGATTTTAGAGAGATAACACAACAGACATAAAGATATAAACCGAGCACAATTACTGATAGCGTGGACGCACCTTACTTTCTTTCCGGAAGTGACTAACAGATCCAAAAGATGTGACTTTTACGCACCTGCCAAGGACAAAAGGTAACGATTTATCTTCAAGATATGAAGCCCCCAAACCTAAAGTGGTGTAAATAGTGACAAGATAACTGGAAATGTAACATCTAATATATTGCCGTATGTCAGTATATTGATTAACTTACTAGAGGACCAAACGTGTGTTAATGTCCTGAGCAACAAACAACCCTGGTTTATCATTGACGGATGTTTTTTGTTTACCTGCGGGCTCCAGCCCAGTGGTGAATCAGGTCAATGTCGTGGCACGATTTAGCCAGCAGAGCAAACGAGCTCTCTGCTTCATTCCTCCAGTTCCCTCGAACAAATGAGTGGGCAAAGTGATAAAACCCAACCTAGAATGAGAGTTTTTGAATAAACGAATCATTTATGACACATTGATGCAGATGACGCTTTTGTGCCGCATGAAAAGCAGAGATTTAAATTACTTATATTAAAATCTAAAGAAGCCAATGAGTTCAAAGGTTTTTGCAAATTTCACGCTGATCTTTACCCGTCATGCAATTAGGTGACTCTTGACTTATTAGCGAATGTTCCTACAGAGCACATATGTAACGGTGTGTAAATGCGGTCGTGTGGGATTGGGAATATTTCTCCAGTGTCTTACTGGTTCAAAGTGCTGTATATGGATCACGTCCCCAACCACTCCGGCATCTATGAGCTCCTAGAAATAAATCAAAATCCTTCAAAAACTACTTTAAAAGAACTACTAATGATTGACTGTGCTAAAGTTCACACATTTTAATTACGAAACTACCTTGATCTTGTGAATGAGTGGATCGTATCGGAGGACATGACCCACGGACAGCATCACACCGGCCTGAGTGCAAGCCTCCACTATGGCCCTGCAGTCCTCTGCTGTCGTCTAGGTTTACAAGGAGAGCAAAAGTTAAAATGTAGGGGAAAAAACTTCTAAACTTATAAACACATCCACAGTGAATGAATATTTATTTTAGGGCTATGAAGAAGACATTTTTGTTTATTGCTGTTGTTAATAAAAACTTACTGCCATTGGTTTTTCCAGAAGAATGTGGTAGCCTTTCTTTGCAAAGGCAACAGCAGGATCCTATGAAACACAAACTTGTTAACAAAAACCTCACTGTGGATGACAGAGAAATTTTCCAAATAAACACACCTATTGCATGCACACCTTATGAATGCGATCTGGAGTGCAAATTAGCACTGCGTCTGCAAACTTCTCTCGTTCAACTATGTTTTTCCAGTCTATTAAAAAAAATAAAAGGGAAACAACAATGGTAAATTTTATTATCATAAAATGAAAATCCATTAAATTCAGATTTGTTAAATATTTACCTTCAAACACGTTTTTATCCTCAATTTTGTGATGCTGTTGCATTTTGGTGCGGGCAAACTTTCTCGGATCAGCAACAGCTACAACCTAAACGTGTCATTGTAGACCATTGCTTTAGTAGACTTCAAATCAGGAAGTATTTCAAATATATTTCCAGTTGTCTATACATATTATTTATTTTTATTTAACACTATCCTCCCTCAGTAGCTAATACAGCTACTGTACTGTTTGGGACTGAAAACCTCTTTATGTAACTGATCCAATTCAACAATAAAGCATCCAGCACCATCAATCTGAACATGTGACTTCAAGGATGTGTGTTCTCAGCACCCTACTTTACTTTGCTTTGCTTTACTAGGTGAGTCAACTGGCCTGGTGGTACAGAGACAATTGAAGTTACCCGCTGTGCATTCATCTCCTGTCCTCTGGAAGGAGAATGAGGAACTCCCTACCAGCTCTCCCCCTTTTTTTATTCCTTATCTGAGTTTTGGCCCCCAAAGCCCTGGACACTAACCGGACAATTTAAATATTCTTTATACGGTTTAATTTTCACTACATTACTTATTATATCAATGCTATGTTTATCTGAAGTGCTGAGTTTCTCTCTGTGTTTTGTTTTTACTGCATTTTTAGATTTTTATGTAAATTGCTGTTTGGATTATTTTTATTCTGTGCATGTCTATATGAGTTTGGACAATAAAATGAAATAAAATCACCCCCCCGCCCCCAAACCCTCTATTTACTACAAGTAGAAAATCAAACAGCAGAAGTCAGTAGTTATCAATAAACATTTATAAAATGTTTTTACAGGAGCAGCTTTTGTTGTCAAGTAAATATTAAATGTTACTATAACTATAAAGGCACTCCCCCCCCAGAAGTTTCTGTTTTTTTTTTAAATTCTTTATTATTAAACACTAATAACAAACAATGAGTCAACAAGGGGCTCTCTGAGTCCTGACCTTCATGCGTTTAGGATGAATGAAAGCAAACTGGCCGTAGATCTCTCCTCGACAACCAGCTCCCACCACGATCACATGGACAGGTGAAGACATGCTGGACACCTGGGAACTTTTACACACAGCAAAGCTTGCAAATACTGTACGTCTACCCATATGGATCAGTATCATTTGTACGCCACATAATCAGATACAGCGGCGAGGGCGGCGAGTAGTTGTGTGCCTCTTGTTTCATGAAACAAACTTCCGCACAATCTTACTGTGAAGTAGACGAATGAAGTTAGTGGGTGTGATAACAAAGAGATACAACTGTGTGTTAATTTACTTATGATTCCTTAACTGACCAAAAAAAAATGAAAAAAAGAAATTGGTCAGTTGGTCAGCCCCGCCCAGTCTGAGTTGCCTTTCGTCATTAAACTAGCTAGCTTAAGCGCCGGCAGTATAAAAATGAACGGATCCAATGACCAAAGAACCGAATCTTTATAAAGGCACTATCACTGCTAACTACATTACTATTCAGTTTGGTTGTCATTTGTAGGAAAATGTAAAAAAAAAAAAAAAGATGACTTTGTGGCAAATGCAGGTGGAAGTGAGGCATATCCGCAGCCTATTAAATTACACACTACATTTTCTGGTATATTGTTAATTTAACACAAAGTTGGTCTTTCTACCTGTTTTGTCCCATAAAAGTTTCAGGTCCTGTTAAATTTCTTCTGCGTTGGTCCACATTTACCGACAAAAAAAGGACACAACTATGAAAATATAAGGACAAAACACTTCCACTGCTTCCTGACGTTTGTTTCCTGACTCCGCCTACGTTGTCCACGACATATGTCTGCTGCATTCACTGTACAAGAGTATAATAATATAATAATGAAGTTTCTGTTTTTTTGGTCGTAGATGTACAAAAATGTATTGAATTATGATAAAAAAAATTTAAACTTTTAAATGTTAAGATACTATTTGTAACTTATAAAAAAATTAAAAAATATATATATATTATATAAAATATTATATATATATATATATATATATATATATATATATATATATATATATATATATATATATATATATATATATATATATATATATATATATATATATATATATATAAAACAAATAACTATTTGTTTTTTTATAACAAAAACAAATAGATTAAGTGGAAGAGGCCAAGATTTCTACAACAACAAACGCAACCTCTAGAAAGCTTCGGCTAAATTCGGCAAAACCTCGAGTTTCTCCGGCAAATGCTAACTGCCTGGTCACGTGACAGAACTGTAGCATGACCTCAGCTTTCGGATAGACGGCAGCAGCAGATAAATCTATTTAAGAGCTGTATTAGGTTCTTTTGATTTTGTCAAATATTTTTTTCTTCAGTTCTCATACTTTAATAAAGAACTAGGGTTGCAACTAAATAGCACAGAGTTGTTTTTTTCTGTTTTTATACACCTTTCCGAGTTAGCTTATCGAAGGTTAGCAAGTTAGCTAAAATCGACATGAATATAGACAACGTAAATCAGTCTGTTACAACTGGAGTGCCAGCTACGACCTCTTCAACTTCGAGTAACTGCATCGCAAATGACAATGCAACGACGAACGTCAGCAGCATCCCTTCAGTAACGAGTAATGGTGACGTTTTGTAACTTCGGCTAATGTTCATGTTGTCTGTGCTGTGCTCGGTTTGTTTATCAGTCTGGATGTATTTGTGAAGCCATTTAGCATTACAGAAACGTGCGTAGAATGTATTCCGACAACTGTTCTATATTGAACTATATAGTATAGTACTACTAAATTGTTAACAATCATACTTCAACTTTGTGCATACCAAATATTACAAGTGTTGTTAGTTGCACCGGAACTGTGGAAGGTAGTTTTGCGGCATAAAATGTATTTGAATCCAAGTTAACCTAAACTTGCGTTATTTGGCAAGTAAAAAATTCGAAATCTAAAATGCTCAGAATATCAACTTGAAGTAGAATATGTCTAATTAAAGTAAGGTAACAATTTTAAATCACAAATGGATAATGACTTATCTAAATGGAAACTAAGATTTTTATATAAACATTCTAGAAATATGGGATTTGTGAAAACTTACTCTTTTTTTACTATTTTATGTACTTCACTTGGCTTGAAAATAAATTAAACAACGTATAGACTGCAGAAACTAAACCATCCACTCGGATCATTTTGAAACTTGTTTTCCTTCTAGTTTTCAAGATAAGAAGCCCAAAGAAACTTTGCATAGCATACTTTGAGTTTATTACAAATTGAATAAGGGTTTAATAATACAGTATTTTATAGAATCTGAGAGTCTAGACTATTTCCACCAAGGTTTGAGCTATATAAGTATTGTGGTTTTATAGTCAGAAAGCCAAAGTATCAGTTCAGATTTGACAAGTTCCAAAAAAAATACAAAATGTCTTATAGTACCTGTCTGTAGAAAGATGCAGTTCAGTTTTGACCTTTCTAGCTATTGTAGTTTTTAAACTGGACACTAGAGGAAAGGGGAAAAAGTTAAACTAAACAAAGTTTCATATTTTTTTTCTAGAATCTCTAATATTTATAAAGAATTCAGTTCAAGTCTTGCTATTTTAAGCATTTTATACTTTGAACTAGTTCTGACTAACTTATGCTCCAGATTAATTTGATGCAGTGAAATAAATGGTCTCTCATTTCAAAGTGAATGTAATGAATTAGAATTAAACTTCAGCATGAAGTGTGCATTGATGGAGTAAATTCCTTGGCATGATAATTGATGATAAAAGTATAACAGATTAATTTGCAAGAAAGTAAAACTTAAGTAAAACATTTTTCTCCATAATTGTATACAGTTAGGAGATCAATATTTCCAAAAAGTCATAACATCATCAATAAGAGTTGTTCAGAAAAAAAAGCTAAATGGAAAATGTAAAAAGCTAGTTATGGAAAAAATAAATCTGTACAAGAATATCAAAAATGTATGGGTTTGATTCACAACGTGGGAACTCAAGTAATGTTTAAAGCAACTTTCTCCTCTGTAACATACAAAAATATGAAATGTATGTATGCTTGCAAGTGATTGGATTCAAGTTAAAATAGTAAAATTAAATGTGTTAAACGTGGATAAATAAGAAACTTAAAAAAGGGCCAACTGGAAATTGTGACTTCAAAAGAGGTGATTTTCAAGTTTCTTCCTGCTTCTTCAGCAAAAATAAAACTGAAGTATTTTTTTTCAACTTTCTAACTTCCTAACTTTCAGCTGGAGCTTCAGCCGCTGTGGCGACGCCGTCCGCAGACTCATCGGTCTCTAACGGGGTTTACCTTCCAAGCGGAATCACTAATGGAGACATAAGGCCTGCCGTCTCCACCACACCTCTGGCGGACTTCCTCATGCAGCTGGAGGATTACACTCCCACGGTAAAGACTTTTGTCGAAGACACACATCCTCTTAAAAGATTTGTGGGCTGATCATTACTGAGTAGCAGCATGCAGTAATGGTTACTCATTCACAATCCTATCTGAGAAGATGCACCCTGTGATCCTTGTCATGTTTTTTTTTTAACATAAGTTGAATTAATTCGGGGCTTGTGTAAATACATTTGCTAAATTATTGTTTGTACATTTGGTTGTAGATTCCTGATGCAGTTACAGGATACTACCTCAACAGGGCAGGCTTCGAGGCTTCTGATCCAAGAATGTGAGTGCAATACACTGGGATTACCTACAGGAGTTTGGCTGCATGTGTTGTCAGTTAGTCTCAATCTAAGGCCTGAGCATCATTATGAAAAAACGGCATTAAATTTGCTTGCTAAAGAAGTTGTTGTATAAGATTAACATTTTTGAAAAATTATTAGTGGAACTGAAATAATACGGTTGTAGAATAATCTTTTTAGTTCTCTATTTGTAGTCACCTTCTGCTGTCACTGGAAAAGCTTTGCACCCCTAAAGAGTTGTATTTCTGGAGTAATTAATTTAGCACCTAAAGTAAAAGTAGACACAATACGCATCTCTGAAGTTTTTTTCACCCAAAATCTTTACTATAAATTATGTTATTTCATTTTTTTCTATAAAAAACTCCTAACCCATTTGTTTTCCAATTTTAGATTTGATTAACTTAAAACAAAGGAGTTACAAACTTTTTTTCAGAGTCTTTAAAGATGTAATGAACTCTGAGGTTTTTTGATCACCACTCCTGTGAGGTTTTTAACCATAGAAGTCAATGATTAGCAAAAAAAAAAAAAAACAACAGCAAAAAAGCTGTTGTCAGCACAAAAAAAAAAAACCATAATTAATTTATTTGGTATCTTTGCAGAATCCGCCTGATCTCCCTGGCTTCTCAGAAGTTTATCTCAGACATTGCCAACGATGCACTGCAGTACTGCAAAATGAAGGGAACTGCTTCCGGAAGCTCCAGGAGTAAGACGAAGGTGAGGCCCGAAGTAGCACTTTGAAACTCAAGTTTATCAGTGATACTAATGGAGGATATTGATGGCTATTTTGTGACTCCTTTTTTGTCCTCCTTTTCTGTCCTGTAGGATAAAAAGTACACACTGACAATGGAGGACCTGACACTTGCCCTCTCTGAATATGGCGTGAATGTCAAGAAACCTTATTACTTCACATAGAACTCATTACATAAACCTTTTTGATTGTTGGTAGCAATGGGTGTCCTGCTAGCCTCCTAGAGTCTTCTGCCAGCTTTATTGACAAATGTTTCTCGACCATGGTTTGGTACAGCTTTGTAAAATCTTAAGCTCGTCATTTTTTGTGAAGCTTTCTTTGCATTTAGTTAAAGTGTAGAATTTTGTTTTATGATGAAAATAAAAATATTTCCAAAAAAATAAAATGTTTTCTTTGAGTGATGAAAAACACAAAGTGCATTTGCCTCAAGTTTACTTTTGTTACCCTATGTGACCATCAGAGGGCACCCTGGTGCAAGCGCTCGCTTTCGCGCTTGTCTTTTGTGTCGCAGTATTTACACTGTCTCTCGTGAGCCGCCGTCTGTTTCATCTGCGCGTGCGCTGTATACTCGGACCATTCAAATGATTCATGTGTGAACTTCGTATATATTTTTAATTTACTAAAGCAGGCAGAGCACAAGAAATGTCTGTTCAACCATCCAACCCCAACAACCCGATTGTCTTCTTCGACATCACCATAGGAGGACAGGTGAGTTTAAGTTCCCCGCTAACGTTGAGTCGACGTCACTGCTAGTCACCAGCCTCAACTTAACGTGACTTTCACGGGAAAATGTTGCTTTTTGAGCTGCTTTAAATGCGTCCAATTTACGCCAGTTCAGTTTCTATGCGTATTTTGCAACAATTAGCGAGAGCCCGACATACTTTCTCTAACAGTTTCTCCTTTGCGCAGCTAAATGTAGCTGTGTAAAGCAGACAGTCAGCGCCATAGCAGTGTGTACATAGCTACACATGGAAAAAAACGAAAGATTTTGGAGGCGCTACTAACTTTTTCCTCAAAGGTAAATGTGTTTCCAAGGTGTTATTAGATGTAATAAAAACGCATTAGGTTCTGTTTTTGTGGCTCACAATACAGCACCCTAGTTAATAGCTTTCCCTGTTCTTTGTTACTGTAATGCCCCTTAAAGCATACATGAAGGTTTATTCAAATAAACAGGTAAGAAAAAATCAGTTACTACTAGAACGAACATTATTAACTATCAGCTAGAGATTTACCAATCAAATCGGCCTGTGATTCTCTCTTATTGGTGATGGGCAGGTTAAATGATGAAACATTTTGTTTTTTTCCTTGTTCAATACATCCATCTAAATGGAAACCTCCCACAGTTTAGTTAGTATATGCACCAACTTACCACTTGTACCTTGATTCACTTTTGTTGCTTGGGAGATATTGTTTAATTAATAAATGAAGTTAATCTTGTAATTCCTTTGTTTCTGTTTTGAGAGATTAAAAATAACTCCCTCTGTCCAACAACCTGCAGCACAGTTCTGTTCTATAGTAATGGCTACACCTCTTAAAAAATGGTATGTGCCATAAACAGCCTTATCAGTTCAACTATAAAATAGTCACTTTGTGATTTTCACAGTTGCACAAAACTATTTTCATTTATTTTAAAGTCAACTATTTTAATAAAACAAATTTCTGTAAAGTCTGTCACCAACATCATTGTGCTCTAAACATATATGTGAAAGGTTAGACTGTGCATTAAAATATAGTGGAATATCATAAAAACCCTTTTAATTTGATTTGATAATGACTTTATGGTGTCAAGGGATTTTGCAAATCCCTATTTAGAGTTGAAGTATTTTGCTTGGCTAACTTTTGGCTTTCAAGCTACTTTGACACTTGGGATAATATAAGACACATTGTGCAACCGTAGTATTTGTCAGTCACAAAAGATATTTGAACCTTTTGGTGACACTTCTAGAATCAGAAGGGCACAACACAACTTGCACCCAAACTTACCTGGACGATTGCTGAGTCGGGTGAAATGTCCAGACCTCTTGTTGTTACCTCGGCGCTTTACATTTCGCACAATATATTGTCACAATACAGTGTTGGGTTAATAACTGGATGGGTGCTGAAGGATAAAAGCAACACACACTAAAATTAAAAGATATTGGAGGATCTGATAAAAGTTTATTGTAGAACATTTTCAAAGGAAAATGAAGGAAACGTACAAATCTATCAAGAGGAACTGATAAAAATATAAAATGTTGCCTGGGAATATAGGTGTGCACAGCCTGAAATTATGACTTTGCATAATCACTTTTCCTTTTAATTATAATGTTTAACCTTTGGGTACACACCTAACATAAAGTATATAAAACCTGATCAACCAGAGAGGTACAGCCTTTATGACACATCCCTCATCCCTACTGCTCTCTGTTCTGGTTGAGAGCGGTAGGGAATCATCCGGTCCTTGTGGCAACAAGGACATGTACGTTTCAGCATCGTAGCAATATTGCATCTAAAAGTACAGAAGAACGTCTTCATGACTGAAAGCTTACGTCTTTGGAATCGCCGAGCTAAAGTTCAGAACTAAAACTGACAGAGAATCATCAGGTTCACCTCAATAGAGATTTTGAGAACTTTCGCATGATCAAGGAAGTAGTAGGTATTTCCAAATTAAAATGTGGGACGTACAGCCTTTTACGACATAAAATGAATACTGAAGTTGAATCAAAAGGTTGTGCACATTTTTGCAACCAAATTGTTAATGTTTCCTATACATTTATGCGCCAACATAAAAATATGAGCTGTTATTTGATGTAATATTGCTGTTGTGGCCAATAACCGGTATTTACCGTTAAGATATATATATTTTACTACCCATTTGACACCTGAAAAAAAAAAAAAAAAACAATCACGCTGCTAACATCATCACTGCTGCAGTTAAACTCCCCACAATTCAACGCTGCATCACTGTCACATGACCAACCTCCAGCCTTTCCCTCCAAAGACAAATTGCAAGAAGATGGAAAAAATATAGCTTATTGACCCAGTTTTATTTATTGAACCAATACATGCAAGCAAACAAATGACTAAATGATATTGTCTGATACCATTGTTAAAGCAAATATATTGTTGAGCCCTAATTTTCTATTTTTAGTTTTTATCTTTTCTGTCTCAGTTGTTTTGCAGTTGAATTATATTGGATACATCTTACATTAAAGGTGCAAAAAATTCTAAAATTCCTCATGTTTTGCATCGCAAAACCTAAACTGCTAACAGGTGAGTGTAGTGTAAACTTCTGACATCTCCTTTTAAGCTATAAATAGTATGCTATGGTAAATGTAACTGAAAGTGGAAATATTTCTGAATATTTTTGTATTTTCTTGACAAACATGTATCAGTGGAGTCCACAAAGTTAAAATAAAAGAAGATAAAGTGATCTGCTACATTTTGTAGTCATTGCAAATTTCCTACCATTGCACAGTAAACAGTTGCAACATTTTGCTGCGAAGATCAACTTCAGAATCCTGGATCAAAATGGCACCAGCATCAGTAGGCACACTGTCAAAAGTAAACAGTTCATTTAAAGCCGCAGTTAATCACCTCTTGGCTTCTGGAGAGGACGATCTGGGATGATCTGTTTCCGAGTCTGGCTTTAGTAACATTCAACCACGAGCAGGATGAAGCAACAACCACAGATTCAGATCACTGATCCATTCATCAGGACTTTCATTTAGTCTGCATGTCTGTGTCTTTGGGCGATTTATTTATTTTTTCTACACGTGAAATGAGATGCTCTTCTTTTCACATGTTGGATTAAACACAGCAGTAGACAGCAGAGATTGTCGTATGTCTTTGCTCAAGTGCCAGTAAACCTCCCACAACACACATGCTGTCTGGTAGACTGCTGCAAGGCCCCTTTGTGTGGCTCTTTGCCCAGAACACCAAACCCACCAGGAGGCTGTTGGAGCACTCCAACCACAGAAGGTTTACTCCGAGGTGTGCGGGTACTCCAACGCCGCAGATCAGACAAGAGACAGACATCACAAGATACGGCATCCAGAACAATATGAAGCCGAGTGTTATGCTGAACCACAGAGGAGGCCTCATCAGGCTGTTCTCCTCCAGTCTGGTTTTTGTTTCTGGGTTGGGCTTCCAGGTTGAAGTGAGGAGCAAACCGCTCCTCGTGTTCTGCTGCTGCTCCCGAGCTTCAAGGATCCTGTCGACTTCTCTCACCCACTGGGGAATTCTGGACCAAAATGGCACTAGCGTCAGTAGGCACGCCATGAAAAGTCCCAAAACAAAGGCTGTGATCACTGTTGACTCTGTTACTTTACAGAGAAGCACGTTTATCTCCCCCGAAGAATCCAGTTCCACCAGTCCGGCGTAATTGGAGTGAACTGAGTTCTGAAGAGCAACCGCCCAAACCACCAGGGTCAGGATAACATTTCTAAATGTTTTCCATGACCCTGAGACATTGCTCATGAAGATGTCATCTAAGCAGTAGTCAGTAAAGCCCAGGATCAACATAGGGAGTGGCAGAACTCCATATGTTGTTGAGGCTGTAGCCAACAGGAAGCAGGTTGTCGCCAATGACTTCTCTGGGCCGAGAAACCAGGCGGCTCCCATTAACACTGTAAGAAGAAAATCAGCCAGCAAGACGGACAGGCTGCAAACGCTTAAAAAGTACATGTACTTTTTCGGGCTGCATGAGTAAAACACGGCCGTTTCCAATCCAAACTTGACGAGCAAAATCAAAAAGTACTTCTTGGTGTTGTCTGTGTATTGGTTGGACGCCTCGTCCCACTGCTCGATGATGGCAAACATTTTCGCAGTTAGACTGTTCTCCAAAGACGAGGAAGACTCTGGAAGCATTTATGTGAAGAGTTTGGAGTAAAGGTGCTCCAAGAAAAATCTGCAGAGGAGAAAACAGAATCCTTAGATGCGTTTCTCATGAATTTAAAACTTCTTAAAATACTGTTTAGTTGGAGGTACTTTCTTTGTCGTAGTCAGAAAGGACAGTCTAACGGAGATCATAAGTAACAAAAACTGATCATTTATAAAGAGTAGGGATGCAAAGATCTATCTTTTTATTACCAATCCAGTGTTTTTATTCTCAGAATTTCTACAGATTCTCTGCGTGAACGTTTTATTTGATTTGTTTTATTAATCTCAAAAACAGGCCATCATGTTGATTCCTTCAGTGTGAATTTTCTTTAATGCAGTAATTGAATTCCTCATTCTCTGTTATTGATTGGTATCTTTCACTTTTAATTCCTCATGATTCTAAATTACTAGTGTTTCTGTCTGTTTGATTGTACACTTCTGATAATTTCTTTCCATTTCTCTTGTGGTTAAATGTCTTTCTATTTTTAACCTCTCTAAAGCACTTTGTGTTACACAACACAACAGCGTTATTCTCTACAAGCTATTTATAGCTAGAGAGCCTCAGTGTATTTCTTTGCAAAGCCCAACAATTTCCCCTATTTGACTTATAAGATTAATTTTTAAGCAGTTTCCTTTACAATTTGATAATCAGTAATCAGGATTTACAGGATGATTCATCTGATACCTTATTATATATATAAATACTTTTTCAGTCATTTATAGAAAGTGTTGCAGCTGTCCAGAGGAAATCTTGATTGTGATCAACAGGCATCTAAACTGATTTTTGACTTTTCATGTCTCTTTTGGCCCTAAATTATCAGATAAATTTGTCATTTGTAGTCTGTGTTCCTTGGATTGCTGCTTGTTGGGCGTTCCTCATCACCACCGTTTTTAGACGGGTTATAGTCCATGATTAAACCTTGCAAATGTCTTGTGGTATACTTGACCTGCTGATACCAGAAATTAGTGTAAAACCAATTTGCTCTCAGAGATTGGCCTCTGACTTTTAACTTTTTGCTTGCATACACTTACAGCAAAATCCTAAAAAAACGGTTTTAATCATCTCAAATTTAGGCTGTAAAATGATTTTGGTATGCCTAAATCTTCCACCAGTATAGGTATTCAAGTTTATTTAGTTGCCTCTTAAGATTGTATCTCCATTGCTTTTTTCACTGACATTTTGTTTTGAGAGTTATGCGTATCGTGCAGGTTGGCAGGCAGCCCTATCTGAAGGAATTTATTGCTCGTCATTCAGCTGTTCTCAGTTCGTTGAAGAAAACAGACTGGTGTGTTTTGTAATTAATTGCGTAGGGAATTCACAGACTCCTTCAACAAAATGAAGGATATAACGTTATGGAAACATTTTGATTGTTGCTGTCAATGGTTAGTTTTCTAAAATTACTCAGTTAATCCCTTCATCTATTTGTACCAAGAAATTGCACTGTTGTGCCTTCTTGTTTCTGTAACTGAAATATAACAACCAGAAAAATAGATTACTAGCTAATACACTCTTCATAATGCCACACTCTAAACATTTTTGTAATTGAGACATAGCAGAAAGGAAAATTCCTTTCCTGATGCACATATCTTAATGCTACACTCAAAAATTATATATACTGCTCTACATTTTACCAACCAAAAAGACATGTCTATGTGTCTTTCAAACAAATACTTAGACAGACAAATCTTTTCCAAGGCATAATGCATGTAAAATACGTTAAGTGTTCATGAGCTGTTTACTTTTTTCTAACTGCCTAAATTCTTGGCAGTTACAAAAAGCTACCAGAGAAAAATTAAGTTTGATAGTGAAGATAGTTTGCTGCTGACAGTGCTCACTCAATCATGTTTGTGCAAATGCAATATGACAAAGACCGCTGGTAATGTGTCACACCCTAATCAAACTTTAAAGCTCACAAATTTTAGCTAGGGTTAGCATGAAATTAGTCATAAATTTAGCTAACTATGAACTCAACTACCAGCTTATTGATGGGACTTATTTCCACTATAAACTAGGGCTAAAACGATTCTTCGAGTGATTCGAGTACTCGATTATTAAAATTCCTCGAGGAAAATGTACCTGCCTTAGAAACCTGTTAAATGATGTTTTATTATTCAGCACACCGTGTTCCGGCCGGGTCCTTATTTGCGTTCCGCCGCGCTCCGCCTGTGTTGGCTAACTGTTAGCAGCGCAATGTCCAGTTTTCAAGTTGGGCCTGGGAGGATTTTACTGATTCATGATAATGTCCGGGGTTTTTGTCGTTTTTCGGGGGACCAAAAAAGCGACAAATTTTATAAAAACGGGAATTTTTATATATATTATGATTAGAATGATTAATTAATAATGGCACAAATAAATAAATAATGATTAATACTGAATAATATATATTGGATGCATGTTTATATGTATGTATATATAATGATTAATTAATAATCGCACAAATAAATAATGATTAATACTGAATAATATATATTGGATGCATGTTTATATGTATATTTTTTTAATGAAATTTGTGCAAATTAATTTGTATTTAAGTGTAATTCTATAAAATAAATTAGATGTTAACTGACAGTTGTGGAGTGAAATATTTGTCTTGATCTTTGTTTACAATCTAAGAATTTTTTTATATAGGCTTTATATGTAGCCTATATATAGCCTATTTATATAGGCTATATATAGGCTATATAGCCTATTTATATAGGCTATATATAGGCTACATATAAAGCCTATATAAAAAAATTCTTAGATTGTAAACAAAGATCAAGACAAATATTTCACTCCACAACTGTATATATAGCCTATTTATATAGCTATATATATATAGCCTATATATATAGCCTATTTATATAGGCTATATATATAGGCTAATGATTAATATTATTTAATATTAATCATTAATATTTATTAATCATTAATATTCATTTAATGATTAATATTACATAAATATTAATCATTATTTATTTGTGATTGTATAGTTGTATAACTATGTATTATTATAATAAATTATACACACAGCCGTTCACAATAAATTATCCACGGCAGTGTGCTTTGTAATTTGCTCATCATACATCGATATCAGAATATTCCATTCCTATTCTATTGTTATAGCCACTAATCATATTTAAAAATGCTGAACTATGTATTAAAAACATACTTAAATAATACAATTGTTTATAAATGTAGCTTTGATAGATGTCTGAATATAGTTTCCAGTAACAAAAAAGTGTGTTTTGATCTATTAAATGCGCTGAGTGGAGTGGTCTACCGCTCCAAGATGGCCTCCCTAAATCTCGTCAGCGACAATAGGCGAGAGCGGTGCATGAGGCGTCTATCCTTATATTATGTCTATGTCATATGGTACTACTGTATATGGAAATAGTACCATTGCAATCCGGAAGTGAAGGGGGCGCTATTTCCTGTATTATCCGCGTTCTCCCATTAAAATTTTCTTTTGAAATCTGTGATATATCTTAACCTTTAGGAAGGAGTTTCTCTCTCAGCATGTATTTGAACTTCAATATTTTATTTACATAAGCGCAGCTCACAGTTTTTAACAAATTCTGTAGTTTTCGGTGTACTTCTAAATCTGCTCCTTAGTTTCATCTTTTCGGGGTTTACTGCTGCCTCTAGAGGCCTGGCGGTGGTAACACAGCTAAAATAATCACGTTACTAAATCAGAATACCAAAGTCTTTATTATTTATTATTAATTCTGGCATTACTGGAACAGTAATAGATAAATTCCCTAACAAAAGAACAAACCTTTCCATATTCTTAAGGAAGTAGAGCTAATTAAATGACATAAACAAGACCTGAAAGCGATTCCAGTTTCACTTGATGGCCAACCTGTTGGCAAATTTTAAATTTCTTGTGTCATTCCTGGACAGTCAGCTCAGCTTTGCTGAAAACACTGACTATATCTTTAAAAACTGTCCCCAGAGACTCTATCTTTTAAGAAGATCTTGGGGTTACCCAACTTGAGGTTGTGTTAAAATGTTAAAACATTCTAACTAGAATTTTAACTTAACTCAAGTTAAAACAACATTTTAACTCAAGTTTTAACTTTTCATCTCCTCAGCTGGTTTGGTTAACAGACAATCTTTTAAGAATACTTTGAATGGCAGGTATAACAGCAGATAAATAGTGGTGAAACCAAAAACAACTCTGTCTAAACTGTTTGCTGAAAGAACATGGAAGACAGCAAGAAATATTCTAGCAGAGAGCATCCATCGTCTTTATCAGCTGGAACTAAGGAGCAGATTTAGAAGTACACCGAAAGTTACAGAATTTATTACAAACTGTGAGCTGTTCTTAAGTAAATAAAAGATTGAAGTTCAAATACATGCTGAGTGAAACTCCTTCCTAAAGGTGAAGATATATCACAGATTTCAAAAGAAAATAAAAACGGTAGGGCGCGGATAATACAGGAAATAGCGCCCCCTTCACTTCCGGAGTGCAATGGTCCCATTTCCATATAAGGTATGAGACTGACAGTGGTCCGTCCCCGCCCCTTTCTGTTTGCTGCAGCGAGGACCTTCTCGGCTGCTTTGCTTTAGATGCGTAGTTTTACTGAAAATACCGGAAAATAAATTTCATATCATCCCGGTTCACAACCAAACCAATGGGTGGCGAAGAGCATCGTGACGTTACATACCTGGGAGATGCGTTTCTCTGTGTGACGAATGCAGACCGTGTACACGAACGATATAAATGGCTGTTCATCTATTAAACTGACAGAAGATGAATACATAAACCAAAAGTTGGAAAATAGACATTTTTTTTATAATAGCCTCACAAATTGCGTGAGGCTGCCTCTTTATTATTACATTGAATATAATTTCAGATTTTTGTATAACTTTTCATCAGGTTAATTTAAAGTGAGCTACTATTGTTACAAGTTAATTTTCTAAACTACAGAAAAGTAATTAAGGAAGCTTAAATGTGGACAAATTGGACTGATATTGATATGTGATAGTAATACTGCTGTTATGTTAGATTTACCAATGTTTTATCTTTTTTTTATCCGATTACCCAATTAATCATAAGAATAATCGATAGATTACTCGATTACTAAAATATTTGCTTACAACAGCCCTACTATAAACTAATTAACAGTATTTGACCAAATGGCTTCACAGTTGTCAAAAAGTAAAAGTTTTCTTCTGTAAATGATCATGTAACACTTGCAGCTCTAAATGATATTTATTTAATTTTGGATTGTAAAGTTGCAGACCTCTGCTTTAGGCTATAAAGTCAAACCACGATTATCTGGAAAGGTTTTAAAATATTATTAGATTCAACTTACTTTGAATTGCAGAAGTCCTACATTTCCTCCTCTGTTAGGAAATATTTGCTATCTGAATAAACATCCTGGCTGATTTCAAGCTGTTAAAAGATTTTCCTGTTTTTAAATTTTTTTAAAAATTTAAACCTGTCATACTGGAAACTGGCTGAGACGTTTTTTAAATGATGCAGACTTTTCTTTTGTTTTACGCATAAAATACCCTTCAGTGTCCCTTGCCATCAGGTCTACATTTGAAGCATTTATACATTTCCTGTTGCAGCTGTGTGGATACAATCTTTCAATTCTTTAACACCAGTATCACATTACTTGTCTTGTACACACATTAAATTTTAGCCTTTGCCTCTTGTACAGCAAATACTCAATACGCTTTATGAAAGACAATAAATGTCATAATAAAGTTAAATGGTGAGTACCTCTCTGCTTGGTGTTATTTTTTTCTTTAGCCCAGTAAGCCAGTCCAGCAGGATGTAGTTGATGTTGTTCCTCTGTGAATATTTCAAGTGGAGTAACTCCCTTATAAACTGCTCCTTCTGTGGCTCCACCTTTTCACTTTTGCTGCAAATGATCCAGGGCGACACACCTTTGAGGTTTTCAAGCAAGCCTGCCATTTAAGTTTGCTTTAGGTAACTCCTTTTTTTACTATGATTGTTTTTTTGTTTTTGTTTTTCTTTTTTTTTTACCTGTAGTTTGTAGCTCATGTTTTCTAAAATAATTGCCTGGATAAAGTCACTCCCTGTGTGCACATTTAATTTGCACAATTACTTTATTGTTACAACATGATTCCTAGAAAAGGAGACGCGTTTTGAATATTGGAAATCTGCGGTTGCTTCTCTGAAATATTGTTGTCTCAATAGTAGTTTTGGCTTAAGTTGTTTTTGCTCTGTGTGTCTTGTTTGCTCTCCATGGGAATCTTCCTGTTTTGCTTTGAGCCTTGTTAATTAGGGACGAAACCGTGGCAGGATTCCTGGAGTTTGAGTTCTGCGACATGATAGTTGAAACTCTTGTTCTCCCTTCTGTACAGCACACACCTGCTGCCTCCTCTCAAATTCATCCATTTCTTTTTATCCTACTTCCAGGAAGAGACAAAACAGGTTGAAATTCTTATGCTCGTCAAAAGATCTGCTTTCTGTCAAGCGAAAAACAGTGCAATGTAAGGTGAATAATTCCTACCTTCTGCGGACGTTGGACCGCGGTCAGAAAAATCCTCCCTCGGGTCAGGAGCGCAGTGTTTGACATTTGTATCGTCTCGACATCCTTATCTGCTTTATGTTTTTGCCTTTGCGTCTTTGTACAGTCTAAATAGCAGGAGTAGGAAATCCAGTAGCTTTTTTGTCTTTGAGTTATTTGCATTTAGGGGAGGGAGGGTTGTCACTGATGTCGTCAGGACAATTCTCTTTTTGTGTGCTCGTATGTCTGTGTGAATACATTTATACACACAGACATACACATTGTATTGGACGTCCATGGCTGTCCTGCATTATCCAATTTCCTGGGGAAGAGAGAACAAAGCTGACTCATACATTTACTTTTATTGTACACACATGTACAAGCAAGCAAAACAAATATATTCTTTTATGTTTTAAAGCTTAACGTCAAGCCTAACGTGTTCTTTATGTTATTGATTATGACTTGTAAATTATATCAGAACTGATCAGTTCTCCTACATGTTATTTTAATTACGGCGGTTGGTATCTGTAACTAGTTCTTATACTTTAACTCTTAGTGTAAGACAAACAAATCTGGAAGAAGGTCAAAATTAAAAAATTTCCAATAAGCTGGTTGTTTAAGTGTGCACACCAAAGTATATTGTTGAATTTCTGATTAAAATTCAGCATGTGAATCGGAAGGAGTAGTTCCATCTCTCACTTCATCACAGGGTATTATTTGGCCCCTCTTCTTTGAAGAAGTATTACAAATTGATCACAATTTTAAGATGTTTCTTGTCCACAGCTCTTTTTTTCAGGTGAATCCAGTTTGTTGGGTTTAATTCTAGACTCTGAATCACTATGAAGCTCAGAAATGAAGTCCTTTCTTATCTGTAACTTTCTAATAGACATCTTAAAGTTTTGGCTCTAACCAGACATTAGTGATTGTACCTCCACAAAAAACTGACTTCAATCTGGAAAAAAAGGTAATCCCAGATTATGACACCACATACTGTACTATGGGTACTTTGGGTACAGGTCTATATTGGTAATTTATAGTGTAGTTTCTGTGTTCAACATACTTTTTGGAATTGTGGAGAAAAGTTTAATTTTAGACTAATAATACATTTAAACAAGGCTTTGAAATATTTAACCAGACTTGGATATTTTCTTTACTTAAAGATGCATCTGTTTGGCCACTTCTAAGTTCTAACAAGTGGAGAAAATGGGATATTACAGTCATGTTTCAAACTCATGTTCAGTCACAGTGGGGGGATATAATAATTTTTGAATGGAGGGGTCCTTAATTTTCATTGAAGGCTCACCTCAAATGTAAGATACCCAGAAAATCACACTGTTTGAATTTTAAACAGTTAATTTTCAATTTACTGTAATAAGTACTTAGCAGGGCAGAAAAAAATTGCGTTGTGTTTGATGCTGAAACCTTTATTTAAAATTAGGTTTGCACACACTGCAGCAGGGATTTTGATTCACTTCATCACACAGACCTTCTCCAGATCTTTGCAGTTTCGGAGTCTGGCTAGCAGCAGTTTTGGCTCCCTCTAAAGATGTTCTATTGGGTTCAGGTCTGGAGATGGGCTCGGCTGCTCCAGGAACTCAAAGTGCTTCTTAGAAAGCCACTCCTTAGTTCCCCTGCCTGTGGGGTTCAGGCCATTGTCATGCTGAACGACCCAGCCACAACTCTTCATCAATGCTCTTACCGAGAGAAGGAGGTTTGTTGTGGTACAATAAATTTGCTGCGGGTATTAATAACTATTATGTGCCAAAGTCGATTGTTAACCGAGTTAGTAATTCGGAGAATTGATTAATAGGTCAGGGCACAACCCGATTATTAGCCAGATAGTTCTGTCCCTGTCAATTATTGTTATGGATTTCCCGACGGTTGAGGTGTGGTATTGTAAAACAATACATAAAGGAGTGACCCAATGGAGTTGTATATGTGTGTACAAGTCCAGCACACGCATACAAAGAAAAAGGCAAACGTTCGCTCTCAGTCTTGCAGTCGAGGTGAGCAATCGCTGGGAGCAGCAACTCCTGTTTTGTCTTCTCAGGCCAGTGGAGGAGCAACCCCTTCGTCAACATTATCAGAGACTTCTTGGGAATCTGCAACTCGTTCCGATCCTTTCTTTTAATAGGTGAAACAAGCCAAGTTCAGAGTTATTTACTATTCCATTTATTTACTGGATACACAAACAGCCAAATAATTAATTTTAGGTCCAGGGTTTCGCCAAAGACACAGTCTTCTACCTGAACAACGAGGTCAAGATATTGTGTGCGTTTCCCTACCGGTGCCAGCTAGTGGTACCGGAAAAGAACTACATTTTTCTGCGAGCCAAAGATCTATGACATCATCAGGATGATGATGTCTGATACCAACATTGGGTATCTGATACCATGTGCGTGTATTTGTATTCATAACAATTCTCCAATATTACAGAGCCCGATACCAGCGTGATGTTAGTTTCCGTTCCCTCTAACAAACAGTATTACTGGTTCTTTGTGTTCTAACCCAGGCAGTGACGATGATGCTCTATAAACTGACTGCCAGCCACATAAAATGTAGAAAACGACAGTGGCAGCTGAGCTGATCAAACCATTTAATGGCAGCAAACCCCCTGCTCTCTTCTCACTACAGCTCCTCTCCTGCAGTAGAGCATGCTGTGAATGTCAGGGCTAGTTGGCCAGTGATGATGGTTTTCCTTTTTAGTTTCTAGTTCCTAGTTTCTGTCTGACTCAGGCCTCCATATGCGGGTTGTTCTCTACCCCTACACCACTTATAGCTCCTCTCTCAGATGTTTTTCTCTGGTTGTTTTTATCAGTTTTAGAGAAGCATTCATAATGTTCCTGTTGTGCAACATTGTATCTAATTGTTGATACCGGTGTTCATGGTACCATGGCGAAGGGATATTTTCTGCTAGTTTTTTTCCTACTGATAACATTGTGTAGCGAGATTACTTTGATCCATTGTAACTACTCTAAAACCGTGACTTTAGAAAAAGGCTGTATATATTTGGAAAAACCTGCTCGGTAACTGAACTTAATCAGATTAACTATAATAGATGTTGGGAGTGTACCAAGAAAAAGATAAAAACTGAAATCAAAAGCTGCTTTAATCAAGACTTGCAGAGTTTAATGGCTGCCCATTTGCACCCAGGTTGGGTTATACCTGCGTTTTCAACAGTTTCAGTTGACCTGTACAAGATGAAGGGGACATACCTACATTTTGGAGATCCCCTGAAACTAAGTGCCACGACTTTATTTGCTGTCTCATCCTTTCACTCAATATTATCTCACCTGTGTGGCAGGATGTCGGACGGATGAAGATAGAGCTGTTTGCTGATGTGGTTCCAAAGACTGCTGAGAACTTTCGGTAAGGAACAAGCTGGCATCGCAGCATCCCTTTAGTTCATGGCTTGTGGTTTGGGTTTATACAGCACATGTGAACAAAACTCGGGCAGTGGATTTTAAACCTGTTGCTAATGTTTTCATCCCTTCCTCACAGACAGTTCTGCACTGGAGAGTTTAGGTAAGGCAGCTTCACTCACAACACCACACCACATTCATGTGGTTCTGCACGCATTCATTGGTAACTCTGAAGGTAAATGATATGAGAAGTCTTCCACACTCTGAAGCATTTAGCAACTCAACATGTTTATTTTTGATGCCAGGGAAAAAGCATTTTCTACTTTCTTCATCCTCAAAAAACAGTTGGTTAGCCAGTAGATATCTAGGTTATAATAATAGTACAAATTTCATTTGTAGTTAATTTAGCATTGGGCTTCATGTAATACAAAAGGCAATGAAGAACCTCTCACCAAATGATCCTGTTCAACAAACAGTGCTTCATCAGACGGTGCTTATTTAATAATCCGATTATGTTCAAAAGTTGTGTCTTGAGGTTATTGAAGTTTAATTTGTCCTTTTTTTCAATGTTATACATCACAAGAAGGTTCCTAAGACAATACAAAAACTCTAACAAAAAGATCCGCAGTGTAAGGTGTGTAAGTGTGAAGTAAGGAGTGTCTGATTCAAGCTGTCCTGTGACACAATCGAGTATCTTCATTTCCATCAAAACATTCAGTTCTACCAGCTCAACATAAACAGACCACAGTGGAATAAATAATATCAGCTCCATAGTGATTCAGTGTACCCGAGTTTGTTTTTGACTAAAATGTTGCTGGATGTTTTAGGTAATATGATTTTTAAAATGAAAGAATAAGAAAAATCCTTGGATAGTTGTAAAAACAACTTTGTGTTGTAGCTCATGTTTTCCATTTAAGGAGATATGAGCTTGTCATTAAAATATCCTAAAACATTACACAAGGTGTTCATCTGCATCGTCTCTGTTTGCCGGAGGGTCAGATTTGCGGAGTCGCACAAAATTATTCAAACAGCCGCAAATGGCACTGAAGCCATATTTTGGACCACCCTGGATACATTTTTAAACATTACATTTCTTCGTCCATCTTTTGTGCTGCAGGAAGGATGGCGTTCCAATTGGTTTCAAAGGCTGCACTTTCCACAGGTATGTAACAGAGCCGAATGATTGCTGGTTAAACTATACTAAAGCAGAAGAAAGAGACCAGACCGTAGGCTTATGCACCCAGGTCTTGTGTTCAAAATGGTTCTTGTGCTTTTTTTTAATGTATTCATTAGGGGTCTAAGCTGTTTTCAAAGTGAAGTTTGAGTCCAAAGAATATTAAATTTAAATCTTTTTGGTTTATATTTCACATTCACCCCGGATCTACAATCGTAGTCATTGCTTTTCTGACTGAAGGCTCTTTGAATCAAACAGCTCAACCTAGTTCACCTTTTTAGTACACATTTTTCTCTGTTTACCTCCAGGGTGATCAAAGACTTCATGATTCAAGGTGGAGACTTTGTAAATGTAAGTACGTGCACACACTTCCTATTTTCTGGTTCAAAATCCTGGCATTTTGTGTGGAAGGTTTTAATTAAGCAAGTAAGCTCGGGTTTTTATCTTTTTTGTTTTCTTTTCCACTGTGCTCATTACTAGAGTATTGATGTTCAGTATAAAACCTATTATTACCTTGACCATGTTGAGATGGGACTTCCTTTAGTAATACCCCAACTTTGTGTATACTCCACTGGAAAAACTGTTGTCATGTATGTAATATAGAATTTGACTTTAAATTGACCGACGTTCACTGAGTTTCTGATTCCTTTTTAGCCTATGTGTACTAAGCTTAACTTACTCAATTGAAAAAATATATAAGTTGAAATTTATCAGTAGCATCACTTTTTGCAAGGCTGAGAAAACTCAACCAATTTATGATTCTTTTTTTTGTATTACAGAATCAAAATATCAAGAAGAACTACTCCCATTTTGTATTCTCTTTAATGGAGCATTTGCTAACATATCACATTTTGCTACCGAAAAGCACTCATTTAGACTCAGTATCTATTACAACTTCATTAATAAAGATTCCTCTTAGGACAGAAAGAGGACAGTTCTGTTTGCGCCGGAAAAAGCAATTTTGTCTCCCTCTTGTGGTTATGAAGTGAATTACACTTTTTATCTAGACGGACATCTAAAATAGTTCCTGTTTGTCTTTTGCTAAAGGGGGATGGTACAGGTATCTGCAGCATCTACAGGGGTCCATTTGCAGACGAAAACTTCAAAATGAAGCATTCTGCTCCTGGACTTCTATCCATGGTATGTGTGTGTTTGAATGCTATTAAAATATTATTCCATCCTCTGCAGAAGGAAAAGCTAATTTGATGCATTTAAGCGAGGTAATGCTACCAAATGTTTCTGTTAAATGATTTCTAATTCAGGCAAACAGCGGACCAGGGACGAATGGTTGCCAGTTTTTCATTACCTGCACTAAATGTGACTGGTTAGATGGGAAACACGTTGTTTTTGGTGAGTCAGTTTACAAAATGACTGGTGCACTCATCATTTTTTGTTTTTGCACAAACATAATTCCAGTCAGGTTTACACCAGGTTCTTGATTGTTTTAGGAAAAGTGGTGGATGGTCTTCTGATCATGAGGAAAATTGAGGTAAAACGTCACAAAATACTTACTCATTTTTGTGCCTCTTGTCTTTCATCCTTTCAAATGAAACACTGGATTTTAGGTAAATATGCAAGGTTTCTGGCCAATAAGAGCTGTTTGGTGTATCAGTGCACATGCCAGTGGATCTGCATGATCAAAAACACTGTTTGCACTTCATAATTTTGTCAGAAAAAAAGAGCTAAAATTAATAATTTTTCTTTTAAGTTATGTCACAATAGAATCATCGAGCAATTTAAAAATGCACACGGAACAGCAAAAAACAAAACCAGACCTGAGTACACAGGTGTTGTTTCTGAAGCATTACCATAAATTTCCTCACTAGCGTTCCACTGACAAAGAGAAATGAAAGATGATATTTGACCCGAGCAGAACCACCTACAGCAGATCTGCTGGAACGCTTTCAGTTTCACGTTTTCTTCACATAATCAGAGGAGGTGCCAGGTCATTCAGTCATTCAAATATAACGTTCAGTGATAAAAATGTATTAATTTCACCCATGAATTTATTTTGACATAAAATGAAAAGAGGATATCATACATTCTCAGTTATAACGAGACTCCAAAGAATTATTTACTTGATCAACTTGAGATCTGATAAATGTGAAAATATTTTTGAATTTAGTAACAGCAAATATGCAACTGGTAAAGAATTTGCCTTTGTGCTTTTTTAATCTTTTTTATTTGCAACTTTGAATGATTCTAGACCAGAAGCTGTTTTCAGAAAATATATACTTTGTTCTGACTATTTAGAGATAAATATGGATGTGCTGATCGTAAAATAGCGAACCGTAGAAATGAGGCGTTGGATTCATTGAAACGTTCAAAAACGTTCCTACTGTCCTGGACGAATTTTCGTTGATTCTGAGGCACAAACTCTTCACTGATTATTGACGCTGATTGTTGCTTTGTAGATTTAGTTTTCATTCCGAGTTTGTTGTTCTCCCCTCAAACAGAACGTCCCCACTGGACCCAACAACAAACCAAAACTGCCCATCCTCATCGCTCAGTGTGGAGAAATGTGATGTTTCATTTTAAAATACATTTCATGAGACCCAATGTGCTTTTCTTTTCTTTTTCTTTTTTTACACAAAAAAATGCAATAAATTGTACTTTTCTAATTTAGATGTTCTGTCTGGTTTATTTTCTTTATTTTTCCACATCTTTAGACCAAATAACACCTAAACCAACATAATTTCCATTTGACGTATGTAACGCTCATAAGTAGCTTTAGACAATATTAACATAAAGCTCATGCAAAACAGATGGGGCTAACAATGTGTTGTCAAGCGATAAATACTCAGCTTTTTCTTTCACGTCTCCAATTCATCGGAATATAAAAACTTCCCCGGGTGGATTATGAACTTGATCTCTGTGTTTGGGCGATATGTATCTGCATGGAAACACACAGAGGTGTAAAGTTGTACTCTGAGGAGATGCGGAGATTAATGTCAATCTTATCCATGGAGCAAATTAGAGCAGCCTCTCCAGTGCCAAGCAATCCTCTGTTGAACTTATGGCTACCCCTTCTATCCCAGCCAAATCCAAGCTCCGAGCCCCCCTCCCCCATACTCCCCTCGAACATCATTCTCTTGGCACAAAAGGATCCTTTCAGATGGAGACTCTCTTCTTATGGAGGCAGGAAGAGGGTTTTCTTCTTTCTTTTTTTTTTTTTTTTTGAAAGGTTTTCTCCATGGGGAGGCTTTCTGAGGCTCACTTTTGTGTGTGGGAGAGCGGAGCTCTGCAGTTAACAGCAGAGCTTCACACGTCGGCCTTTGCTTGTAAATGGTGCCAGTGGAGCTTTAATTACCATGACAATGTTTGTGAAGGGGCGGGAGGGTAAGCCTGTACTATTGGCTGTTCACGCTTTGCTAGAGAAAAGGGAAGTTTTCTCAACTCACACAAGATGGCTGACTTTTATCAATTACACTGACTGTTTTGAGTGGAAAAAATGAAGTCACGTGGCTTTCTACCAACATCGGCTTATGTCAGCTTTTGTTTACTTTTGCAATGCCTTTCTCTTATGATAGATACTCCATTTCTCTGGTAGGAACTTCATTGGTGTCAAAGACTTCACTACCACAGATTTAAGAAAGCACAGCACACATTAGAAATTCAGACTAGGCTGAATATGTTCTGCAGACTAAATTTATAGGTTGAAAATCTTGAGCAACACCATTCTGTTAATGAATAAACGTATGTGGCTAACGGTGTCGTGCAAGAATATTCACAACCCTTTGAACTTTTACACATTTTGTCACGTTACAAGCACTTCAATGTACTTTATGTGGAAGCCACACACAAAGTAGCACACATTAGTAGGCTCTTTAATTTGCAAAGTGTCTACAATTCTTTAGAAAAAAATCAGGGACGCCTGCAGACACAGCAGTCTGTCCGTTTTTACGCGCATGCTCCAAAATGTAACCTAGTGCAATCAACTGCTTTTAGAGGTCATTTAGTTTTAAATTGTACTCCAAATATGAGTCAGTTTAATCATAGCTTGTCCTGTTAAGGCTTAAAAAATTTAAGAAACCATCGGAGATTAAACATCAACATGACGACCAAGGGATACACTATAAAGGCTAGGAGATAAAAAGTGGTGAAGTTAAAGCAGAATTCTGAGGGAAAATAAAAGCCAATGGTTTTGAACATCTCAAACTGTTTCCATTCACCTTACCTGGATGGCCAAGAAGGCCACAGTCAGTCTGCAATCTGCAGATGTCCACAGCTCATGTGAGAAGAATCTGTCCCCAGAACAATAATAAATAGTGCATTCCACAAATCTGGCCTTTACAGAAGAGTCTAACAAAATAGGTTGTTGAAAGAAATATTTAAGAAGAAATTGTGTCAGTCTACTACATAATATCCTTGTCAAATATATTTATGTTTCTGGTAAAGTGACAAAATGTAAACTTCAAGGGTTGCGATATATTTGATAGTTTGTGTATACTAAGTTTAAGTCATTTAGCTGTATTGTGGTTAGATGCTTCATAATGCTACACAGCTGTTAATTTGATGGGCTGTTTATTAGATGGTAAATCCTGGCATTTATTAAAGGGACTTTAAAATCTTTGATGGTTTTCTCCCCTTACTTGCACATGGAATGTCTGGTACAGTTTCCATATGCGGTTAGTAGCTTCACTTAATCCCAAGAGTTTAAGAGTTTGGACAATTATTGTACCACGTATAAACAGCAATGCAAAACTACCTGATAGACACTTCCTTATTGCCATCCTTACCTGATTTGTATACGCAGGGAGTGTTGAAATTTTTCAGGTATAATCTCCTTTCAGGAAACCCTTTCACGACAGTTGTACTAGCCAATTAAAACACGTTCTATTAGTCGTCACACATTCCAGCCAATCAGAGGAAGAGTTGGGCGGGACTTCTACGGTGAACATTCCCCGGCACATCTACACGTTCTGCCCAGTTCGATCGGCAACGGGAGCGGAAAGAGGAAAGCTGAGAGCCCGAAGGCAGTAAGCCCCCACCACCGCCGGCCCAGGTTACCATCTAGCACCGGGAAAAATAGCAGAGAGCCGCCGCCGGCTGAAGCCATTACCAACGAGTAGTAAGCATGAGCAGCGAGGCCGAGACACAACAACAACCTCCGCAGCCTGCTGCGGATGCGGAGAGCCCATCCAGCCCGGCAGCCGCAGCTTCAGCGGGGGATAAGAAGGTCATCGGTAAGGCTGCCAAAGCTAGTTGAGCTAACTAGGCTGCTAACGTGGATTGTGTTACAGTAGGGCGATCCCCACTGTCACCACTGCAGACTGCCGTTAAATGTAACGTTAATGGGATATAAACGTTAAGTTCCTCGGTACACAACAAAATTGACCAAAAAAAAAATGTAACGAACGTAACGTCAGTTTTCTACTTTTTTTTTCTGTTTTATTTAGAATGTTGGCATTTTATTGGCCTCTTCGCTATTTTCTCTTGAGCGATGTCAAATATTTTTCGTGTGTAGTAGCTGAAGCGTTAGTGTCGGGAGATTTAGAATTGCATTGCAGTTGCTTTTATTTTTTACTAACATCTTTTCCGAGTTCTGAAATTAGCCGTTTGGCATATCTGTTCTAACATTTTTTAGAGGATTGTCAGTTGTCCGAGACTTCATGACTTTAGTATCAGGATCTAAGCCGTACATTCGTCGGCCTCCCTGCGTCAGATATCCGCTCGATAGACTCATCCATCCAGTCGGCCGTCACATGGACAGTCGTTAGGAAACGTTTTCAGCCGTTATCAAAGCCAACGTGTTTATATAGAAACGGAAACACGGTGTGGAGACGTTGGGGTCTCTGGGTCAACCGCCCGGAGGTTGAAGTTTAACGGTTGCGGATAATTACAAGTAAATTTACCAACCCGTGTTTATTATTTCATATCAACTACATAGGCTAGTAATGCTAGCTGCTTAACCATCCCTTTGTTCACTCGAAAACAGCCTGCTGGTTTCACTTTGAATTATTTTATCCAAAAATATTCACGAGACAAACATTTGTCCCTTCCAACTGGCCAGAATGCCAGATTAACAGCAGTTTACTAACGCCTATAAATGTATATGTCAACGGTCATGTCATTTTAGGTCGATTTTCTGGGTTATCAGTCTGGCCTACGTACTTCATCGCCCGAGCTAACGATGCTATCCCTAGCCTAGCCGGCTAATAGCGGCTACGTTCCAGGCTTTAAAGGCCCCCCCTCCTCACTCCCCCTAAAAATGTCCGCCGTTGGTTTCCACTTATTTCGCCAGTTGGCGATGTTTTCGTTCAAACTAGAGTAAAATATCGAGTCGCTTTCATTACATGTTAAATAGAACCTCGGCCCAATATAAGTCGCCGTGCTTGTTATGTTAGTTTCTGTTTGCTGGCTCAGCTCCAGCCACATGGTTCAAAGCCTCTCTCAGCTACATTGCTATGCTAACGCATCCGGGTTTGGTTCTACCACGTGTGACCACTCAGCCTGGGTTGTGTTCAGATCAGGTTAAACAAGAAGAGTATGTTAGCTCAGCGACGGCACAGCTAAAATGAAACAGTAGTGTGCGAGTGAACACGACTAAATTGAAGGAAAGGTAAAATCTATGTAAAGATTTGATGATTTTCTTATGGATGAGAACAAAAATAAATAAAATGTACCCTAACCATACTTTTAAACACTAGACAATGTCTGGGAAGATATAAGATTTACATACTTGACTCAAAAGAAAATGTTCGGGGGCTATTTTGAATACATTTTATTAGACATCATTAAACACACCAATAAGTCTGTATATTCCATATATGGTCCTCATTAGCCCATAAATTGAACGTGGACACGATATTAGACTAAATCAGTAACATTTGAAGGTGAGTTATCAGTCTTATATTTATAAGGAGCTGGGAGGGGAGACTAAAAATCTTATTTTTGACAAAAATAAATGATTCTTAAAGGTCCATTTAGTGGTAAAGATCAGGGTGTGTGTGGGGGGGAGGGAGGGTAAGAGAAGTGGAAGTAGATATCTTGAAACCGGGCTACTCTTGTGCAACGCTGGTCAACACTTTAGCGATCATGGCTACTGGTATCATTTGTCTGCCACTGACTTGCTTCCCCCATAACTAAGGTGTGTACAATGTTAAATCCTTAAATGAACACATGTTGGGTTCTCCCTCTACAAACTGGCTCATGCCTCACACCAAGAGCAGCTGGTGCCGGGCATTCCCAAGCATCCAGGTCTATAATAAGAATGGCAGTTGGGAGTTAAATATAACGTTCACATAATGCATGGCCTTGGTTAGGCTTGTTCATAAGTCAGTCACCTGTTATCAAACTGTTTTAATTGGACTCAATGAGTAGCAGATGTATTTTAACATCCAGAAGAAGCTCAGGCTGCCTAATGATCTAGATTGTTTTAATTTCCTTGCAGCAACAAAAGTCTTGGGTACCGTCAAATGGTTCAACGTCAGGAATGGATATGGTTTCATCAATAGGTAAGCGAGAGCCGCCCGTTCTTCCCAGAGATTTCTGATATAATGCGTACGAGTGTCTGAACGATGGTTCTCAATCCTATTAAGAGTTTTGCTTTGCTCACAGAGCTGACCAGATTATGCTTTCTGCTTGTGTCCATACCGTCGCCACCTACAGTACTACGTTAATCCTTGCTGGCTTAGTTCAAGTCCGTTTACAGAGACATTGCATTGTGTGGCTCAACAGGAGACCCAACTTCTGTGTTTTGTTTTGTTTAGGAATGATACAAAGGAGGATGTCTTTGTACACCAGGTATGTTTTAGCTTCTTTCTAATGTATGTATATAATATATATATATATATATATATTGGATATATACAGTTACACAAATGTCCTCATTCAAGCTCTTTTTATTTTTAGACGGCCATTAAGAAGAACAACCCGAGGAAATATCTCCGCAGTGTGGGAGATGGAGAAACTGTGGAGTTTGACGTAGTCGAGGGAGAGAAGGTGAGCTTTTCTTGACTTATTTATTTTTCTATAAACTGTAGAGTTGATGCATTCACTTCTAGACAAAAAAAAATAAAATAAAAGCATCACATCACTGAGAAAACGTGTCCCATGTGTCCAGGGAGCAGAGGCAGCTAACGTCACTGGCCCAGGAGGTGTCGCAGTCCAGGGAAGCAAGTACGCTGCAGACCGGAACCGCTATCGGCGCTATCCACGAAGGAGGGGCCCTCCCCGCGGCGGAGACTACCCAGAGAACTATCAGAGCGACGAAGGCGAGCCCGGCAGCGGAGGACGCGACAAGAGCAGAGAGGGGGGAGAGAACGCCCCCGAAGGAGACTCGCAGCAACAGCAGCGCAGACCAGGTTACCCTGGCAGACGGCGCTACCCGCCATACTTTGTACGTAGACGCTACGGCCGCCGGCCCCCGTACACCAACGCACCACGCGGAGAGATGACTGAGGTACGCCGCCACAGGGCTACTCTCCTGAAGCAGGCACCCAGTTGATCAATGACTTAAGTCTGAAACTCCTGATTTTTTTGTTCCCTCTCCTCTCTTTAACAATCACGTGGTTGTGATGAACAAATCTTGGTGTATCGGGGGTCTTGGATGCTCTCAAATAGGCCCCACACTTCGATGCGACACAAAAAGTTCCACATTTCCATTACAAAGTCGCCGTGTTCTCCTCTGAAAGTTCTGAAGGAATTTTTGTTTTGGTTTGGTTTTCCTCTTTGTGCCCCTCAGGGAGGTGAGGGTGACGAAGGCCAGGGAGGTCCAGACCAGGGCAACAAACCAGTGAGGCAGAACTACTACAGAGGCTTCCGACCAAGGTTCAGACCAAGGTTTGCATGTGGGCTTTAATGGCAGAAGGACTGCGGTGGCAGGATTGAAACGCTTTGCATGTGCTGGTGTTGAGCTTGATTGCACTAATAAAAAAAAAAGAATGACGCACAAGAATCTCACATAAGCCGCCAGTAAACGATGCACGTCACCTGAGAGTTGCGTTTTCGTCAGAAATTGCTTGCTTTGTGTCGTGCATGTCTCTAGAACTGCATGCTGTCCGTGTACCTGTTTTTTTTTTTTTTTTTTTTTTGTTTCTTCTTACTTCTACTTTGTCTAACTTCATCTTGTGCGACCCAGGGGTCCCCCCCGTCCCAGACCGGTGCGGGACAGCGAGGAGGACAAGGAGAATCAGGGCGGCGAAGGAGGCCAGAATCAACAGCCCCGCCAGCGGCGCTACCGTCGTAACTACAACTACCGCCGCAGACGCCAACAGACCGGTGGCAAACCCGGCCAGGAAAACAAAGAGGCCAAGACAGGAGGTGACCCATCTGCAGAGAAAACGTCCGCTCCCGAGGCCCAGCAGGGTGGGGCTGAGTAGGAAACAACCTGCACACCGGCACCTACCATCTTGTACCATCGTCCGGTGGAGTTTTTTTTTTTTTTTTTTTGTCTTTTTTCTTGGTGAACCATGTTGAATGTTTGCACAGCCCTTGTTGGACTCAGTTTCTGCCTCCTGTTCTTTTTTTTTATTATTATTTTACAGTTTTTCGTTTGTCAACAAGAAGAAACATCAACCAAGATCTGAGCAATAAAGATTTGACTCTAAGACCGTCACAAGCTTGCACCATGCATTTGACCAGATTACCACTGATTGCCTGCAAAATCTATGCAGACTTGTGTTTTCTTTTCCCATTATTTTTATGTGACAGCTACAAAACATTTTGGGGAAACAACAAATGTTTTTCTAAATCTGTCCTAAGTTTTTACACCAAATGGTTTTTAAAGATGAAAAAAAAAAATGAAATTTGATATCTGGTCAGTTTGACATTTTTAAATAACTTTTTATGTATTCAGACATTTTAACAAAATGCAAGCTCAAATAAATCTTCAGAAACCAGGAAACCTGTTTGGAGTCTCTTTATTTTTCTCAAGTTTACAGGCTATGAACATTATAAGATTTTTTTTTTTTTTACAGCATGAAGTAGATGTTTAAATCCGAGTGTCATTTTGGGAGATCTGACCTTGTCTGCATTCCTTTTTACTGAACCACATTTGGCACCATTTAAAGAAATGTCAGAAAAATGAAGGAACAAACCCCAACGTCTTGTGTGAGGTCGGTGTTTGCGCATTATGCTACGTACGGAACAGAATCTCAAGTCTGTGATGATGGACTTCCAGGGCTCAGTGGAACTCATCAGCAGTGCAGTGTGTGTGTGTATGTGTGTGTGTGTTAGCCTTCAACAGGGTCTTGTTGTCCGGTGGTGTCCTGCGGCCGCTTCAGACGTTGGTCTCCTTACGTAAACGCTTCATTCGTTGCATGTTGCTCTCCATGGCGGTGGGATCGGTGATCTCCGTGGCGCAGTTGGCAGGAAACCAGCCTCTCTCTCCGTCCCGCATCCTCTCCCCGTAGCGCCACTCTAGGGAAATCGAGACGTTTGTGTTCATCTCAAAGACCGCAAGCGGAAGGCGACGTGAAGACCCAGCCCAGCTCCGACGGCCTCACCTTCTTCCTTTTGGAGAACGATGACGACCTCCGCCTGGCGCAGGCCGAGTTCGTCCGGGTCTTTAGGCATGTAGGTTTTGGTGACTTCATACTGCGGCAAACCTGAAACATTATTCACTGTTTAACAGGAATGTCAGCCGTTGTGAGGTAAATGGTTCACGTTGATTGATGGTAAATCCATTTAGCAGGTGCATCTCTATTGCAACTTAACTGAAAAAGTGAAACTTGTGTGTTTTATAGATTCTTTCAGCAAACGGTGATACACGTTCAGGATTTATGTGGTTTAATTTAGATGATGGCTAAATAAGAACAAATTCAGTTTCCCATGCAAAATATTAACACAAAAGGATTTTAAATACAGCAACGTCAAACTAATAAACATGTCCATATGATATATGCACTTAATACATTGTCACAGCTTCTTATGAATGAATTACTGCATTAATGCAGCACATCAGAGGGAACCAGAGCTTCGTTTAAAAGTAGCTTTCAGTTGGTTGAGGCTTGTTTCTTCTGGACACCATGTAAGGTTTAAGTTAGTCCAGTTTTTTTTTTTAGACCATTGCCAAACATTTATGAAACTTCACACTGATTCCTTGGGTAATATATTAATGCATTAAAATTCCGGTCTGTAATCAAAGCATACAGCCTTACCATCTGTGCAAGTTAAGACCCCTTCCTGCTTCTGCTCCTTCAGAGCGGTGATCCACCGTGCCCGGTCCACCCTTGGCAAAAGAGCGCAGGAATAACAATAAAGTCTGTTTCTCGTAAAAGGACCACAGATGTTAGACCATCTCGAACTGCAGCTACTATTTTGTCAACAGAGGGCGCCAAAGACAAAATATGTGGCTTCTAAGAAATACAAGTGGATGTAAAAGGGATTATTCAGCTGGCATTATCAGTATTACTCTGTAGATCTGTGGATAATCATTTTAGGATCAAAAGATGGCCTTAATTTCAGAAGGACCTCCACCAAAGTTTGGTTATCAACAGGAGTTGAAGAAATCGTAAGGGCTGCAGTACCTGGAGTCAGCCACCAGGGAGATCTGCTCTAATTTCCCCTCGCTGTTCTTGCTCATCCGCAGTTTAAAGGAAAGGTAGTTGGAGTTGCTTTTGCTGGGCGATGTCCGTACATCTGTGTCCTCCCCAAACTCGACCTGGACGTTGTCCAGAGTGGCGTAGTCCAACACCACGAAGCTCTCGTCGCTGCAAAACAGCATCGTTAGCCAGGAAACAGCGTGGCACAAGCAACATTTTCTTGACTCCTAAAAAAAAAACCTTGACTTGTACATTTTTTCCCCTCCTGAACACAGAGGTCACAGAGCTGACTTGAAGACATTTTAATGACTGCAGTGTTGTGGGCAATTTCTTTGTCTGAGCTCACATTGTTTTCTCCCTCCCTAATTCAAAACAGACAGCTGAAGTCAGTCAAGCTGACAAGCTGAACGCAGGAATAAAGAATCTGAGGTATGCACGCACTCCTTTCCCTGTCCCTTTACTCTCCTCTTTCCCGATGTTCCCTGGAAGCAGCTGGAACTGTTCAACTCGCCACGGGGGACCAAGGCAACCAAAACATCCACGAAAGACTATCAGCTGTGAAATGTAACTTTTAGTTCCTCCATATGTTGCACCTTTTTGTACCTTGGTGTGATAAGAGTCAATTTCTCATACAAAAAAAAGTATCAAAAGTGTTTTTTCATAAATCCAAACTTTGTGGGACACAGAGCTTACTGCTTTTGTCCTGCTACAAACTCAACTTCCACGTACTTTCTCTTGATTTTACCAACATGATTAAGCTAAAATATTAAAAAGGAAAATGAAGAAGTTTCTGAAATATAGTGCACAGTTTTATGCATGTCCTGCAGGTTTTTGATGCAAGAACTCTGCACATTTAGACAGACACTTTTGCCCATGTGTCTTGTTCCAAAAAGCTCAAGCTCAATCAGAAAAGCATCCTGTAAATTTGCAGTTGGATTTCACTGGACTTTAACTAGGCCATTCTAACATGCTTGTGTTGATCTAAAACACAAGCATGAGCTAAATGGCTCCATGTCCATTTAGCTCAGTCTGTTGCGCCCTGCCTATTGGCCAAAAAGTTCAATTTTGGTCTCACCAAAGCATCTCATACTTAGTTTGTGACAGTGGGCAGAGTTTGCAGCATTTCGCTAACAGTAACCAATCCTATCAACAATAGATGTGTTTATACTGAGACCAGATCACACTTGGCTCAACTTTATAAATTACTTAGATGAATTGGTTCCATAGGATTTCAATTAGGGGACATCAAATTCATGTCATACTTCTGTGATTTTGATTTTTTTTTTTTTTTACGCAAAAGAAATTTTAAAATGACGCATCCGTTCACATATTCTGCTACTTTTTGTCAGACGAAGTGGAGAAACGTTTAGGATTTTAATGTAAATTTGGGCTTTGCGTTTTCTCGGCCGCTGGAAAAAAAGCTTTTTACACAACGTGACACAACTTCCAAATGCATCCTAGCAATATTACGAGTGTTGGTTCGAAGAAGCTCCGTGCTTGTAAAAGAGCGCCACTCACGACTTCTTTTTGGTGACGATCAGCACGTCGTTGAAGAGGAACAGGTAGTAGCTCCTGTTGGTGAAAGCCCTCCATATGCTGAGCTCCTCGCTGGAGACGGCCAGCTCGCCGCGCTTCTTCAACCACCGCGACGCCGACACCAGAGGAAACGGCTGCGGGGACAAGACGACGACGGACACGTTTATCCCGAACCCAGCTCGTTTCTGCTCACAAAACAGTGACGGCCGAACGTCCGACCTTGATTTTTCCAAAATCCATCTGTTTTTGGATGGTGTACATCTGCTCCGTCCTCTCCATCCGCCTTGCTCCGTCGTTGCATTCAGTGACCAACTGTTCACATGACAATTGTAGTAAAGACAGAGGTCAGAATCCGGTCAGAGCGGATAAACCTGCGTGGACACGGTGGTTCTTTGGATTAGTCCAGCATGCCAAACCTTGCTCATAGCCTTCAGCGCCCAAACGGCAGCAAAGTACTCCGCGGTCTGGTCCTGAGTTTTCTGACAGATTGTCTGAGGATGAACAAGCACACAAACAGAAGAAAATAAACAAAACGCCAAATAATTACATATGTTGCAGGCGAATACAAAAAATCTAGATGCGTCTTTCCCAAAATTTGGATGGTACCAGAAAAAAATGACAGAAATAATACCCCCAAAAATGATATCTAAAGGTAACATAAATAAATACAAAAAACAGTTTTCAAATGATAATTACATTAATTATGGGGGAAATATGATCCAAACCAACCTGACCTTAGCTAAATAAACAAATGATAAAAAGAAATCCTGGCATCTTTCATCCTGAGGTGAGTGAGTTTTCATCAGTGCAGACAGAGTGTATGCACAAGTTTTGTTCATTCAAGAATTGTCAACAGAGACGCACAACCAAGTGTGCCCAAATCTTTTAATGGCACTGTATGTATAGTTGATCATTTCTTCACCACACACACAAAAATGCATTTTATGGTTTTTATAAATAGCTTAACATCCATGATATGTTTTTAACTTGTTTTTTTTTTTTTTTGTTATTCTTTGAGCACAGTAATTCTTATTTTTACATTATTGTACCGTACGACAAAAGTAAAGATCGAACTGACATCAAGCAGAAGTGGCAGTCTGGTCACACGCTGCATGGGCAGGATCAGAAACGACAACATGGGAAGGCCTCCACAGTCACTATTTCTCTCAATTTCTTTCAGGGTGTCTTTGAACGCAGAGTTATTATTCCTGTGAAACACAAAAACAAAGACGAAAATGAAGTTCAGCTCATATTCACGTGCCGCTGCATGAAGTCATCGGCTCTTTCTAGATTGGTCCACCACTCACAGCAGCTTCTGCAGCGTCCTCTGCTGAAAGGTCTCATTGGAGCAGTAGACGATGTAAGGTTCGAAGTGGCGTGCCGCGTGGTTCTGAACAATGTCACTGATGTCCCGGATTACCATCTGCTCATTGTGACGTTTTTCGAGATCCTTAAAGAAACTAAAAATCGTAATAGAGACAGAGGTTAATGCCGAGGCAAAAATGAAGTTTTGTTCTTCTACAGACAAATCAGCAGAGCAAAGGACACAGCAGGATTATTCCTAATGGTTTGGTCACTTATAGATCTAAACTTTAGGGTCTACATGAGGTATTGGGAGATCTGTGGTTTGGGTGTTGAGGAAAATTATGTCTTTGCAAAAGTCACGTTTAAGAGGATATGGTCATCTTCCATGTGGAGGAGACAGAAAATACGAGGGAGAAGGTGCTCAGATCAGACAAAAATGTAAGTTTTTGGTCGACGTGCAAAATGTAGCTGACACCGCCGATCACCCTGAACGCACCAACCCGGATCTGAACTTGTGAGAAGATGGATGAGGCCAATCCTGGGACTAAAACAGCCGGAGGATGAGAATGTCTTGATAGAGCTGAAGCTACCATGGATCAAAACATAATCATGTTAAATTCAGAATCAAAGATAAGCCTGAAAATGATGTAGATACATTTTAAAATATTGAACCATGAACCATGTTCCTTTCTTTGCACAACTTCGCTCTACTTTTTTTTTAATCAAATAAATTCCAAATAAAATACACTGATGTTTACAATTGCATATAAAATGCAAAAAGGATTCAAGGTGTGTTATAAACTTTACAAACCTCAACATGCATTGTGTAACTCCAGGTTTAATATTACATACATTGGGATAAAGAAATAGCTAGCAACTGAATCCCGCGACAAATACTGTTGCTACGGATAGAATAACATTTGTCACAACAGATTTTGACAGGTGTTGTGATGCATTAATAAGGACTAAAAGATTTACAGAATCACAAATCTGTTAAACGCTTCATTAGGAAAGACAGAACTCTCAGTCTTGTCCCGTCTAACAAAAACGTGTAAAATGACACCCAGACAAAAACAGCCCCACCCGAGGACCCAGCTACTTGACACAGAAACCGGAAGTTTCTCCAATTTATCCCCTTAGATGCTTCCAAGCTATTCTGTTCTTTGGTTTCGCTTTACCCTTTAGGGCTTAAATGGGAGAAAATGTATTTCTTTTATCATTCGCAACAGTGTCCTGAATTTCCGCTCTCATTCAAACTGAAGTACGAAACAACAAACAAAGCATGCCGGAGTAAACATTATCATTTCAAAGCTCAGGAATACCACTCAGAGTGGCAGAACTAGTTTGGCCAGCGTGTCTGAACACGTTAATGGGGCCTTTCAGGATACTAAAGACACGCTGAGGGCAAACACTTTTCCTGTAACTTCAAATCAACCGTTTTTTTTTTTTTTTATCTTGGAACAGTATTCTCAGCAGAGAACATAAAAATGACTCAGTGAATGGTGCATGAGGTCTGTTGCTGCTTCAGGTATCCGAACGCTGCCCAACATTTAGATCTGACGGCTACTTCAACTTATTTTCAAACATTCTGCACTGCAACATAATTGCTTCCTTACAGATTCCTCAGATTTTTTTCTTTTTCGTTGCTAAATTAAAAATATTTCAGTAAATCAATTTATCAGTTTTCAAAGAAGCAAGAGCATATTTGCTCCCTTACAGATTCCTTGGATTTTTTTTCCCCTCGTTGCTGAATTAAAAATGTTTCAGTGAATCAATTTATCAGTTTTCAAAGCAGTAAGAGGCATCCAAACCAACCTAGGCCTGCTGTATGTTGTAATATAATTGCCTCTCTCAATTAAATCATAAATTAGTTATGATAATCTACATGTTTTGGTAAAATTTCATCAGCATCTAATAAGAAGTAGGCTTTAGGGTCTAAAAAAAAAGAACCAAAAGTAGAACTTTCTGTGGTTATAGTTACATCTGGCATAAAACTAATACAAACTGCTTTGCTACTTCAGGTACCAGATGGCCGTTGGGGGTAACTGGTAGAAAGTCTGCTGCCTAGTGCCTAGCAGAGAATCTGTAAGGAGGGTCTGCCGCCATCGGTTCATGAATCCAAGGTCAAGTACTCTTGGGTTATACTGCTGGAAAATAATCCCAAACATGCCAGGAGAATCCCCTTCTGAATGGAAGGTTTTGGACTTACAGAGTCAAACTCTGCTCTGGAAATCCCACTGCAATGCCGTGGCATGACATTAAACCAGCTGATGCTCAAAAGCCATTCAGCGTGACTGAATGAAACGGTTCTACTGAGTGGAATGAGCCAACATTTCTCCAGTGTAACAGTCTCTCTTACAGCTAATACAAAAGCTCATTGGCTTGATGCGGTTTCAGTTTGAAATGTTTCTCTCATATGGTGAGGTAGGTTTGTATTCTCTAAATATAGTCAATCGTATTTTCCAAGCTGTATTTTGGAACTGCGGTGTTATTTGTCAGATCTTAAAATCTCTTTAATGATCTGAAATATTTAAGTGTGAAAAAAATTTAAAAAAAAAGAAAACGGTACATCTTTAACTGCACTTATGCAATACAGGAATCGATATGAAGACCAACCCACCGTTGGCTGGTTGTGTGGATGACGGATATGTTGGAGAAGAGGTGGTGGTGCTCCGTCGTCGTCATCGTTTTCTTCAACGCTGCGCTGCTCTTGAAGTGACGTACCAGGATGCCAAGGCTGTGCAGGTATGAGTGCTCTGAGGTGATAATTTCAAAAATGGCCTGTAAAACAAACCACACACACACACACATCAAGTGGTTGTGAAACCAAAATTATTTTGGGGTCAATCTTTCATTTCAACTTTTTTTTGTTTGTTTGTTTGTCTGTGTGATTTTTGGCATTTTTCTCAGCTTCCTGTTTCAACCCCTAAAGAAAAGGCAACATTATATCCTGCATTTGGATGTTCTATGTCGTGAAGAAACGGTGCTTAGCTGCTAGATAGCTGCAGGGCGAGACTGGAGACAAATCACATGCTCATAACACACCTTGGTCAACATTTCTACTTCTAAAGGTCAGGTGGCTTCGGAGAGGACCAAAGGGCATAAAGACGACATTTCTTTGTTCTTTCTCAAATGACATTCAAACCACACAGGAATGCTCCAAAACGTTTGGAAATTGAAATACCTGCACGCTTTTTGAGCACATTAAAAAAAAAAAAAAAAAAACAGGGAGCGTGAGACGACTGAAGGTCCCAAACAGCAAACCAAGCACCTGTTCAGAGGGCTGTAAAAGCACCATTACACAGATTGGGTGTGGCTTTATTCAGCAAGAACACAGCACACAATATGGACTTTGATATTGACATCTTGGGCAAATGGAGAGGACACATTACCATGAGAAAAAAAATCTCCCCACACAAAGTGTTACGTTGCAGTTGACAGTTTCAGCTTTTACTTTAGTGAGGAATGTTGTGCTTTGAGTTTTGACTCTGACATTTCCTGAACGGCAGCTACCAGTTTCTGTTTCTTTACGCTTCTTGGGTACCATGAGAATGAGTTTGAACTTGCCGTCAGCAGACACTCTCTGCAGATGTAGGATAACAGATCTAATCGGTTATTTTTGGCTTTGACATCAATCTGACACGCAGCAAATATCGCTCTAGAGTCGGACGATTTTTCACACAAGTACAGCTTTTACAAATCTGTGCATTTGAAAAAGAAACAACAAACAATTGTTACTGCTGTGAGTTTTATTTCCGGGTCGATCTACGGCTTGGGTCAGCCGGTTTGAACAGGCCTGGAGTCCAGATGGGGATAAGTAGATGTTTCTCACAGCTTAAAAATGTCAGTTTTTAAACTCAAAATGAAACCATTAAATGAATTTCACACAAAAATTATGTGTATAATCCTACGATTAGAAATATTTCCAAACAGTTTTCAGCCAGCTGGACACCAGTGCTTGCAACAAATAGTCAAAGAGGCTTTTCTCTCTATTGGCTCCATATTGTTGTAAAAAAAAAAAAAACATGCTCATTTCGACACGCTCTTTAAACACCTCAGATTTTTGCATTTCTAAAAACCACATTATCATAAAATGATTTGATGCTGGTAACTGGCCCATGCATCTCTGTAAAAATCTGAAGAAAGTTAACATGGCAATTTGTTTCACTCATGTCATCTAATTTTATATATGAACGTTGGAAGAAAGAAAAAAGTCAAAAACTTTTAAATGAACTATTTTAGAGACAATGATGTGTCCCCTTTAACAGCCTTGTGCACAAGGAAATATAAAACACCTAAATTCATCCACTGTGTGCAGCAGGACAGGCAGTACGGGAAATACTTAGACATAATCTCACCTCTTGCCTCTTTCTCTCCTGAGGTGTGATTGTTGACAGAATACCAGATTCTTGCACCTTTAAAAGACATAAACAGAAATCAGACATGAATCCCCAGCCTGTTTGTCTGCATATCTCAAATACAAGTGTTTTTAATACAAGTCAAAACATAAATTCTTTAACAGTTTTTCGCATCCAAAAACCAGACCTGTCTTGCATTTCTGCAAAAGTATGAAACACTGATAAATAGAGCAGCGCGTAATTAAGTTAAGCTCTTATCAGAGTTCTTAGACTCGACTTGACTTCCTCTGCAGATCTGAAGGTTCACCTGAGGCAACTGGCTCCAGGTGAGGTGAGCTTGTTTATAGCTCTTCATCACGATGCTGTGGTCCTCCGCTGGAGGCTCCACCACCACAAAGTCCTCCAGCAGCTCGTCCTGCTGGGTGGAGTCCAGGCCGCGCTCTCTGATCTCCTGGTACAGGCATGGCGTCGCTGGGGAGGGAACGGCCATCAACAGAAAACCATGAAGTCTCAAGGAGAGACTCTCTTTCAAGGACTTCAAAAGCACAGCCGCAAGTGTCAAAAAATGAGTTGTAGGATTGCTAAATTACAACAAAGGAGCTCAATGTTTCTACTTACACCATGTCCGGTTTAATAAAATTCAGTTTTGAAGGCTCTATAGAGATACGTCTAGGGTTAGTTTGGAGCAGCTGACTCAATAAGTAAATAAGAAAATGAAAAATCTTTTAAAACTCCTAAAATCAGCAAAGAAGAATCTGAAGGGAAAGGTCAAGTATCCACAGTTCAGGACTAAACAAGTGTTTGTCATGCTGAGAACAGTTTTCCAGTTCTGTCCCTCTCTGCTCTGCTGCCTCAAGCTCTTTTCAGAGACGTGACATGGGAGCCACTCAACCCAAATTCAGACTGCCATGAACGATTGATTGTTCGAGGAAGTCTGCAATGAGCAATGGAGTTTTACAAAGAAAGAAAAAAAAAAAAGTCAAATTTCAGTTATTTCCCAATCTATTTGTATTCCGGTAACCCGATTTAGAAAAAGCAGACGAGAGTGACACACGAGGAGACATACCATCTTTGAATGATCCACGCTGGTTCCTCTTTCTGCCCAGGGATCGCTAGAGAGGACACAGCAGCACTGACTTTATTTCAGTCATGAATTATGGGTTTTAGTCACACACTTGAATAGAGAACTATTCAACAGACAACATGGCTTCCACATGTTATGTAAACCTTTAGTACTTACTTAGATTTTAATTCATTTTAAAGTAGAATTGTAAAAGTTGTGACAATGGGGAGAATCGTCTGAAAACTTCTTGCTGTACTTAGTCTAGATTTGGAATCACAGACTTTTCCAGATCGCGCACAAACTCTGGATCTGGATGGTCCAGTGAGAAGTGAAAAATTCAACATCGTCAGAAGCACTATTGTGACTGAAGAGTAGAGCGAAACTAAATTGATGAATTGGATCAAATCACAATAAAATTTCACATTAGTTTTTAGTTCCTTTAAGCAAATATTTTTAAATATCAAGACTGCTGGAAGATCAGTACCTCCAACTCCCTTTTGCTAGGGTAAAAATAAACTTAGTGGGTTAAGTTGTGGCTAGAATTTAAGTTTTAACAAGAACTTCTTAGTGGCAAAAATAAGTAAAAAAAAAAAAAAAAGAAAAAAATGTTTTTTCTTTATCATTCGCAACATTTTGGTTGACATTCTCTACCTTGTGTTTACTGCTGAGAGAAGGACCAGGACTGCTTTCTCGGTTCTCATTGACGGATTTCAGAGTGGGTTTAGGCGCTGTCCCGGATGTCATGGCATCAATGTCCAGGCTGGTCACCGCCGCCCGATACGACTTGTTCCTGCGGTTCCTCCTGAACCCGTCTCCATCGCTGTCATAGTCGTCCCAGGAAACATCTGGCCCCTGAGCCGAGTGACGGCTGCGATTCTCGCTGTTTGAGTTCTCCAGTCCCACCGGGAAGGTCACCACGGTGGTGTGGTGCCGATTCTTGGGTCGGCTTGACACTGCTAAGCTCTTGGGAATCAGCTGATGGGTACCTAGCTTCTTTGCTGCAGGACTCTCTGTGCTCAAAATCACCTTTTGGGTCTCAGGCTTCTGTGCTGCTGGAGTCTCTGTGCTCAGAATGACCAGCTCCGGTTCCACCAGCTTGTCCACCTCGTCTTCCTGTGGGGTGGCTGTTTCAGACTGGAGTGTCGGGGGGCTTTTGGGTTGGTAGCCTTCATCTCCTGGCTCGTATATATGAAGTTCCGTGGAGAAGTGGGTCTCTATTTGAGGGGACTTGTTGTCCGTGCAGTTGTCTGACTCACTGTGGGACATGGCGTCCTTCTGCAGGTCTCCTCAGATCTTCAGCGCCTACAGCATTAGGGGGAATCTAAATAAGAAAAGAAAAACAAACTGTAAGATATTAAACCTGGATTGCCACTGGAATAATGTATGCACCAACAGATGTATTAATAATCTTCAACCTTCTGACATCTTCAAATATGACCACATTTTCAGTGGAAATATGTTAGGAAGTCATATGAAGGGACTTGACCAATGACTCATGTCTCACTTCCACTCAAAAAAAACCACAACCCACACATACAAAACTTCTCCTTCCACTGTCTTAAAGTTACAAGAAAATAAACTCACACTGTTTCTAATAAATGTTTCCAACTTGCTCAGCCAGGAACTGATTCATGAACCTATTATTAAGTAGACAACCCACCTCTTAACATGTTGTGACAGCCACGCTTAACCATACAGCTGGAAATTAGAGCTGAAGGCAGTGTTCATACCGCACTAACCCTTAAAGTAAATAAACTAAAAGCTTCATGCCAAATTCCTGTTAACATGCAGTACTTACTTTACAAATTCAATGTCGAGACACAGACGGATTAGTTTGTAGCAGGGGGGTGGGGGGGGAATGTCCGCCTTACATTCCCATGGTTAATAATCGCGGATTGTTAAAAACAGAGCGTCTTTACCTGCGAGAGGTGCGCCTCAAACTCCAGCTGTAATTCGGTTGAGTGTGTGTCATGCGGCGATGCTGCTGGCGGAGTCACGGTCAGAGTGAGCAGATACGCGGCTGTATTCCTCCGCCGCGCTGCTCCTTCGCTCCTCTGCCGTCTTCTGCTTACGTCACTGCAGGTGAGCGCCAATCAGTTACCGCTGAGCGACGCTTTTCTTAATAACAAGTCCAACAGGAAGCAACTTCGACAACTAAGATGAAGCTGCTTCTTTGACAACCCGCCGGGAACCCGACGACAAACAATGAGGATTATGCTTTCAAAAAATTGAATTTGACTTTCATTCCAGTCACCCCGCATGAATTTCTCATTTCAAAGATGCAATAACGTTAAAGTGTCTTGTTAACTTTAACCTCTGAGATGTCAATACTATTTTTTGTTTGTTGTTCTCACCTGACTAGTTAAAAAGACGGCTTTGTTACCCCCTGGTGTTAAATAACATGTACTACACTTTGTTTTAGGATTTCAATCCATCACTGCAGAAACTCAATCAAACAATAATCTTAATAAACACGTCCACTCTTTGAATACCAGTCCGATATATATTGGATCAGTTATTTTTATATGTAATGCCCTGATATTTTTTTGAGCCTGGTGTAGGGTTACTTTGTCACTGCATGCTTCTAATTTACACAAACCTTGCTTTATGCCTTCTTTGGCAAATAAGATGTTTTTTAGTTTTACATTTACTGTAGAAGCTACACCTCATCCAGCAGCTAAACTTTTCAATTAATTTTACATTAATTCTCCACCAAAGTTGTAGGTAACTATCCAAAAATCGGTTTCTGGTATGGCACATGTCTATTATTATTTTGCAACTAACACAAGCTTAATTTTGCATGAATTACCTAAATATTGTAGTGCAACTAGAATTTTTGTACAACAGACAGCAAGGTTCAGATATGCAAATTAATTCATACATTAATCATGAGACATGAAAGTGTAGATGTGAGAAACAGCGTTGTAAAATGCATTTGGATGATACTTTTTTGTTCAAAGAGAATAAATTATGCAACATCGTTTAACTTTTCTTGCACTTTTTTGTCGTTTTTTGTAAGAACAATAAATTTAACTAAATATGTTTTCAAAACAACTTTAAAAACATCTCAACATACAGAGGAATAAATAAAGAGAAACACACAAGCTACGTTTAAATGATCTGAGGTTTATTCTGCTCATTTTTATCAGTCTGAAGTTATGACAAGAAAACAAGCCAACATTCTACATCCAAGCGAGGCTGGGACATGTAATATTATGAAATCTGGAAAAAATGAAAAGACAAAAAAAAAAAATAAATAAAATCTAAGGGTCACTATGTACAGTTTATATATTAATATATGTATAGAAAATTAAATGGCAATGACATACATCATTTTAAATTTTAATATCATATGGCATCTGATGAGAAGTGAGTCAGAATATTTCCAAATTATCAATCAAACCCGACCAGATGAATTAAAGAGATTTGTAATGATGAGATTAAAAAAAGGAAAGAGAACTTTATTAAATGTAAGTGCAACGATGCGTGCTCTATTTCAAAATATTTATTTTCTAATGACCTTTAAACCAGTGGCTCCCTTTTTTATTTTCAATTTCTAACCCACAAAATTGAGTATTGCTGTTTGATATACTCAAACGTAACTAACATTTAACGAGTGTAGCTACAAAACAGCCTTCACTATTTTTATCCATTTACAACTACAGATTTTATCTTTATTTATTTTATTATAACTTTTAAGGTAAAAAAAATTGAACAAATAATTTTTTAGTTTAACTTAAAGTTCTTTAGATAATCTAAGGACCACACACTTGGTGTTTCAAGACCCATATGGGGGACCTGACCCAGACTTTGGGAACCACTGCTCTAAACAGATCAACACTGTTCTAATGTTTTATGGATTGTAAAAATATTTTTAAATTTGTAAAGAAGGAAATGATGAAATAGTTCTCAGTCTGGACTCTTAAAGGATCTCTTAATGTCTAAAAGTGAATCATACGGTACTTTCAGACGTCTTCTTCATCTTATATGTGCGATTGGTCAGTGTTAATTTCAAACAAGCTAAAGCAAGTCAACTCACCTAGCTAGCAGTGCAGTTTGTCATTAGTGAGCCCACCTGTGGAAGACAGAGTGGTCTCTCTGTGATGTGTAAGCAGATCTGTTCATCAAAGATTCATCCTGCAGCTCAGTGGGATGGAGGCAAGAAACAACCGGATGGGTTCGGATCAGACGGCCGCTGTGAATCGCAGCTCTTTGTCTTATTTGTGTTTTGTTTTGTTTGTTTTTTCCAGTCTTAGGTTCCCGGTATCCTTGTTAGACATTGAAAACATGTTTGATTCTTATAATGCAGCGATTCACGAAAAAATTCACAATCATGATTAAACAACGTAGTTTGACATTCCAGTCACATTAAAACATTATAATAATAAATTTGAGCTTTGTTTAATTTTTCTGATACAAGAGCTACTAGCAGTTAATGTAAAATTATACTAATTATTATTCCAGATTCTTTGGAAAATAACCTTATCGAATGAACATTAATAAACTGTTAGCTTTGAAGTGGAATATAAATGAAACAACCGGCGGTAGTTTCTGCCTAAACACTTGCAGAATATTAAAGGGATAATTCAGGTTTAATTGAGGCTCCATTAAGAGGTCATAAGAAATTAATAGCTTGCCTGCAGAAGTCACAGGGATTTACGTCTTTCTATTTGCACTGAGTGGATATTCACACAGAAACTGATGAATATTTACATGGGAAGATAGAGGCAGGAAGTGATATCTGCTGTCAAGGACAGTGGAACATGCAGAGCATTTCCATAAAAAAATTACAGTTTTGTCACCAGATATGCTTTACATTTTCTGTTGGCTTTCCAGCAGGAAGATTATTGGTAATGCACTTCCTCCAACCTCAGCTTCCTCTGTACATGACCTGTAATTGTAAAGCACTTAATCAAGTCCAGAGGACACCAGGGCGCTTCGCACTGCATTCAGTCATTCAGTTGTGTGTAAATAATCACCAGATTTGGGTAAATAACCTTTTAATCCAAACGTAACGACCAGCTAATCAGAATTTAAACAAAATGAAGTGACTGAGATGGACATCTGCAGCAGGTAAGATACCAGCTGCTTATAACCTTCAAGGAAAACCTCGGCTTTGAACAGCTGAACGATCCTGCAACAGCACAATAAGTGCATCTGTGAGCTTGACGCTAAATGCTACGACTCGATGGGACACTGCTCATTCTTATTGATGCATTGGCTGCTTATTGATTACAAATTATATATCTGAACTACTTTTCTTTTGATTACAGTCTGAAAAATAGACAATTTCATAGCAACAACAGCCTCATGTCACCTTTTTCATCTACCAAAAAACTTAAATCTCCTATGTGACACATCTTCCAATAATTTGCGGTTTTGTAGACATGTAAGTATACACCAGCTGTGATTTTGACTTAGTGTTCTTTAACAAGTGCCTTAGCAAAGAAAAAAAAGAAAAAAACAGAGGGTCAGTGCATGTCAGAAATGCTTTGCTAAACCATTTGTGTCCAAGAGACTTTTAGTAAGAGGTGTAGGATCACTCTGCTGTGTTTTGCCCAAGCCGAGTCTGGGAGCTTGTGTGGACAGGCAGCAACCGCAGAAGCGGGCCTCAGTTACTGCGGGGTCCCGAAGAGTGACACAACAGAGTTTCAGGAGGGAGGGGGAGACGAGCTCTCCTCACCTCTATCTGTTCAGCACGGGGTTAAAGAATGGAGGAGGGAGACACTTTGGACCGAGTGTGTGAGGGCGCAGAACGCTGAAGGGAAAACGGTCCAGGTCACTTTTTGGCTATGTCCCCTTTCTTCAGGATGATCTGCCGCTGCCAGGGGGCCAGCTTGGTCTCATCATAGCCCATGGTCCGTAGTCGCTCCAGCTCCTGCTTCTCCTCGGACTCCTTTGCCTGTTTGGCTTGCTGTTCTGCTTTTCTACAAAGGTCACATACAGGAATTAGGATGGCATTGGAATTTTATCTAACAAAGCAGCACAACATTTTACCTACTTGCTAGTACATACAGATTTTTTTCTGTTTTACACAATTTTACACAATTGCCAGTACAGTCGTGGGAAATGGTATTTGCCACGGCCGTACTATTGCAATTTAGTACAGCATTATAATTTAAATTAATTAAATTACAATTAATTTAATGATTCCTTGCAATTTTTGGAGTCCAGATTGAAATATTATGAAGATTCTGTGACATTACCTTGAACATGTTTAATGTGGCTGATTTAAAACAATAACACGGTTGTATAACAGCTTCACATTGGTGTTGGGTTAGTTGGGATTTTCTTCTTAATGAATGATTTCATCACTTGAAAACTGTTTTTGGTATTTTCTCGGGTTAGTTTTGGCTAACATTAAAATTGGTTCAACAATTAGAGATTTAACTGTGGACCAAAATGCCACATCAGCTACAAATGTTCAGTAATCTAATCCCTGGTCAGAAACAACTGTTGACAAAGTTGAACTCAGAGATCAGGCCACATTTGACTCAAGAAATGTGTACACATCTCATCTTTGTGACTGGAAATGTCCTTAAAATCAAATTTAAAGAAGGATTTGTTGTTGTTGTGTAACTACAGCTCTGGTATATTACAAAACATATGATGTTCTGGACTGAAAAGGAGCAGGGACCCAGCCCAAAGCTGCAAATTAGGAACAAGTCTGGCTCCTAGGATGCAAATGACAAAGAAATCAGGGATGAGTCGAGTCTTTTGCAAAGCAGCAGGCCGCATTTCCTTCTTGTGGACCTTCTTCGTGCCAGACAGTGCTGACTGAAAGAAATAGCCATGAGCCAAGATGAACTCTTAAAGGCACCGAAATAGGTAGAATGAATGCGTGGATAAATGTTAATGCCAATAAGTTACAGGCAGACCTTTAAATTAATGATTCATTGTAAGTTCCTTCTAATGGGCTGAGTTTGCAAATGACAGAAACCTACAACTCCGTGTTGTGCAAGTGTACTTCACAGAAAGCTGCAAAGTTCACATAGGGAGGAGCTATAACACAGTTTTGTTCAACTTCAAGATATTCAGCCTGATAGTTCACTCCAAAAACATTTCCTGCAATAATCCTCTGTCATCCTATCCCGAACATAATGCTGAAGGAAGTTTCCTACAATCAGCTGTACTCAACTTGCTGTGCTGAAATATATCCAGATTTGATCTGGCATCTCAAACACCAGCTGAATTATTTGCTCTTGTGTTGTGAATTATACTGTGAAGAAACAGCTGCATTTCTCTCAGTATTTGTCTGTAACATTCATGAATTGTGATTTATATAACGTGATTATTTTTGATTCGACATTCAATGTGTCTATCCAAATTTGCAAATAATAAGGGATTTCATTTGTTTTGTAACTCACTCCATTTAAATAGTTTATTTTGAATGTTAAAATCATTAGTGTGTGAAGCAAAAGGAACATCTTACCTTTTTTGTTCCCTGTCACATCAGGAGGTCAAAAACAAAAGAGAGAAGGCGTAAATATCTTGAAACAGTGAACAGGAATTGTACAAGCTACAGTAACAATATCACGCAGAATAAAGTCATTCTAATTCTGTCCAAAATTAGAATTTGACTATATATTACTAAAAAAAATGAACATCCTGGAGTTAGTCTTCAAAGAAGGAGCTATAAGCAGATTTCCTTCTTTCCACCGTCTCTACTTCCTGCCTCCTTACGGGGAAGCTGAAGCAAATTTGACTGAGATTTAGCAATGCAAAGAGAACAATGACTACATTACTTCTCTGCTTTAACACGAACGCTTAATACAGCCAGAGAATGAGAGCAATCATTGCTTTTTAATTAGTGTTTGAAATTTAAAACAGACATTTAATGATGTCAGGATTGTCAAGGTTATGTTTTACTTGAATAGTCAGGGTACCAGGATATAAATAACATAAATAACATTAAGGACCCTGTAATTTACATGCAGAGAAAGCAAAACGTATATTTCTCACAACTTAAAAAGAAGCAAGGTTGGCACTGTCTGAAATCATTTGAAAAAGAAATTGTTCACAAATAGAGTTGATGTCCACTTTAAAATACCTACGATGCTTTTAATTTACATAACTTCTCTTTTAAAGAGTTTGTTCATAACATTCTAATAATAAATGCACTTGTGGGGATTTTATAGAGAGGAAACAAACTCCTGAAGAGAAATAATCTTGGTTTCTTCTCATGTAAAACTAAAATCTGTAGAATCATGCTTTGTTGACTACGTAAATGCATTCACTCATTGTCTTTTTGCATGTTGAATATTATTTATCAACTGTGTTATTACTAACCATGCTTTCTCACTTATCTTCCTGTTAATGCTGATGTGAACTGGCTCAGGCTCAGATATGGGATTCATATCTAAAAACATTCTGACTGTGTCCCACTTATTGATAGAAAAAGAAGAAAATTAACACTTTATTTGAATAAGACTGTCATGACACTGTCATGAACATAAATAAGCCTTCATGTATATTTATGACTGTTGTCATAAAGTGTCATTCGGTAAATTATGACACTTAATACAAAGGTGACATTATTCAAATTGTCTGTTATGACAACTTGACATTAACCAATAAATCATTACTGATATAAATTTGTTACAAAAATATTACTGATTGCGCTTTAAAAATTAGGTAACTTTATGTTATTAAAGGTAAAGTTTAAACAGTAATAATTTCTTGGTTAATGTCATGTTGTCATAACAAAGACATTTTGATTGTCAACTTTGTATTAAAAGTTTCATAATTTACCAAATGACACTTTATATATGACAACAGTCATAAATATTCATGAAGGCTTATTCATGTTCATGACAGGTGTTATGTCATGTATATGACAGTGTCATGTTAGTCTTATTCACCCTCCCTTCAAATAAAGTGTTACGAGGAAATTTAGCGATGCCAATTCCACGAGTGCCAGGAAAAAATCTTCAGTCTGAACTTCTTCCACAGAGCTTTACGCCACTGAATGAGTTGGAGAAAAAGTCATTTCCAAACTGTGCAGTTTATTTCTTTCTCTGTGCTCTTTGTATATCTAATCTGTGTTGCAACTATCTTGGCCAGGTCTCTTGAGATCACAGGGAGAACTCACGGCTGAAAAATTAAAGCAAGAGAGTGGATGGCTGAGCTCAGGAACAAAACGGGATTTCGCTGTTTGATGTCATGGCAACAAAGGTTGCGATCTACTTCAATGAGGAAACTGGTGAAGTGAAGCGGCTACTTATTGGTCTTACAAACATTTTCAGAACTTAAGAGTGTGAAACACTGTAGAAAACAAAAACACCTGCCTTATTACTCACCTCTCCTCGTCCATTTTCTTCTTCATCATGTCCCTCCTCCAGGCTGGCATTGACGCAAGGCGCTTTGCTTCCTCTTCAGCCTGCGAGGACACAGAGAGGGTCCGAGATGGGGGCAAAAAAACGGGGACCCAAATCGGTCAGTTGTGGCGTTTAAACTCTGACTGTATACCTCATAACCACCCAACTATTTTTAAGGATCACCAGACGTGCAAAACAGACGGCCAGTAAAATCTCCAAATACACGTGATATTCAATTGTTTGTGAAGCAATCATGTTTTTTTTTTATGTTTTTGGCTGTAGCTAAAAATTAGGGGGAAAAAAAGACACGTTGAACCTATGGGTAGGAAAACAGCGAACTCCAGATTTGATGTAGCTGTAAAATGAACAGAATCAAAAGTGATAACAAATCCATGAGAGCATCAGTGGTGCTGCGCAAGTGAGTATTTCCTGGTAAATCCCTGCTCTGAGCTGAAAGAGCAGGCATACACCTGCAGGGAGAAACAGTGCTGAAACATGAATCCAATGTCTATTCATATTTCCAAGTACAATTTCCTAAACAAAGGGCCATTATAAAAGACAAGCACTCAACAAAGGGCCCCTCTTTAAACAGTTGGATAAATTTTCAGAAGCAAACACACCTCACAATGTCTACTACCTTGTTTTCTTTTTTTTGTTAGGAACAAGATAAAGGCTTTTAAGTGATCACATCACTGCTTTGCAGAATGTTTGCGTCAAGAAATAAACGTAACTGGATCCTTTTTTCTCTTTGCGTCTGTGGCAGAGGGTGGAACAGCAGGAGAGGACAGGAGAACGCAGCAGTATTAGATTTCTCATCCTCCCCTGAGATACGTTACCCCCTTCCTTTCTCAACCCTTTTACTCAAGGATTTCGCTGTAGCTATGGTGACTCCAGGTAACATTACCTGCTTCATGAATTTTTAATAGTTCCCTAGGGAATTATTACAAAGAAAAAAAAGAAGCTGTTAGAAATCCTTTTTGTTTTTTTGAATTTCTAATTTAATCAAAATAAAATAAATTGGTCAAAGGTGAACTGTGCTAAGACTGGACACAGCAGTTTATTTGTGCTAGTGGTTTCAGTTCTGATTTTAATATTAATTCAATTTAAAATAAAATGCATATAAAGTTATAGTCCGCATGCACTAATAAGAGTCTGTTAACTTTCTAATGTTTAAGTCGTAAAACTTGAACTATGGTAATGCTAACGTTTGTCTTTTGGTGCACCAATTATCTTGGGTTAACACAGAAACTCAAAACATCTTCACGCCTTCCTTCATCTAGAAAATGTGTAACAATTTTGTAAACTTCATTTTCAACACGTGCTGGTCTTTGGCACCAGAACTTGGATTTCTTTTTAAGTCTAGTATCTGGAACCATCAATAAAATTACCCCTACTTGCACAAGGGAAACTTCCAACATTGAACTTGAAGAAATATTGAGGCATTTGAAAATATGGTATGAGTTTATGGGATAGGAGTTCATAAGCCTCTTACTTCTTTTTTGAGCATGTTAAGATTATTGTGGTACAAAAATGTGTGTCTTTTGCATGCATGTCATGTTCGAAATAAATAAATAAAAATAAAATTTGTAACTTGCTTGCACCTTGCTATTTTTTAATTTATAGAACTGATCTCAATCTTTCTGATGGTCTTTCAAAGATTTTTTTCTCTAGACATTTGTGGTCTTTGTTTTTTTTTTTTCTTTTAAGAATTTCCAATCCAGTAGAAGCTGAATATTCTCTTTTGTTAAGGGACTTAAAACCTTTTTACCCATTTTGTTAGTTGAATCAATGGAAAATCCCAAAGACAGAAAAACAGACAGAAGAACATACACTAAAATGTTAGTGTAGCTGACAAAAAAAATATCTGTTTGCTGAAAATTTGGCATGGACTAGATGCGTTTCTGAGGTGCATAGGGTCTTTTCTTCTCCACGTGCCTTTTAGTGGCTAAATACAATGAAAGGATCACTCTTCAAAAAGTAACAAATACATTTCGTCTTTGAATCGGAACCTTAAAAACTCAAACTCTCTCCTGGACTCCAAGCAACTAGCTGAGGGAGGTGTGCGAACTCCCAATATTTCTTTTGAATATTTCAGATATGCACTACAAAAAAATATCTGTGAACAGACAGATTTTCTGTAAATAATTTGGAGTTGCGTTCCACAGAAAAGTCAGAGAATCGTGAACTGTAACTGGGCAGTTAATCATCTTTTTTTCTGTTTTATAATTGACCTACAACTTTGATCTATAATCAATATTCTGTAGCACTTTATCATTCAAGCTCATATGGTTTATAATCAGTACAGACTCTGTAGGTGTTGTAATCCTTAAAATCAAGCAATCGGTACATAAACTGATGAATGTGAATGTGACTCCTTAAAGTAAAATTGGCATTTCGCCAACCTTCTGAATGACTTCCTTTTGAGCTGTGAGGTGATGAAGATTCACAGTAACCTCCTTATGGCTCCTGTAAGCCATGGATAGCATGACAGCAGGTGGCACTAAGAGGGTTACATGAAGGTAATCTTGATGCCACAGAATAGACACTATGAGAATATCGAAGCCACTGGCTGGCAGATCTCTGGAGGACTTCACACGGAGGAGGAACCGAGTGTCTATAGGGGCTCTGTCGCTGGAATCGCACTGGGTCTGAGAGGGAACTGAAGTTTACCCCTGGTAGGCAGAGCTTGGGGAAAACAATTTAGAACTTGTACGAACACAAACATTTTCTATAAACTTTATTTTTGACAGTAACGTAGAAATCAGGTAAAAACACAATTCAGTTCTGTGAAACACACCTTATTATCAGAAATAAAGCAAAACCCATAAATACTAAGGAATTTGTACAAACTTCAAATTTGAATGTTCTGAGAGTTAAAGCATCGAATATGAAATTCTTGTATTAGCTCACAGAAATCTGTCATCAAATTTTAAAGAACATCTTCCCTACCACAAACCACAAAGTGCTCTTAAACCTTGACGACAATATCTGAGCATCAAAGTAACAACCAACTCATTGAGCAATTTCTATCAAGAATAAAATGGTATGAACTTAATATTTGTATTTTCCGATAGAGCTTCAGAAAAAGACAAAACCACAAAAATATGGACAATATGACAAAAAAAAGAAAGATTTTACCACACAGATTTTATTGCAGCTATGCTGTCGCTCCAGCTCATTGTTTCACACCTGGTTTGAAAATTTCTGCAGGTGGATTTTATTCAGGATTTATCGCAGCGTTTGGTTTGTAGTCCTGAAAGTTGGAACTCAGACCTGAAAATAATGCCACATCAGATCTCTTCACATTCTTGTTATAAGTCAAACAAACAGAGATGCAAACTACTGGTAGCAAAATACACTGATAAACATGTATTTATCTCCATTTTATTACTTCAAACAGTAAAGAAACATGTTAATAAGTGGGTGTTTTAAAGAACCTTCTGATGCCTTTGGTGAAATGATAAAGAATTACTGCTGAAGAATAATTAAATACCTTCAACTTGACTTTCACTATAACTTTTAAATGTATACTTGATGTTGAACCTGAGGCCGATTGGAGAGCTGCACCTTTCCTTTCTGTAATCCAGGGGGCTATGCTCGAAGTCTGGCTGGGAGCTCAGAAAATATAACTTCCAATTTCAAACACAATAAACTATTATTTTAAACTAAGCTTGCGACTGGAAATAAAAATGGTGTCAAATCACAATTTGACAATTCTGTCAAGGTGATGACTTGTTTGGCTGTTCGGAATTTTTTTTTTGTAAAACAAGCGAGCTAATATGTACTTAATGTGTTCAATGAGTGATATTCCTATTATTTCACAAATTACAATTGTTTTCATTAGTCATTAGTCATGTTGGGAAGGATTATTTTGAAAAATCGAACATGGCAGACCTCCTCTTCTCATAAATGTGATCAGTGGATTATCACTGAACCTTCCTCTCAATCATGATTGGACAGGGTCAGTCAAAAAGCCGCTGGCGTTTCATATTATTATTATATATCATTATATAGAATAACAAGAGGGGCCATTTTTTTGGCTAAAACATTTGTGTCTTGGAAGAACTACAATAGGACAAACTATTCAAAAAAGAGAATAAACAAATCACATTTTTAAATGGAAAATCTCTTTAAAGATTATTTTGAGATCATGGCTTGATTTAAAGCTGCTCTTTATTTAAAAATATTCTCACTTGAACTAAGTTCAGAATAAATAGTCAGCTCTGTCTCTCCATCGGAGCATAAACAAATGGGAATGTCAGCACAACCAAATGAAGGCTATTTGCTGTTGTTTAATCCCCTAGGTGACATGGCCTAAATGCTAACGCTCCTGATTAGTTTCCCTTTTCGGTAGGTTGAACTGTGCAGATTAGCCTCTCAGGTCCAGCACCATCTCTGGTGGTGGACACTGCAGTTAGATGTCAAAAAGCTCTGCTTCCTTCTCCTTCCAAAAGGCAAAGCTTCGGTCGATGTATCTGATGATTTCCTCATTGCTGAACTCTTTGAGCTCATAAATAACTTTAATCGCATCCTCAGAAGTTTCGTCTCTGGGTGAAGCTTGATCAATGCGTGGTTCTTCTGCGAATCTAACTTTCACAGGTGGAAGGTCTTTCTTTGGTTCTGGCCCTGCATTGTCCACAGAGTTCTGTTTTGCCTCCACTTTTTTTGCACTTTCGGATTTCGGGTCCCTCTCCGAAAAAATTTCAGACTCATTTGAAGGCATCTGATCATTGGTTGCCGCAGTCTCTGGACCATTGGCCTCCAACGAAGTTCTGTTGTCAGACACACCGTTCTCAGCAGCAGAAGGTGATTCTGATGGAGGAACATCTAATTGGAAGGCTGAAGGAGATGGTTGTGCTGTCACTGCAGATGTTGTAGACTGTATATTTGGAGGTGGGGGTGGAGGACAGGCAGGTGGAGGCGGGGGAGGATGTACAGGTGGGGGTGGAAGGGATTCATGCAGAGCAGACATTTCAGGAGTTACGGAATTTAGAGATGCCGTCATCACACCTCCCCCATCAGCCACGTCTCCGAAATGCTTGACTTTTATGTCCTCAAAGCCATCCGCCCAGTCTCGTTTCCCACTCTCGATTTCCACCATCACTTCCTTGTGAAACTGTCTTATAACGTCCCATTTGTGGCTGCCAAGGCGGTCGAACATCTCGTAGCACATGAGGTGGCGGAACTTCCGCTCCCTGCGAGACATGTTCATTTCCAGTAACTGGAAGTACCCAAGCATGAAGAGGTCAAGGGTTAAGCTCTCATAGCTCACAGGGGAGCCGTTGAAGTGTGGCAGGAAGTGCTCCGGCCAGTAGATCATCTGGGCACGGCTAAGCCTCCGGATCTGCCGTGACGGGACTTGGCTCATAATTGATCTCCAGTGGCCAATCAAATTGCCAACCACTTGCTTTGACTTCATAAACATAATCATCTTATCATCTTCACTGTGCACTTCATCACCCATTTGAGTATTGAACTGGCTGTAGTCCTCACAGCCCACGTCCAAGTAGTTTCCCCTCCTGCCTGTGTACTTAGTCCGATAAGATTCTGAGATGGTATACTTCCTCCAGTGTTCAAGGAACAAAAGGACGATCCTCTCTTTTCTCATTTCGATGCATTCCTGGACATAGCTTAGATCAGTCTGCACCTCCAAGCTTCGTTTTAGGTGATCGTCAGTTAAAACAGGGTCTGAAGAAAGAGCCTCGTTGAACTCTTTAATATTTGTTGGAGCCATTGCCTCAGAGGAGACATACAATGGGGAAACATAGGCTTCAGTAACAACTGGTTCTTCAACAAGTGGTAAGACAGATTCTTCTACAGGTGGCAAAGGCCCATTGCTTCTATAGTCAGGAACTGTAGTAGCAGAGGAAGGGACACTGCTCTTGCTTTTTTGGCTCTAGACTATAACTTGACTCACTAACTACTGGAAGTGACATTTTGCGTTTGTAAACCCTATCAGATGGGTCATTTGTAGACTGTGTCTGAGTTTGAAGCTCATAATTGGCCTTCAGATTCTTCACAGAAACTCCACACTGCTTTATCTCCTTTTCCACATCTTCTCTTGTTGAGAAGGACTGGGATCGCCCAATGTTCCCAGTGCCAACAGATATTTCACACTGACCTGCAGTAATATTCTTTGCTTCTTCTTGAGAATTTCCGGAAAGAATAAAATCCAAGATGTCTATCTCCTTGCCTCCAAGGGTGGCAAGGAGGATCGCCATGCTCTTGAGCAGGGTGGAGATTTTGCTGCACCAGGCTGGGAGATCTTCAGCTTGTCCATGCACTTGTTTTGGATTGACTGAGAAATACTCCTGATTAAGAGCAGCAGAGACCGGTAGTAGCTGGTGAAGCTCTCGCTCCAGTTCCTCCAGGTCCTTCTCAACTTCTGACATCTTATGCATGACCTGCAGGTTCTCGATTTGTTTCTCAATTCGATTTAGGTCAGCTTCGGTCATCAACTCCCCAAAAGGCCCTAAAATGGCGTTGTGGATGTGGGAGTAGTGCCATTCCTGAGGTTGGTAGTGTCCACTTGACACAAACTAAATCAGAGGTCAAAGGAGACCGACAGGACAAGAGTGGGGGAAAAAAAAGAGGGAAGGAGGGTTTCCTTCAGCAGGATGTTCCTTGTTTCAAACACGCTTCAGAGCAAATCCATTCCAACACACAGGATTTACATGGATTTAGTGGTGCAATGGCACAACCTCATTACGGGCATTAAACTCTGTGCTGTAATTTAGAATCAAAGCAAACAGAGAACCCATTGTTCTTTTTGAATGAACCAGCAAAATTAAGTGCTGAACCGACCATATTTGCAGAAACTCAAACTCAGCTTTGAAGTTTCAACGTCTCTATTGCTGACCTTTGGGACATTGTACACCTATACAAACTATTATTCTAACACCTTTAAATCCTATTTGGGCCCTTGCTGCAGGTACAACAGACATGTCAGTCCTCCCAGCAACGGAGAAGACTGTATCAAGATTGTGAACAACGCAATAAAGCTAAAACTGCTTGTATTGGTCATTGCCTAAGGAAAAAAGATCACTCTACAGCAATGTGTTATCAACAACCTTAGTAAAAAAAATTTTTAAAAAGTCTTAAAATCAAATGAAACGAAAGCAAAAACAAAAGACAACAATCCTCAACTTTTAAACTATTACCAAGCATTTTTTGTATAATAAACATTTTATCATTGTCAAAATGCTGTTTTAGGGACTTTGATGGCACCAATACTGGTTGACCTGTAGTGTGAATGGGGCCCATCATCACACCACTGAATCTGCATGTAAGGACCTGAAGCCACAGGAGGCCATCACCAAAACACCAGCTCACACTGTGTATAGTTTGGTCAAGTGTCTTGATGTCTTGTCTGTGATGGTTGATGTAGCCAAGTTTTAATTCACTTCACTTCAAAATATCTCAACAATGTCTATGAGTAACAAAAAAGTCATGCAAAAGTAAAAAAAAAACAAAAACACTTTGATAACTGGTAAGTGCATGTGTTAAGGCTCTAACACTATATTTTAATTGTTGTTTATGAGAAGGACACATATGAATTTATTTAATTAAATCCTGTAAGATAAAACTCTCATGCATGTATCACAGAATGACATCCAAGTGACATTTCTTCCTGCTGGATTATGCAAGAGGCAAAAGTGGCAACCTGTTCTTGCAATTAATGATTAATAAGCTAGAAATAATTAATTTGTATATAACCAGAGTCTTTGTAATGTTATCTGAGCCTAACAAGTGTTTAGATTGTGTCTGTATGACTTTCTAATCAGTACCATGTCTAATGATACTTAAACGTAACACAACCTAAAGCTATTGAAGACAAAACGATAATTGCTGAATGTTATCAGTTGAGAGGAGATGTGTGAAAAGATCATTTAAGCTGGAATCTGCTTTAAGAAGTTTCAAAATGTCCAAGAGAGGCAGTCTACATTTCCAGCCCTGGCAGGCCAACCTTCTGCTGCTTTTAGGTGCTTCTCTGATCCAACTCGCATGAATGAGATAACTATCTGTGTCCTCAGCCCAGTCCTGCTAATGACCAATTAGTTGATTCAGGGCTTCTGAACCACAAACATATCCACAAGTTTCAGGACAGTGGCCCCAAAGGGCTAGGGTTTGAAACTTCTGATCTAAAGATAAAACCTTTCCTTTGATGTTAAGAAAGTAGTTTTTATCTCGATTCAGTTACACTCTTCATGCACAAACAAAAAAAATGATCATAAAACATCAAACATTCAAAGTACTAGCCATCCCGTTTGCATCGTAGTTATAAAAAAAATGCCAAGCCAATTTTATCTATTTTATTTTATTTTTTGCATATTTCAAATTTAAGAGACCACAAAAGGGATAGCAGAAACACATCAACACACCTGTCATCTGGGCACAGCATCCTGCCACAACACCTACCTTGCGTTTGTGCTCTTCCTCCTCCTGCATCTTGGCCTGAAGTTTCCTCACCATCACCTGCCTTTTCCACTCGGGGATGGCTTTCCCCTGCTCGTCATGAGTGGGCACCAGCACCTCGATGTCAGCAAGGCTCGTCTTCCTTCCCGACTCCGGCTGCGCCGCGCCAGCTCCGCCGTCCCCGTTAACGACGGAGTTGGAGGGCAGCTGCTCGTAGCTCGCAGAGCCTGACATGCTCCTTGGACCAGTGGGGCTGAGGCTGGGGCTTGGGGTGACGGGCGGGGAGGTAACAGGTGGGCTGGATTGTGGGGGGGAAGGTGGCTGGGCAGGTGGGGTGGGTGTTTGGGTTTCTGGAGGTGTGGTGGTTCCCTTAAAGGAGACGAAGACACCTATTACGCATCACAGTCATCCAAAGTAATTGTAATATCTGTGACTGAACTCCTGGAGTCTGTGGTTCTGCATCGTTCACCGTCTTGTAAATCAATTCAAAAGTGCCAAAAGACTTTGGACCTACATTGTTGCCTGTCGTCCCCGTGTTGGAGAACACGGTGGTGTAGCCTTTACTGTGAGGCGTGGGCTTGAGGCTCTTTCCGGCTTTGATCTCTGCCAGCAGCTCTGAGTTGTCTCCGGTGGGGGACATCATGTTGAAAGATTTTGTGCCTGTGGACAAAGGGAGAGCGCGGATGAGTGAAACCAGGTAGAAAGACGGACGAGAGCGAGAGACAGATCCACTAAAGAGAAAAGAGACACTGGGTGGCGTTTCAGCACTTAAATATTTTATCCCATCAGGCAGATAACAATGTTGAACCGGAGCGTGTTGAACAATGATGGGAGGTCAGTTGGGTCATCATGGATAAGCTGGACATGCATATTTGTTTACTGAGGTTTGCATTCATACTGAATGTGGGTCTGCCTGAGACATGTCTGATTAGATCACTGTTGCCTTAGCAACACCTGGACCAAACTTGGATTAGAAGGTAACCATAACACAAAACCTGACTACAAATTTCTTACTTTATCTGAAGGGATATAGTCAGGACAGAGCTACAACTTACACAGTGTTCCTTTTTTAATACAATGCATACGGCTTGGTAAGGGCTTGGTAAGGGCTTGGTAAGGGCTTGTAAAAGAGCATACGGCTCTGTGTACGGAGCATACGGCTTGGTAAGGGCTTGTAAAAGAGTTTTAGAGAAATGCTCCTAACAAGGATATCAAAGCTACCGAATAATTATTTTATTCCTGTTTTGAACAGAAGTGTTTTACATTTATTGTGCTTTTTTAGTTCGAGGAAAGAAATTAATCTCCCTCTTTTATCACCTCACGCTCTACGTACGTTGGGATTTCTACATTAAAGAAGGCATTTTGACTCAGTTCACAAAGTGAAAAGAAACAACAACGAATTGTTTTGGACAAGCTACAGCACTGGTTTAATTATAAATACATTAGCCAACTGGCTAATGTATTTCTGACCAGAATCAGACTAGAATAGGATGATATTCCACTAGACTGGCAACATCGGTGACAGGTCGTTTGGAAACATCAAAATCCTAACTTGTTCAGTCCGTAAATGCGCCACACCAGGCCATGCTAACAACAACAGAGGCATGTCAGATGTTAACAGGACACTACAACGCAGAATTAAAACAGGCTTTGTTTTTTAAATGTTTTCAGGTAGGAAAAAATAAACTGTCTACCACATAAAATTGGCAAAGGAGTGAAGCTATGTGGGGACAAATTTACTAGATAAAGCTGATCTCATAATTTATAAGTAGATCTTTATTCATTTGGTTTTTAATGTCTGCTTCTTTTCAACACAATAGATTTGGAAATGCTGGCTAATCTAAGTTAAAGTAATAATTTACATTCTCAAGGGAATAAACACAACTGTACTGTTACAATATGTTGCTAAAGACTGTTTAAAATTTCAACTTTGAATCACTTTGTATGTTTTAAATAAGCAAAGTCCTTCTTTACAGAAACACTTCTGTCACATAAGAGGCCTGTGAGAGCAATCTAAGAACATTTTACTTCCAGCAGGAAGGCTGGAAATGACAGTTCTTAAAGAGAAATTTGAATCAGCTAAGATTATTATTGGTAAGTCAAAACTCAACTAAAGCCAGATTTCAAAAAACAACCACAAATTTTTTATCAGTCCTTCTCTAGTTTTAATCAGAGAAAAAAAGATAGAAATAATAAGAAAATGCATGTGTAGTAAAGTTGTCAGTTGTCTTAATAAAAAAAATAAAACCTTTGGATTCATTGGACACTTGTGGTTTGTGGTGAGAGAAAGATATATTCACAGTAAAAATAAAAAAAAACTTTTACAAAACAGATTTTCTATTGCTTTATTCTTGTACATGTTTATAATTTAATGATTATATCAAATCAATCTTGTCTTTAACTATATACAAGAGTTTATTATAATACTCTTATCTACCAATGCGTAGTTTAGCACACTAAAATTAATTTAAGCCTCAAAACTGCTTTCAATATAGTATGAATGGGATCTTATCAAGATCCAAAGAGCCAGTCGCAGCCTCACCTGTTTCACAGAACGTTAGCCTTGAATGTAGCAAATGTCCTCAATTCCTCATTGTTTACCCAGCTTCTATTTGCAGAACGGCTAAAAACAAAAGTCCCTCGGTAAAAGTGTTCCCTGTCGAGGCGACCACAATGGTTTGGACGGACACAAAGACTGGCTAGCGTGCCACCCCTCCTCACGCTCGCCCGCGCTGCGCTCCCTTTCTCCCATGTAGGAGGAGAGAACAGCTTTCTATTAAAGACCCATCATCGCAGTTGGGGGAAATCTAAAGGAATCACCAGTAACTGGAAGTGACAGCAAGCCACTGGAAAGCTGGCCAGGAATTAACACACAAACACACGCACACAGAGAGGCCGTCAAATCGTCGGCTAGTCAGTCCACTCGCTGCCAAACCAATCCTCTCAAAGCTCGCACACAGTTCGCTTGGCATTTTGTTACATCTCATGCGACGTACGATATGGAATAAAAGAACCTGAAGCTGGTTTGAGTTGACACGGTGTTTGAATCTGCTTAACTTTTCAAGTTACAACCATACTCTTCCCCGTATTCTACAGAAGCTTAATTGGTAGATTAACACAAACGTAGTCCATAAATCAGAAGAAAAATTGTGGTTTTCAAAAATCTGAAACTTGTTACATGCATTATTCTTCAGCTACTTTCCTTCAATAACTCTAAATGAAATACTTCAGACGTTCATTATGCAATATGTGGATTAAAACTAGCACTGCAAAAGCGTGTTCAAAGAAGATCAGGGAATGAAATGCTAACATAGGCACCCTGAGAGGCTAAACAGTCACCACACCAGTTTACATGATGTGGTAGTGGCAGCATCATGCTGTGGGAAAGCCTTACTCCAACCAGGAGAGGGAGGCTGATCAGACATAACATGAGCATGGATGGGTTGAATAAAGGACAATACTGGTGGAAAATCATTTACAGGTGATAAAAGACCAGAAAGGTTCCTGCTCCAACAAGAACCCGCAGCATGAGCTTCAGTGGAGCGGTTTAGAGGAAAGTGTTTGGGTGAGTTAGAATGGCCCAGTTAAAGTCCAGACCTAAATCCAATTGAGCAAACACAGCTAGACTTAAAACTTTCAAAGCTACCAGAGACATGTCTTGGAAATTGGTATTTCAAATTTGTCTCATGAGGACTGATATTAACAAATGTACAAAAAAAGTTTTAGATTTTCTAAAATCCTTAGAAGAAGAAGAAGAATAACTTCATGCTGGTCTGTCAAATAAAATCCAATGTAAGTCTAATAAAATTTGTGGTTACATTTTGACAAATTGCAAAAATGTTCAAAGGCTAAGAAATTGACAAAAAATACTAACCTATTTAAATATCAACTGGTTAAAAACAAAAAAATGTTGACAAAATCCTCATACCTTAAGCCTTTCCTGACAGGTCGTTATTACAAAGATCCAGGACCGTTAATAGGCGAGTTTTAACGGGCTAAAACTCACACTGACGTTACACTACAGTGCATCTGTTTGACTTTATGAGAAAGCAGCCGAGTCTCTGCGGACAGATAAATCCTGTTCAAAAACAGGGTGGAGACTCAGCAGGTTAGAGTGACATGTGGAGGAGTGACAGGTGCACAATATAAGAGAAACAGCTTCACCTAATGAACATCTCGGTACGCAGGGCAGCCTGCTCTCAGGTCAGACTCACACTTTAGGTCTGCTTGACACATATCATATCACACATCTGGGGCCATTTCTTGGACTAAACAGATGAGCAAACAAATGCCTTACTTGAATAAAATGGCTCAATGTAGCAGAGTCAAACTGGAAGTCATGGTTTATCAATTTAAGGGTCCCAGATATTCTGATGACCTGAATCTGATATTACCATATTATCTCTGAACATTGAATGACAACTACGTTTGTCTTTTTCAGTTATCACAATGGCTCCATTAATCTGCCTGAATTTCAGTGTCTCAAATGACTGATCAGGAGGAGGCAGAAAGGACAGAGTCAGAGATGCACCAATCATCAGAGACCATAAGCTTCAATGCCAGTTATGCGTTATGCTAGACATTAATGCTAGAGTTCAATGAAAATATTAAATGGAGATAATCTTATAAGACCTGTATTTTTATTGGATTCAAAGCTTTGTCAAAGAACATGCAGAATATACTTTTTAAATTTTATGAGAAATATTCTGTTATAGTCCCAAAAAAAAAAAAAAATAGGGAATTGGCAGGTCAGACCTGAACGAAAACCCAAAGTTGGTATTGACCAGCAAAAGTTGGATTGGTTAATGCAGGGCACATAACTCATAATGCGACACCAGATATTGCAATTCAACTAGCATCTAGTCTGTTAAAGAGCAGCTGCAGCATATCAATTCAAGGCTCTTCGTTTTTATGACCTCCTTGTGGCATTTTGTTGTCTGATCAGAGGCCAGGAACAAATCCTAGATTTCCTCAGACCACACTGCTCCTTACAACATCTGAGATAAAGATGCAGGGTGCAAAAACTGTCCCACTCTTTCCTGCAGTAAAAAACTACAGAACAAAAGAGCTCGACAAACTATGCAGCCTATCCGGACGGTCACCTGCCTGTCTGAGTCACCGCAACACCGCAAAGCAGTAAAGTCATTTTGAGCTTTTTGTTGTTCTAGAACGATTTCGTTTTATGACTATAAGAAGGGGCAAACTAATAGGGACACAGCCCTCTTTATCTCTAAGCAGTTTAGGGGTATTTAATTTATTAGATAACAGAAGGAGCAGAAATAAATCAGACAGAAGGAAGTTAAATGTGTAAGTACAACATATCTGATGTTAAATCAAGTAATTGACACTTTATTGCAGCTGGTATTCAGTATTCCTTTTTATTTAAAGCTAAGAATATGAATATATCCTTGTTTAACAGGTCGTGCTTACTCATAAGCTGGAATCATCCAAAATCATCCTTCTTTAAATCATTTCCATTTTTACATGCTTTTGGTTTTAGAACAAAACTGCATTTCTTTGTTTCATTGTACATCATTATGTGGAAAAATATTTGTCTCCAAGTTTTTATTAACTGTGCTGACAGATGAGTTAAATAAAATAAAGATTAAAGTGTGCAAAATAACCCCATTAATTATTGAGAAAATTATAAATTAATAAAATAAGTAGTTTAAGCCTCATATGACTTATATGATTATTATATAATCTATATTTTAACAGCATTTCCAGTGGTCTAAGAGAGATACTTTATTATCGTTATTAGACACATTATATTTGCAATTCTGAAAGTTGAATAATTGAACAATTAAATTTGTTTGCCTCCTTTACTCCTTACTGTGCATGTTGCAGTAACAAGTTATTAATAATAAAGCAATTATTTCTTACCACAGAATATTGTCCTCTGCTGAATAAATGTGATTGGAAGATTGGATTCTTTTATTTTTTTATCTGTTAAATTAAATCATAAAGCTACAAAAAAAGGTAAATCCATATTAAAGCATTTAGTCAAATTTATAAAGGGTAAAAATGTGGAAAGCCCTATGAATAAAATAGATGATGACTTAAAAAAAATTACTAAATAATTGATTTATCACTTCAGAAAAAGACAAATTGATGTTTTTTTTTTCCTGCAAATATTGAGCTCTATATTTGGCGATCTTCCATTCTTCTAGCTCTTATTTTGTCACATGATTTTCCAACTCAACTTTTTAATTCAGTTTGAGGAGCTTCTTTGTCTCGTACGTTAAAAACTATTTAATTCCAGTGTGTGTAGAATAAAACCAGTACAGTGTGAAGCTTACTGAGACATTGAGTAACACCGGATGGATCTGTTTTAGTAAACAAGAGGAAAAAAAGCGTAATAAAACAAAATACAAAAAAATAGTCGCTTGAAAACAATTAGGTTGCTCTATTACAGTCTGTATGTTTTTTTTTAACACTGGATGCTCAACAGAAATAAATTAAACCATTTAATATATATAAACAACAAAACCAGAAGAAGCTTTTTTTCAAAATGTAATAACAATGCATTATCTGTCAAGGAATAGATTCAGCTATTGACTATTCAAAATTGGAGTCAAAACCAGAATCTGATTTTTTGGCAAGGTTTCCACACAAATTAGAAATTTGACTTCTGTTCCTCACACTACGCATATATAGTTTGAGACCGCTAACAAATAGGATAAGAAACTATTTGTTAGCGGCCCTTTTTCCTGACCCTGAAACTGTACAAGTCTTATTTAGAAGTGCCATCTCCAACAGGAGATAGTAGCACTTTATGATTCTGATAAGAGACTTGAGTTCTCAAAAATAATCTGAAATCAACCATTTCATGATGACGGTCTACAAGTGAAGAACCTTCAAAACCACTGCAACTACACCAGAAGTTTGTCCTGAGAACAGACTGCAAGATGCTAAAACAAATCACCAAAACCTCAAAATGGTCAACACAGAACCTAAAGGAAACTCTTGCTACTGCTGATGTGAGAGTGCAAAGCAGGCTGCAGGAGTTTGTTTCATGCAAGATGCACAAGGAACAAATATTTACTCTGCAAGAAAAACCAAAAAGCCCAGATTGACAGTTACCTCAGAAGAAGAACTTCTAGAATAGTGTTCTTAAGGTAGATGAATAAATAGGAACTGTGCAGTAAATCCACAAAATACTGTCTGAGGATGAATAGATGTAAAAATCCTGGACTGAGTCAGGAGCCTGATTAAATTGAAATGTCCTGAAGTGGCTCTAGATGGGCTGAACGACCTGGAAAACTTCAAACATTTCACAGCTGGAGGTGAGGAGTGGAACAAAGTTTCCTCATGTCGAACCCGGTGGAAGCATCCCACTGAGACTGTCGCAGCTAAAGAGGCCAACAGAATCTTTGAGAGATTAGGGTGTCCAAACTATTTATCCACTCAAAAAACACTTTTCTGCTCATATGTTTTACTCAATGAGCAGAACGAATGCAATTAAAAGACTTGTTTTTCCAAGAAAAAATGTCTGAATTTGTTTTTTTCACATGGGTGCATCTATGAGGAAGCTAAAGTGGATATAAGGGTCTGGGAAAATCTTGACATCTATCAGGTTAAAGTCTCAGTTTGTACTTACTCTTCATCTGTCTAAGCGGCCCTCTGTCTGTTTGGGAGATAGAGACATTCCCGCCTTGAGAGCATCGAGGACAAACCACGTCAGGCAATGAGAGAGAGGAAGAAAAGACAATGACATGCAGAGGAAACAGATGAAAGTGGAAAGATGTAATGAAAAGAAATAGACAGAAATATTTAGGAGGTAAAAGCATGTTGACAAATTCAATCATAGACCAACTTATTTTATTTTATATTTTATTACTCTTCCCCTTACTCCAGCTTTATGGATGATTTACTTTCGAGCATCGTGCCACATCTGGATTTTCACCTCATATTTCTCCAACAGCTACTGAGGACTTTTCACAAGCAGTAATGCATAAGCAATAAGTTTAGTAACTTCTCATCCCCAACGTTTCCTACAAGCAGAGCAGCGTGCGTTTAGTGAGACAGAGTGATATCGGGCAGAGGGCCACTTAAGGAAATAACTGAACTCTAAACCAGATCTCGGGGTAACGGGACGCTCACATCATTAATTTACAATCTGTTATTTAGAAGGCCGGGTTTGAACGCCGCTCATCTTCACCTGGAGTGATAAATTGGTGACTGACACTGACACACACACACACGCAAACACACACACACTCTCCACTTTCTCACTTTCAGTAAAAGTATGCAAGCAAAAAAGTGGGGATACTTGAGGAACAACAAAAAGAGACACTCACTTCCTGATGAGGAAGATGGGCGCCTGTTGTCGGTGGAGCTGGGGGTGGAGCTGCCGTTGTTCTGGGTGGTTTGTGGCCCGGTGGGCAGCGGAGGAGGAGGAGGGGGCGTTGGCATCGGGTTGCTGGGGGGGAGAGGAGGCGGTGGAGGCGGCTGCGGAGGCGACACAGATTCCTCTGTGGTGCCATTTTCAGAGGTGGGGGCGGGACTCTCCGCAGGCTCCTCCAATAATATCGAACCCTGAAGGGAAGAGGAGGAAAACGCAGATGATGTCAGTGACGTGACGCATCCTTAAAATCATCTCTTTCCTAGAGTTTAATGGTGGTCAATGATCGGGCGAAGGGGACAGAAGTTTTAGCAGTCATCATTTCTTGGAGCATCTTATTGAAGTTTCCACTCAGCTTTTCACATTTCTCACGGCACAGCCACAAAGCTGATTTTGATATTTTATTTGTAAAAACTGACATTTTTAGATTGTTTATTGGAGTGTGCAATATGGACTTACAGTATATCACGATATTTTGTGGCACTACTGTGATAACAATAAAAGTGACAATAACTACTTATCTTTTTCAGGTAATTGTATAGCTGTGACCGCGTGGCGCCGCAGTTATAGACTCAAAATCACAAATGCGCTCTTGAAAAACAGTCAACATTTTTAATGCACTTATTTAGGACACCATGAAGGATTTTGATTTGTGTCACTAAACTGCGCACAGTAATAGCATTTAATCATATTTTCAAATGTATTGATATTTTATTGATATGCTGATCAAACAGAGGAGAAAATAGCAAAACAACAATCTTGACAGTTTTAATTGGAATCGGAATCAATTAATTAATTGGAATTTATTGTGAAAACAATTAAATTAAATTGTATTATAACAAATGAATATTACTCAAATGATCAACAACATGATAAAGCCCCATCCCAAATTGTTTATATTGATTAAATAACTAGTAACAAGTTTATTATGCCTTGCTTGTGAAAAACCATCAGCATATTTTGAGCTTACATGATGAAAGTCCTGTACTTCTGCTATGAGGTGTAAAACTATTAAATTCTTGCAAAGGCTGCTGCCAGGGACAGATGCACACCTTGTTCTTGTTTCCGGACGTCTCTAACCAGCTCATGAAGACACAATACCCTCACATGTAATAAAGGAGCTAATATGACCTAATCCCACAGGGGGGAATCCTGCGCGGAAAACGGAGTGAATGGACCATCTGCCGCTGCAACTGATAGTCCTCCACGCGTCGGCACGCTCCAAAACCATGCTGGAACTCAGCTGGAGGCGAATTAATGGACTGTGACATCTAACTGGATCTCCCACCGCCCCCCCCCCCCCCGGCACTCCTCAGACGCGTGCTCATCATTGTTGCTCCCTTCACTTTCCAGGCCTCCCCGGGGAGTTGAGGTGGAGGAGAAGGAAGAGAGAGGAGGGGCATCCAGATGGGTCATGGCGGCGCGTGCCGGTTCCCTTGATTAGTCCTTCCATCTGCTGGGGTCCTCGGAGACAGGGAGGGGCCCCTCTGGGGCTCTAATTGGCTCAGTGTGGATTATAGCATGTGTCCCCCCTGAACACTCGCCACTCCTGATACTCGTGGGAGTTTCGGGTTTCTCCAGGGACATTGATCATTGACTCCAGCTGACTATTTATTCATCCTCTTGTGCTTGTGAAATTATGTGGAAGCAAACAGGTGGTTTAAGCAGAAATTTACTAAAATGCTTCAGTATTTATCGATGCACCTAAATTGAGACTTACAACTAACTGCACATGTCCATATATGTAGCTTTAATCAGAACCTGTCATTTTGAATTAATTGTTTTGTTTTATGGGATTTCTTGCTGTGAAACACAAAGATAAACCAGAAACAGAAGAAGCATTTATTTAAATTACTTTTTACGTGTAATCTATCTGGAATAAAATGTATTAAAGCTATTTGACGGGCAGTGTTTAGGAGCTTTAATAAATAAATGACACAATTTTCAATATGCATTATTAAATTTATTTACTTTGATTTTATTTAGATTTTTAAATTAGGCAATTGTCATATTTGCCTCTTTCTTGTTTCGAGTGTGTAACTTCAAATTTCATTCGCATTTATTAATAATATCAATAATACCTGTACATAATAATATTATATGTACAGATAGTACTATTACTGATTATAATATAATCTCTACTATTTTAGAGATAAATAGCAACTAAAACTAAATAAACTTATTTATATCAGTATGCTTTCACTTTTACTACTATACACTTTGCACTTGTGTTTTTTTGGGTATTAGGAATATTATACTGTATAAAATAAAAAATAGATCCATTCTATTATGCAATCTATTGTACATGCTACTATATGAAACTATTTGTTTTTATGTACTGAAATACATTATTACTCATAGAAAAACATTTAAATTAGATTTTTGTTGCTGTTTACAGGAAGCTTCATGTTCCAGTGCCGGTCATCCATTTAGCAAATGACGCCTGTACAGAACATTTCCACTGAGGGGTGGAGAAGAGAAGTGATGGAAATGAGACTGGAGACTGGAAAATAAAGGGTCAAGACAGTAGAAGATTATGTAACACACTGAGTGGTAACGCTCAGGCAAATTACTGCCCGTCAGTGTTGTAACCTTATGCTGATGCACAGCTAAACCACACCCAAAGCTCTGACCTAACACAGCAACAGCATGTCCACGCTACCCTGGACGCTGACAAAACACATGCTAAATAGATGCATTTTAATTTTCAGCGAACAGAAAATGAACTTCCTGCTATGTCAGCATCCTGCATGAGTGAAGCTTTGAAAAATCTTGTTTTGAGGCCCTTTCTACGCATTTAGATTTCTTCAACTTGCCTCCTCGTTGGGCGCCATGACTTTGCTCCCACGGGGCTCCGCCGTGTCGTTGCCCAGACTCTTGTAGTAGTCCCCAGTGCTGGGCTGTTTGTTGAAGCTCCTCGACTTCCTGTTTGAATCCACTCGCCGCAATTTCTCGTGGCTGTCCCCAGGAGTCAGCTGCTTCACAGATTTAAAAAGAGAAAAGTACACGTCAGCTTAAAACTCCCCACGCATGTTTTTTTTTTTCTTTTTTCCAGTTGTTTTTCCATACTGTGTGAAAAATTAACCCATGTTTATGAATGTGTGTGGGTGGCAGGAGGAAAGCTGAACACCAACAGAACAATGTATTTACTCTGTTTTATTGCTGGATTAGCTCTCTCGTGGGGACCAAAGCTGCTTTATTTGAATAGCAGAACAAGGCTCTAATTTAGCCCATGTAAAGCCCTGGCATCCACTGTATGTTTCACCATCCACAGCCTGTTGGGCCACATCCAGATTTTATAATGAAGTGAAGGAGAGAGCAGATCACTGACTTAGCCACGTTCGTTTTAGAAATGTCACTTTCTGCTTTAATATTGTGTAGAAAGCTGGATTTCTAATAACACGACAACAGTCAAATATTCTCAATCATAGTTTTCGCCGTACAAAATGTACCTGAGAGGCTTTACATATTTAAAAGCTTCAGTGGGAAGAAACTTTCATTTTCACATGCTGGTGTGAAAAAAAAAAAGAGTTATATTTCCTGTTGGTTTCCAATATGTTTCCTTCATGCAAAAGGCCTTAAAATTTGCATAAAGTTATTGCCTGAAAACACAGATACGCGACAAAACTTCCTGATTCCCATACTTTATATGTCTGTGTTTCTCAAAAACTTGTGTTGTAAAAAAAAAAAGGATACAAAAAAATTCTACAGGTACAAAAATCTGTTTCGAACACCAACATGAAAAAGATATGCAAGTTTTAAAGCAAAAAAAGCTGCTTTGCCTTTCAAATCCAAGACTGAGGAACAGATTTGTATTTATTTACATCCAAAATGCTGGCACTACTTGGACTTTTCTTTTCTTCTTTTTTTTGTTTCACTTAACCCAAACCAGCACCTCAAGTGTTGGGACATCTGACATTGACGTGAGTGAGCAAAAATAATTGACAGCTGACCCCTGACCTTCTCTCTTCCTGTGCACTCTTGTGTTCCGAGTTCCTACAAGCTACTTTAATTGTGTTGACTCCTGTCTGCTGTCAAAGAGATGGTCCCTGAGCGCTCATCAGCAGGCGGGGTAGAGCGAGCCCAGAGAGATGCAGATGGACCGTCGTCCCCCGGGGAGACGGGTCGACAATAGCAAATGTACAAAGTGTTTTGCCAACCCCTCCCCACACAATCTCTCATTTACGCCAACTCCTTTTCCTTTCATCGCACATATCTGTCTGTCAGCAGGAAGTGATATATGGCTTTTGTTCATGTGTCTCCTTATGTTTTTACATTTTATTAGCGCACAGAACAATATCAAGTTTGTTCAGTCTGTTTGTTGGACATGCACATTTACATGTTGTTAAACACAGGGAGGCAATTTGCGTCAAAAAATAAGATCGCTTCCGATGTATAATTTAAAACAAAGAGCTTTGTTTTTTTTTTTGCAGAAAAACTAAACAAGTCTGATTTATTGCTCGAATGTAAAACAGCTGAAATATCCAAATTGGAAGGAGATAAACTTTGTAGAAAGACGAGCAAAAAAGATAAACAAAGAAAAAGAAAAAATTTCCTCAGAAAAGCAAACGCACTTTACCTTACTGTTAGGAGTCCACTGTTTCAGCGGCTTTCTAGTCTGGACCGAGCCACATCCGCGCAACCCAGCGGAGCCGACGGAGAGCAGCTGTCACCAGATCCAGCGCCTCACCTTCTCTCCGCTCAGAGCCTACGCCTGTCACTCTACCTGGACCTCTCACTTTACCCACAGGCCTCATCAATAACCTATTGGGCCAGCTCAGCAGCGGCTATGATGTCACCACCATCCCGTTGACTGACCACACCCCGGACCCTGCCCAGTTCCGCTTATGCAAAGCACAAACTCCCATGTGTTCCTCTGGCCGTTGCCTTCGCCACACGCAAATCCTGAGAGGCTTTGGGATTATCAGAATATTCCAGCCTTCAGTGCATGTGCAAAACCTTTCAGGAATTGCACTTGCAGCAGGAATAGTGCCAAAATAAAAAAAAATGTTCTGATGGATTGCATTCCAAAGAATTAAAACTAAGACAGGCGTTAGCAGTCGTGGTGGTTAGGGAGGTTTGCACGCCGCACAATAAACTTTTGCTTTGAGTCAAATGCAGACAAATGAGTCAAGCCGTCAACAAAATCCACCCGAGGCTCACTGCAGCATTAGCATGCAGGTGGATTCTTTTTCACTGTTTGGTACACAGAGATCCGATTTGTGTGTCTTTCTGTGCACGTGTGTGTGCTTGTGTTCCGAGAGCCAGACCTTATCTAAATTATTAAGACGGGGCGCGTCCTGAGCTGATCACCTGGGCACGGAGGGGAGAGGGGGCGACACTAGAGTTTCATTAAACATCTCCCCCTCAGAGTCAGACATAAACACACAAACACAAAGAGCTCGCTATGGATGCGTTCTAAGGAAAAAACTCACTGACTCACCATTTATAACTGCAATGTGATCTATTTGCATTGCAGATGCTTACACCCTGCCAATTCATAAGCACATTTTTTCCACCCTCAAACCAGCTGGCTGTACAACGTTTTAGCTTCCTGCGCTTTGCATAAGTCAGTCATTCTCAACTAAAGACCATGTATTGTTTCTAACGATTTTATCCAAGTACAAATGAGGAAAAAAAAATCACCCAGTAAATCAAATATAGAACAAGAATTTTGTTAAAAATTGTTAAATTTAATCTTTTTCAATATTTTATGTGACAGACCAACACCAAACATCACACATTTGTCAAGTGGAAGATAAAGGATTATTGTTATCAAATATTTTGTACAAATAGGAATCTGTAAATTGGAAATATACTGTATATTCACCCTTCTTTATTCTGGCACCATCAGATAAAATCCAGTGGAAGATTTGATGTAATCTAACTACAAAATATTACACAAGTGTGTAAAATAATCTCAGTATATATACAGCTTCTCTTGAGTCAGATGTTTGTTAGACCATATTAGAGAACAAACAGCTTCATGAGATCAAAGGAAAACCACGGGCACAATAAAGTTGTAAAGAAGATTAAAGCAAAGCTTGGTTAGAAAACAACATCCTGACCTTTGTCTAAAAATACAAACAACTTGACCTAAACAAAGCAGGAAAATACAATTAAACTGACAAGCCAGGCAACCGACAAAGAAGTAGTCAATGGGGTCGTGGAAACTCTGGGCAACCTGTGTAGATCCAAAGCTCAGTTGACAGGACACTACTAGTTTGAGCAAATGTCTTTTATGAATCTTATTTCAACATGTTAAATCTCTGAGATCTGGGTCTCATTTAACCCTTTAATGCATGAATTATGATCCTTTGTGTCAGGATATTTTTCAATTTTTTTGGATTTTCTTAAGGTATAAAAAAGGTAGGGGAAAAAGTTTGTGAAAAATTTTGTGAAAATTTTTTTTTATTGTTTTGGGTGATCATTTGTAATTTTCTCCAAATACAAAGTTGTTATTTGAAAAATACATCAATAATATTGTTCTTTAGGGGTTATATGATGTCACAATATTTTTTTACCTGTAAAAGTCATCTACAGCAGAAAGAGGGACCGGGTTGGTCGGCATGCTTTTTCTGTCTGTCGGCCATATTGGATTTAACAAAAATAATTTCTTGCATTTGCAGCTGATGGCCAGTAGTTGATAGTGTATTTTATGATGCATTAGTGTCCACTTCAGTGGTGTGTGTGCATTTATAACATAAAAATCCACAAGAAGCACAAGAAAATGGCTTTTAGATAACTGCCCACTGTGCATATTAGGGTTAAATACATGCCCTGAATGTAAACGGAGGAGCTCCGGTCAGACCAACAGGGAACTCTTTGGCCTGCACTCAAAAACCAGAACTTCAATAGAAAGGTGTAGATTAGTCAGTTCTCAAGTGTTCAGAGTCCTGCATGTTTCAGATGGATCAAGAAACCCATATCAAGTGATGGTTGATTATCAGAAAATGAAGACGCACTTAGAAGGATTTGAATCAATGATGTCAAAGTAGGGACAGATCTAAAGCAAACCGGACATGTCCTTCCTGACTTTAGGCTGGCATCCCTGGTTTAGAGAAAGTGATATTTGAAAACTAATGTTACAGACACTCAAAATATCTCGAAAGACATATTTGAAAGGAATAATAGGCAAAAGATATGTTCAGTATGCACATGTGCAAAGCTGCCAGAGACATATCCTCAACCCGTGTGTCTAGAAATGGGGTCCAACCGTCCCCACACACGTAAAACTTGTATCATTTGTATCATTTGCCACATCGTTTGTCTCAGTCCTCGCATGCACAAGGGCTAAAAGAACTACCGTATTTTCTGCACTATAAGCTGCACCTAAAAACCTCAAATTTCCTCAAAAGCCGACAGTGCGCCTTATAACCTGGTGCGCCTAATATATGGACCAATATTGAGCCACGACAGGTCTAGCAACTACGGTAAGCAGCTGCCGACTTCATTTTCCCCGTAGAAGAAGCGCGCAGTGCATGCTGGGATAGTTGTCAAAAAACTGGTTTGTTAATAAAGTTTGACTGACCTATCTACTCATAGACATGTCTATGTATCTACCTACCCACCTAATAATCAGGTCGTCTGCAGGTCATCTAGCATCACGTTCTCCACAAACATGCTGTGCGCGAACGGAGAAGGGTGACCATCGTCCGGCCCAGACGCCCCATTCCAGTCAAATCATGTCAAATCCAAATCATGTCCTGTTCAATACCAGACGGGTGGCAACATAACTGTGGCATCTATTCTATGCGCCTTATAATGAATGCGGTGAGCCTTATATATGAAAAAAGTTTTAAAATAGGCCATTCATTGAAGGAGTGCCTTATAATCCGGTGCGCCTTATAGTGCGGAAAATATGGTAAATAAAGCATGCTGAACGTTTTGAATGCAACATAGCAATAAGTGAAAAAATCGTAAAGCGCTCCATTTCGCAACCACAGTGCCAGACATGGCACTGTGGTTGCAATCAGGAACCAGCAATCAGGAAATCGCATTTCTCATGACAGAGTCAGATCAATCATTGTTGCACCGCTAAATAAACTCATTCACATCTCTGTCAGAAGCACAACTCCACACACAATGTCTGTATAAGCAAACCAGCAGAAGCAGAAGTGACATTTATATTATTGCCTCTCGACACTGCTGCTCCTCTTCAGATGTTTGAGTCATCTATGGCCAGATTAATTAGTGTAATTAAAATCAAACCCATCACATCGGGCTTTGCAATGTGTCAGATCAGAGGCCCGGCTCGCTAACAAGCATTTTCTGTGGCCTCGTTAGCCATGCTGACACAATAACATCGTTGTTGGCTCACCAGAGAAGGCACACTGTTACAGAAGAGCTTCAGTCCATTTCATTAAACCCACTGGGGAGGAGGGTGTGGGCAAAGCAGCTAATTGCCAATTTATGACAAACACACAGCTCTTCCTGTTTCTCTGTAAAACATATGCTGATGATTAAAAAAATAAAAATAAAATATAATTTCTGGGACATGTCTGTTTTTGATGTTTACAAACTTTACTGTCAAACTGCCAACACCGCTCGTACCTCCTTTTTGCTGCTCCTGCTGTCCACGTGCCGCAAGTTGCTTTTCACCTTCAGGAACTCGGCCGACTGAGGCTCTTGCGGGGGTGGAGGCGCCGGGTAGCTCGGAGCCGGAGGGAGATCCGGCGGAGCTTGAGGGGGAGGCGGAGGAGGATAGGTTGGAGGAGGTGGAGGGTTGGGTACACCGTCAACTCTGATCTCATTATTGCTGGCCTTGTTAGTGCCGATATCTGGGTTCAACATGTCCATGTAGGCCTGCATGTCTGAAATGGCCGACTCTGATGCACCTGTAAGAAGATGGTGGTCTCACAACAATTCAAGCAAAAATTACGCACTGGCACCGGTTTTTAATTTGCACAATAAAGCTGAAATCGGGGATCTGATTTCCTTTAATTTGTAAGCGGTTTAAGTATGACTGAGAAAAAATGATTGGAGTCACTACATAGAACTAAATTTACGTGAACAACCACTAGGGTGCAGCACCTGTATATAAAGCACCTGACATGTCCCCAAGTGAAACAACAGTGTAAATTTAAGGCAGTAACCAAACAGAAACATTGCAAAACACTAAATAAATGGATGAACAAATAAATAATAATCCCGTCCTTTAAAAGGTCACAGACCTTGATGTGCGACTGTGTTCAGCTGGGTGGGAGGCCCTCGAGACATTGTAAGGCTGCTTCTCTTCTCTCCGGTGCTGGACTGGCTGGAGTTGGCAGAGTCGTAGTTGGACAGTGAGCTGGACGGCGAGCCGATGTCGAAGTGCGTTGCCTGGCTGGCTGGAGGCATGGTGGTGTTTGGGGAGGAGAGGCCGGAGTCCGGCTGCTTGGACTCGAGCTCCATCGAAGGGTCTCGAGACAAAACCCGATGCTCCACACTCTGTCGCAGGATTATAAAAGAAAGCGTCAAAGTACAACAGCTCACATTCACAGGCCGTTGGACTGCTTCAGATTTTGTCCGACTCAAACTTTAACACGTTTTATTGAGATCAATGAACATAAAATAGAGCGTTTAACCACACTTTGGAACATAGTACAAGCACATCGCTAGAAATGAATGACAATTTTTCCATCAATTCCAACTCTGCTCCTGCAAAAGAAAAGCATTTTCACAGCATGATTCTGCCACCACCATGCTTCACAGTGTTAGGATGATTTGCAGTGTTACTCTTCAGCCGCAGAAGAAATTTTGCGTGTAAAAATTTTTTGTCTCGTCTCATTTGTGATTTGACTACACACCAGTAAATCCAAGACAAATGCTTACACTTCGATTTATTTATTGGTATCAGATTAAAAGGGAGCTGAACACCATGCATAATTTTTTTCTTCCAATTCAAGATTATTCCCTGCATTGAGTTGGCCTGTATTATATCAAATTATTACGGAAATTTGTGCTCATAACATATAAAAAAACCCTACAAAACAACTCTATATGACTCATTTAATTAGAAATTAATTGTATGCCACTTAGTTCTATTTTACAACACTGAACAATTCTCATCATTATGAATTATCCATATGTTCAGACATCAGTTCATAAACCCTCTTACCGCTCAGTCCCTGGTGAATTAAATGAGGAGAAAAGCATTATGAGTTTAATTACTGCACAGTAGTGAAACTTCTCACAGCTGATCAGAACAGCTCTGGGGCTTTCGTCTTCTCCCAAAGTGCTCGACTTGTGTGGCTTCGTGTCCCTCATGACAGAACAGAGAACATGAGACAAAGGAGATATGTCTCCACGGCACCAGCACTGTTATAATTACTCTGCATGCTCTGGGACTTGAATTTGCTAGCAATGCAGGATGCTGGAAGTCAAAGAGTAAGTTAGTAATTAGCTGAAAAACCCGGAGTAAAGTCAGTTCGGTGAAACTACTTCACTTATAGTACATGCAACGGGTGTTTTGCAGTTCAGGTCTCTGGAAATAACCAGAAAATAAACAGAGTGCCTGGTGTTTGATTTGTTTTAGATTCGCAAATTACCAAGTACGGTACAGTTATAGAATGCCTGTAATTAAATTAAATGCAATGAAAGATAAAGGGTTGACTGAGTTAAATCTCTGTTTTGTTTGAGTTGCACTCACATGTACCCCACAGCCGACACTGCCTTATGTAACAGCAGCCATATTGAGGGCCCTGTAAACGAACTTTCACTGCCTCATTCATTGTGTAATCCTCCCTTATTAGAGACCCAGTTTTAGTGAGTACTTGTAAAGAATGACGGTTAGTGCAGCGCTGTGGAAACTGTGGGAAACAAAGTACGCTCTTCACTTCTTGCTGTGTTTCGCCTAATTAACGTTGCTCAACTTCAGTCTGTCTAAAGACTGATGCAATAAAAATTAAGGCATCAATTTTCAGCAGACTGTTTACAGAAAAAAGTGTGTGGTCCTAGCAAGTCGTATACCACGGTTCTTTAAACTCCTAATCCACACGTGCTCAAAAGTACACATGCAGACCTAAATAGATACATACAATCAACTAAACCTCTCTCTAAGTGGTGCTGAAGGATGTAGAATATTTTCTAATTTAGAAAACCCACCTTAAACCTCACCCGATATTTGAAGCTGTCTGCTTCTGGAGAAAAGTTTTACTTTCAGATAAACACATATTGAACTGTTAGGTCACAAGGACAAGAAATATTCTGGAGGAATCAAGATGAAGCTTCATCATGCCGCCTTTGTTGTAGAGTCATGCTGAGGGTTATTTTGCACAAAAGTGGATGGAATAAGAAAGATGTCAGATTTTCTTCAGTTTCCTCTCAAATCAGCAGCTATGCAGAGAACCTTGGACACAATCTGGTGATCCAACTACATACCTAGACTGGCTGTGGATGCATAAACTGGATTAACCTAGCGCTCCAAACTCTACTCTATGGAAATGTGATAACCCTTTGTGGATAAGAAAAAATTTACAACAAATATACACAGTCCAGTCACATTAATGTGACCATCTGTCAAAAGCCAGAATAACCACCTTTCGCAGAGCGAACTGCTACGAGACGTGCAGGAAGAGAGTCACTTAGGTCCCTGAAGGTCTTCTCTGGGATGTTGAGCCATGCCGACTCTAATGCCGTGGCCAGCTGCGCTAGATTACGCGGTTGAGGATCCATGGCGCGAACAACTCGATCGAGATGGTCCCACAGATGCTCGATTGGGTTTAAGTCAGGTGAGTTTGCTGGCCAGGGGAGGACGGTAAACTCATCCTGGTGCTCTTCGAACCACGCACGTACACTGGCAGCTGTATGGCACCTCGCATTGTCCTGCTGGAAGATGCCATCATCCTGAGGAAAAACAATGCGCATGTAGGGGTGGACATGGTCCGCAAGGACAGATGCGTACTTGTATTGATCCATCGTGCCTTCCACAATAATCAGTGAACCCAGAGAATGCCAGGAAAACATTCCCCAGACCATAATGCTCCCGCCTCCAGCTTGGACCGTTCCTGCAATGGTTGCAGGGTGGTTCCTTTCAGAGGTTTCACGCCTTATACGCCAACGTCCATCTGTCCGATGGAGCATAAAACGCGATTCATCTGAAAACGCTACCTGTCGCCACTCAGTGGACGTCCAGCTGCTGTACTGGCGTGCAAATTCTAGCCTTCATCGTCGATGAACACCAGTCAGCATAGGTGCACGAACCAGGCGTCCGCTTCGGAGGCCCAGGCGCAGCAATGTTCGCTGAATAGTGGTTTGGGAGACACTTGTGGTAGCCCCTTGGTTCATTTTAGTGGTCAGTTGCTCAACGGTAGCCCGTCTATCTGCCCGAACGCATCTCCGCAACCGTCGTTCGCCTCTGTCATCTATGGCCCGTGGTGCACCACATTTGCCACGTCGTTGATTTTGGACAGTCCCATTTTGCCATGCACGGTACACTTTTACCACGGCGGCACGCGAACAGTTCACAAACTCAGCCGTTTCGGAAATGCTTCCACCCTTGGCCCGAAAGCCAATGATCATGCCCTTTTGGACGTCGGATAAATCGCTTCGTTTCTGCATTACGCCAACGATTGAAATGTTTTCCGAAGCCCACACACACCCTTTATATACGCTCAACTGCACTGTGCTGCCACCTGCCTTCTGTGATTGGTTATTTAACTCTGAAGTGGAAAGTACGTGGTGGTCACATTAATGTGACTGGACTGTGTATGTTGCATAGCTATTTACTTGGGAAAAGAAATAAACATTAATCAAATAAAACGGCCAAAAATTTGCCCATTATAATGGATGTAAATTTCTTACAATGACAGTTTACATTACTTTTGTGTTTATAGTTTGTCAAAATAAAAATCATCCAGCTCTTTGAAGCAGTATTGCATAAGCTTATTTTTTCGATGCAGCAAAGGCGGGTTTACCATGTACTTATGCTTGCTATCATTGCTGAGTGGATCAGAGGTCAGAGGTCAGGACTCGTGGCAGTGGGACTTGTCAGCCACAGATCTTACCATGTTTTCCACTGTGCGCAGATACTTTGCACACTGGGAGTGGCCATTGTATTCAGCCAGGTCCGCGGCCGTGAAGCCGTCTTGGTCCCGAATGCCCAGGTCCACGCCGTTTACCACCAGTATCTGACAGCACTGTAGAGCAGAGAGAGAACGGGGTCAGTTAGAGGAGCAACAAAACTTCAGTCAGTCTGGATTACTGATGACAAACTCATCAATGTAATTACCTCTCAGGTAATTGGTTTTGCACAAATAGTGGGAACAGTTTAAAGTACTGAATTAATATCTAGAAGGTTCAAATGTGGCCCACAGTGCTGAGAGACGCTGCAATCTATGAGAATTGTGCTGTGAAAAAAAATACAATGATACAGTAATACTTGTAATATAATAATATAATAACACCATTTTCACAGTATTCTTAAAAAAAATTTTTTGACATGGTAATAACTACATAATGCTTGAAGGTCACGTGACCGCTATTCTGCTTTTAACATTCGTGAATACTTCTAAGAAATCAGTGAAAATAAATCATCCCAGAATAAAGACTTATTACAAAAGTGATTTCTAATTGGCTCACAATGATTGAATATGATTATTATAGGTAATTTTTGATTACCTATTTTTGATGAGTTAAAACATCTTTTAATTCTAACATTGCAGTCCTATTTCTGGATTATGACACGACTGGCTGTTGAACCTTTTCCACATTTTGTCATGTTGCAGCCACAAATTTTTATACATTTTATATGATTAAACCAAAGCAAAGTAGCTATAAAAGTCAACTGGAGGAAAATGATGCACTATTTAAGCAAATTTTCAAGTAAAAATCTCAAAAGAGTGATATCCATATTGGTGGTTAAACAGTGTCATATGCATTCTGTCCTATCCTCCAGTCTTTTGGGAATTTTTCTCAATCCGCTTTTTGCCTCTAAAGACTGAAAAACTGGCCAATTCTTCAATGCAAAACATCTAGAGCGTAGTCAAATAGGAGATTAGGCTTTCATACAAAATCCTAATTTATTTAGGTCTCGACTTGCCGTTCTGATGCTATGATCTAATGTAGCTCTGACTGTATAGCAGGGTCAATGTCCTGAGGGAGGCTAATCCTTCACTGTACTGACTTTCATCACCTTTTCCACATTCTTGTTGTGTACCTTAAATGGATTGAAAGTCATTTCTGTATCCTTTTCACTTTCCTTCAGTGTAGACAACTCAGTTTGTACCTGTTGTCCCAAAGTGCACACCGTACTTTAGTCATGATTGGCGCACATGCGCAGAACTGCCTTTGATTTTTTTCACACATGATATAGTTTGGTTCTCCGGTATAACAGCTCATGTTCTTTAAGTGTACTTGATGAGGAGCTGGTTAATAAAACACCTTGAAGAGAACTACTTTACATCCTTCACATTCACCAAGCAGAAAGAATCTTTGTGCTGGTCGATCTCATAAAAAGCATGCGACATCCTTGGAAGTTTATGGCAAAATATTTATGGGGTATGAATACTTTTGAAAGAGCAAAATTTCCACACAGAGTTTTCTTTGAGCCTGACCATAAAAAAAACTTAGTCAAAACAGCAGGTCACTGGGGTGGGGGCAAAAACCGTACGCTAGACACCAGTTATTCAAAACAGACGGGCTGTAAAACCCGGGATGGATGGATGAGCACAGAGAATGAAAACATCCCCTCTTAAATACTCAGATTATTCTTTTCTTTTGTTATTTACAAAAGAGAAAAAAATTAACTTTTCAAGAGAGAACTTGTGGTCGCCCCACCTCCAGCTCCCCGTTCTCCGCTGCGTCGTGGAGAGGGGTCCCTCCCCAGTTGTCGGTGACTATCTCCCCTCCATGCAGCAGAAGCCAGCTGAGCACCTTTGCATGGCCACGGCTGGCTGCAAAGTGCATGGCCGTGGCCCCATCGCTGTCCCTGTCCGCCAGGCTGATGTCTGTGAAACTCATCTACAGGGCGAGAAGATAAGAACAGACTTCACTGGTGTTCATTGATTTCACTGCCCTTAGTGTAAATGAGAAGATTTCGTTAACAAATAGAGAGAAAGAAAGAAATTTGAAAGGATCTGATGTGCATGTCAACACACCAGCCAGACGATGACGGTGCTGTGGCCCATCTGAGCAGCAGCGTGCAGAGGCGTCATCCCGTCATTGGCTCTGATGCTCGGATCTGCCCCACAGTCCTTGACCATGTATTGGACGACCTCCAGATGACCCTCCTGGCAGGCCAGGTAGAGCGGCGTGGCACCATTCTTAGTTTGGGAGTTGACGACACTGCGAGTAAATAAAACCCACAAGCATGAAAAGTCGTGGACAGCAAACCTGATAACTGCTGCTACATTTGACCTGAAATTAGTGTTCTAACAATAAGTTATTAAAAAGGTGCTAAACAGGGAAACTTTAATACTTCATAGTTATTTTAAACAAGATTGTGCTTTCCCCCCCAACACACTGATAAATGTCTAAACATTAATAAAACAAAATATGCCAGCTTAAATATAATCAGGGGTTTTATTTCTTTTGTCAATGTTCTGGTTCTAACATGTAGTGCAGCTGTGGCGCATCGTATGTACTGAGATTTTATGTGATCAACCAAAACAAAGAAGTACATTATAGTGAAATTTATCGAGAGGATGCAAAGTTTTTCAACATTTCTCACAAAGAAATGTGGCATGCATTTTTATTCAGCTCCCTTGATTTGATATTATCCATCCATCCATCCATTTTCCTACACCCTTGTCCCTTAATGGGGTCGGGAGGTGCTGGTGCCTATCTCCAGCTGGCGTTCCGGGCGAGAGGCGGGGTACGCCCTGGACAGGTCGCCAGTCTGTCGCATGATTTGATATTATGTTTGATATATTTACAGAAGCACCTAGACCCACCATTTCATCTGTTAACATGAACATGCACAGTTGCCCCAGCTTCATGTTTTAGGTCAACGAAAGTCATTGAACCACCACACCACTCTCAAGCCTTAAGCAGTGTAATTGGTAAATTAACTGAATATATATTACAGTTTTCTAGTCACACTGACCACTCAAAGCACTTTACATGGCAGCCACATTCACCAAGTTATACTCACTAACATGCACAGATACACAGATCAGTAGGAAACATAGGGGCCCTAAATCAGAGTTAAGTGCCTTGCCCAGGGATCCTTTGCCAAAACTGAACCCTACAACTTTTAGATTGAGAGATAACTGCTGAGCCACAGTGATAGCCTATTTATGGCAGGGCCTGGTTTTTTGTATTTGCAGGTCCTGCTAAGCTTTGGCAATCAACCTGATTAGAACTGGTCAATCCTCAAGGATCCTTACAGCTGACTGAACCACAGATGTTTTCTCACACACAGAGGCCCAGTGAGGCCCTGGTTCCTTTTGGTATCGACTCAATCCACCTGCTGACACAACGGAAGACACGTCGCAAAATGTCACCAATGTAATTCAGTAAATTATTTGTTTGGATTATTATCTTTAACGGCCAATGAGTTGGATCAAGACAGCTGCCTGTTAACAGGTTTTCTACCATGACCTTCCTGTGTTTACGCTACATTCCACTTGTACTTGGAACTGGGAAATTCCACCTTCCCTGTCAGAAAAATCGACTGGAATGCCCTCCGAAGTCGGATTTCCCACTGGAAAAGTAGGAGCAACTCCGACTACCCCTGGTTACAACTTGTAAGGCTGACTTTGTGTTTCAATATGGCCGCTCCTCACATCAACAGTAGTAAGATGTGGTGGAATGTTTATTTACAAGATGAGTGAATCTAAAATTATCTCAGATCTGACATCAAACTGAGCTCAGAGTTTTGACTTCCCAAATAACTGGAGCGCAGCATTAGCTCCATCCATCCTCTAATAATCTCTAACCAGTTTCCCAGCAGCATGATCCTGCCACCACCATGTTTCACAGTGGGGATGGTTTAGGTCAATTAGGTTTCATTGCATCGAATCCTTAAGTCAGTGTTTTATATACTTGTTTTCAGGATTCAATTGTTGAGTAGTAACACTGGTTTATCCGTACTTAAGACAATGATCTTGAATCACATGTCATTTCATCAAGCAACACCTAGGTGGATATTTGAAAAGTGTGTTTTCTCATTGTTCTAATGATTCTGTCTATTCTCTATTCCAGATACGAGTCCTTGCTGGAAAAAGGCTTTTCAACATGCAATCCCTATTTTTAGCTTCAGCTTTAGACGAGTACGCACGGCCTGACTCTACGTGCAAATCACCTTCGTCTGTTGCTAAAAGTAGGCAAGCAGGCAAGCCCGACTGAATCTCATTCTCTGTTTTTCTTTTTTCCCCACAGGTCCTTAGCCCGGCTCTCAAAGCTAAACTATCCAGCCCTCGTGTCCGTTCTTCTCCCAGATATTCTCTGTCGCAGTGGGATGTCTCGGAGGAAACGAGTGCTTCCCGACTAATTCCCATAAGGTCGTACTTTATTTGGACTCTGACAAATGAGCAATGAGTCACTTAAGAGGATTATCAGTCCGCTAGCTTTGCTTGACTCGCAATGCTCCTAACTGAGAGTTGCAAGTGGAACTGAGCTGCTACGTCTCACCTTTGCACAGGTTGCAGTTAAATCATGCCAAATGAATAGTTTTAAAATGAGTCAGGCTTATTCTGAGCTACAAAAGATAAATATGTACTTAGTAGAAAACAAATGTTGAGGGCCTCTTTGAATGATTAAGTGAAAAGTTCCAGGTAGGAACAATTAGATAATAAATATTTCAACACAAGAAAAGGAAGTCGTCTGTGTTTCTGTTATCAGGAAGTGAGCGTGTTAATAAATCTTTCATTGATGTAACTAAAGTGGGTTTCGCTCACATGTTCTTCTTAGGAGGAGAAAAGTATATTTCTTTAATTAATCCTATTCACAAAACTTCACTGTGCTAAAGGTCACGTACTAAAGCAACCGGGACCAAACTCCTCAAAGTCTGGAGACTTAGGAAGTGAAAAGGTGCTTCTAGAGAAAGAGTGTAGATTTCAAAGGGTTAGGAAAGAGGTTAGACTATTCTCTGACACACGGCGCACCACCTCAGCAGGGACTGTACAGAAACACTTCTCACACTGGCAAGAGACATATGATATATTTCCATTTCAGCTCCAGTGAGCATTTTGCCCTGGTAATAGTCTGACCACTGTACTTTTCCTTTCTGCAGTAACAAAGACTAAGGTTGTCTTCATTACAGTAATGTAATTGATGTCCTACAAATGGCCCTCCTGGCTAATGAAGGCTTTTGACAAGCTCAGTGTTTACCCCCTATTGAATAATGAAGAGTTTTGATGGAGAAATGGATGTCTCTTTTGCAACGTGTGCATCTCACGTGTCTGTTTCATTGGCTATTTAAAAAGTGTTTTAAGTGTTTTACTGCACAGTTTTGAAAGTTTATTAAAGTTTCTAAAGCCCAAGGTTTTCTAAAGCATGAACATTTTACAAGTCAGGTGTCAGTAGATAGATTTACACAATTAAAGTAAAGTGTTGGTACAACGCCAACGCCTGATGCTTGTGCAACAAAGGTTGTACCAAAAGCGTTGTACCAACTCTCTTTGTTTTTGTTTTTGGGTTTTTTTCCGCAAAAGATAATTTTTTGATTAGATTCAAACATGAATATGAATGTTGTAATATTTTATCTAAACATAGTCTCTATGTAGCTGCAATGTCATGTTATGATGCATCTTTTCATTTTAAACCTGTTGTTGTGAAGGATGTTTGAAAGGGGCTTTTATCCAACTTGCACCAGGAACTTATTAGCAGGATTATAGAGTACAGGAGGTGCAGCTAAGCTACTGGTTTAATCAAATATTGCCTTATTTACTCATTTCTCTCTGTGAGCCAACATCTTACCAGCTTCATGAAATAAACTACCTAGAGACAGAAACAGCTTTGAGAAGTCATTATGACATTAAAGTATAGTTAACACCTCAATAATAGCATCTTGACAATACATCAATACAAACACATTCTCATTAGTTTTAATTTTAACTGTATATTGAATAAGAGGTTATAATTAAGTCTGTATCTCTGCTGGACCTGAAACTTTTACCTTTACAAAGTTCCTGAACATTTAACAGGTAAAAACTAAAGGTTTCTACAGACAATTTTTTCATGGAAATGGAAGAAAGGATGAAAAGAAAAAAGGAAGGAAAGAATAAAGGAAGAAAGAAAGAAAAAGTATGGAAGAAAAAGGAAGGATAGACACACAGAAGAAATAAACAAAACCAACAAAGTATTCAACGAAGGAAGGCGTACCATTAGAAGGTATAGGAGGAAACAGAAAAAAGCAAGAACATAGTGAGGGAAGGACACAACCTTTTGACAATGGGAAAGAAACTAAAGTCTGAAAATATTCTTTTTCATACACTTATTTTATTCTTTCATATTTTTCCAGACTCTGTTTTCACTACTTTTTATGTAAAGATTAAAATTCTCTACTTTCACATTGAATGCGTTAAATTTGTTAATCTTAAAGTCAACTCTACGAAGAACTCGAATTTACTAAGTTTTTATTTTGAGAAAAATATGGAGAAAAGGAGCCATCAGGCAATATGTTCTCTCACTTCTGATGGAGCTGTAGACGGCTAACTTTCTGGATTATCTCAACACACAGCGATGTCCTTTAAAACTTCATGCTGGAACCATCTCCAGGCCTAAGATCGTAATCTGCACTAATTGATTACATAAGATGTCTACAGCTTCACACTTACTCTCTCTTTCTCTCTCAGCCTTTCATTCATTCATCCACTTTTTGTGTAATGAGGCTATCTGGTCAGGCACATTGAGCTTTTTGTTTTGGCTCACTGGGAGAGACTGGCAGATAAAATGCTCATTTAGACGCAGTTCGTAAAACTATCTAGAAACACAAATGCAATGACCCATCCTGCAACACGACAAAATGAAAAAATATGTGACAAAAAAGGACTGCATTCATTTCACACTAAGAGTTTTGTTCAGAAAGGGTGTTAACGGATGTGGGATCAAGCTTTTGTCTCCACTGCAAGTTAAAATTTGTGGAAAATTTAATTGAAATGTAACCATTTTTGGGGACATACTGATGTCAGATTTTGTGACCAAATTCTGATCTACAATTTAGTAAAACAAAACAAACCAACTGAAATTATGTCCTGTACTCCTTTCATAGGACAAATTGCAAACCTGAGCATGTAATGTTTCTTTTTTCCACTAATTCTAACAATTAACAATTGTATCCATCTTAATATGTGAGAGAAAAACGGTCTGATTTAAAGTTAAGCACGTAATAGGTGAATTAATTATTCATTAGTTTATAGTAACTTTCCAGGAGGCTTAAGAGGAAACATGATGATTGACCGATTTGTGTCAGAGCCGTAGAATCAGGAAATCACTGAAATACAACCTGTCTGATACTGTGGATTAGGTCAGAATAGCTCAAAAAGCAAAACATACTGCCATGATCTGAAGAAATTCAAGAACAGATGAGAAACTAGGAAACATGTTAGTTTCTTATTTTTAAACTCATACTCATCCTTGTTTCTCGGCCTGTTTCCTGTGAAGTTACTATCAATATGAGCCACTAGCATCATAGCGAATAAAAGAGCCAGGGAAACAATTGTATCCACTGGAGATCTCCAAAGTGAAAACCAAAGTTGACCACAAAGACCCATTATTCCACACTTCCCAATAAAGCATCTAGATCATTCCCAAGATTTTAGGAAAAATATTATGTTGAGAGACAATGGTGGAACAATACTTCTGCTGTACCAACACATCGTTTCAGAATCAGAATATCATAACGATAAGCTAAACATAGAGGCAGTTGTGTGTTAGTATCCTTTGTTGTGTTTGGTGAACTGAAACCTAATCATCTTTTGGGTTATGCAGCAGATAATGAACCAAAGAAACACCAATAATTACACATCCGAATGACAGAAAATAAGAAAAAAAAGAGAAAAAAAGGGTTTGTTGTAATTTGAACATAAATCTGACTAAGATGCCTTGGCATAAACAGTGGCTGGATTAAAGTAACTTTGCTAAAAAGAGTTGACCACAATTCTTCCACGGCGATACAATTGCTTTGAAACATGAAAATGTGACAAACAAGCCTGAATTCTTCAGTGGGGAGCAAATACTTTTTCAGAACCGTGTATAACTACAATAATTACAGTAGTTCAAATTCTTTCTAGAAATTCCTTGTCAGAACTGCAGAATGACGTCTTTCTGGCATTTTTATTGTCATTAAGATATCCTGTTATGATTAAGAGTGAGACATAAGTCAAAATGCAACGCTGAAAACGGAAAACACCATAAAGGTGTTGTTGTTTACCTTGACTGTATGTACTTTCAATGCCCTGTAGTCACACTCTCATTATGTTACAACGTAATTGGGCTGCTTGTTACAAACGCAATGATGCAACCGAGACAGTCCATGTAATCTTTGTGATCTTCCAGGTAGAAATAAAACAGCAATAACTGGTAAAACTCAGGGATGCATGTTTGCACGTCACAATGAAGTCTGAACATTAAACTTCATCTCCACTGTACATTCAGGGCTGGAGACCAGAAAGCGGCTCCTCCATACAAATGGATTTGTTTCCCTCATTATCTTATCGCCATTTGGTGCTTCTGTGTGTCGCCGTGGAGACGACAGTAAACAGCAGCGGCGGGAGGGGCAGAGCGGAGGACTGAATGGGGCCAAGCTATCAGGGAGCTGCGATGTCTCTGAGGAGCATTAAATTTTCAGCAGGTATGTACCCGTCTGGGGTGCATCCACAAAATATTGGAGGTACAAAATGCGGCATGGCCTGCCTTTTCCCTCTGAGGGCAGCAGTACAGTATGTCTGTAAGAGGTCATGCTATAATATAAAATACATATATATAATAATACTGTATATATAAAATACAATAAATGAGATTATTTTTCTAAAGCTGTAAAAAAAAATTAAAAAAAGGGCATTACAACTGTAGCTGTTTTTAAATCCCAAGTAAAATCCTTGAGTAAATTTTGGAAATCAAATATTCTGGATTTCAATGAATATTTGTAAATGAACATGCTGCATGTTCCATTTAAACATGGAAGCTTATAGCGGGAATACACCAATCACCTGGAAAGCTTTCCTGTGATTGTTTCTTGTTTCGATGTTTCTTTCCATATACGCTGCATCTGGTCTGGAATTTGTCTTCCTGAAGGAAGGGCATCACTGAGATAATACTGCTGTCAATTAACAGTTTTTCATCTCCTGCTATTAATGTTTTACCTTCATGAACATAGAAAATAATCCTTTATCAGTTCATCTGTTTCTTTTTGTGTATAGCTAAGCATCACATTTTATTCAGAAAGCACATTCAGGTAAAAAGTGTGTAATTCTTTGGAGGTGCTGCTGTATGTCGTACACACACTAGTACTGGCAGCTTAGTCCTGTAAACAAAGTCATTTGTAACCTCCTGCTAAAAATACCTCTGAAATCCCTCACTTTGCCCAGATTAAGTTGCTACAGATAAGAGGAAACGGGTAACTTCAAAAGGGAGCATTTTAAACGCTGTGAAGAGACAAGTCTTACTTTGGGCTGTGTCCCAGTAACAGTCGGAGAGAAGCCAGATCTCCCTTGGCAGCTGCATAATGAACAGGTAGGGCTCCTGTGTCGGTGGAGGCCCCGGGGTCCACCTCGCCGCTCTTCAGCAGCCATTCGGTAATCTCGTGGTGACTGAAGCGACACGCAAGGTGGAGAACTGTAGCTCCAGAGCTGTCCTTGTCCTGCAAATCCAACCAGATGGACAAACTGAAAAGACATGCACTCACACAGTCTTCTTTTTGTTTTTTGTTTTTTAATTCAGAACATAACCCGTTTGTGGAAGCTCGTAACGTCAAGGTGATCGGGGCACATCTGTTAGACAGATTGAAACCAGCTGCCTGTGTAATTAAGAGAAACAAGATATAAAAAACAAACTGATATCCGAGTTGCTTTGCAGAAATGGTTCAGCCTCTGTACTGGTCCAATTAAAATTCTTCCTGGTCTTGGATGGATCAGACCCTGCATTTCTACATTGCTTGGCACAATTTTACTATAACATGGCAGTAAACAGAGGCTCTTTGGAACCTTTTCACTCCAGCAGAACTGATTCACATACTCTGACTGTTGTGTTTTAATTGATGTGGCACGTTGAACATCCCACATCCGATTTAAACCAGGTACTTAATTCTATATCGTTACCACTTGTGACTCATTTGTGAATTCCTTCCACAGTGTATTCCATTTAACTAAGTAAATGACATTTTGATTGTCTTTATTTCCAACTTGAAATGGATCTGCATGTCCTTCATATCTTCAATGTTCTCTTTGCAAATACCACCCTAAATACTGAAGCAACTTTGGGTCTTTGGAAATTAACTCTAAGCTTCTGATTGCCCATCAAAACTAGTGGTTTTCAGAAAATATTTGTTCTTTTACAGATCTAATCTGATTATATTTTTTGACACATTTAAATGTTTCTGGTCATTAAATACATGTAAATACCAGTCATCAATAACATGATTCAACACAAAATGCAGTTCCATAATCATGATTTAATTTATTAAGTAAAAACAGCAATTCAAACCAACTGGCCCCTAAGTGAAAAGGTTTTAGTCCCATAGCAATCAGTCAACCTTGGTAGCAACAACTGCCATCAAGCAATTAATGTTTTACATTACTGAGGAGTACAGCCATATTTGAGGATTTATAAACATGAATGGCATGTTTAATGTCACAATCCAACACCACTGAGTTTGACTAGGCCACGCTAAAAAGCATATTTCATTCTGAGCCATTCAGAGGATTTGCTGGATTAATGTCCCATTGCATGACAAAAGTACAGACAAAAGTCACAAAGTGACGGCCAAGCATCCTCCTTCAGGCCATTTTGCGTGACATCAGGATCAGAGCTCCAATGGCTGCAGGATGATGTTCAAATCCTGCTGAATCAAAGCATCCAAGCCCAGAAAAGGGCAGTGGGAAAATAAATACATCAAAAAGGAAAACTAGAGCCAAAATGTAGTAAGAGCTTATAGTGAATGGAGATTGCTAAGGAGTAGGCAATTAATAAAGAATAGTACTAGACAGTGATACATAATAGATGTCAGAAAGTATATCTTTATGAAAAAGATATGAGTAATAATGAACAAAAAGAGGAAATTGCTATAAACTTACAAGAAAGTATGATACCCAGTTCCAAATTTACCTGCATATCTCCAAGTCATTTCTAATTTTTCAGACAAGTTTTCAATGCGATGTTTCCTACAAGAATTAGCATGCTTAGGAAGAACACGTGATGGACAGGTGAACGGATTAGTCTTATTGTCTAGATAATATCAGTGTTTTCAGTACACAGCCATCTCATTGCACCCCAAGACTATATGTTGACTCTTAACTTTTTGCTATTTCTACATTACTTGGCATCTCTTATTTATTTCAGAACAATGCAAAGCAGTGCAGAATTTGCTTATATTTTTGGTGTCACACTATTTATTAAGACTCCTTGGAAACCCAAGCTGGAGTTCTTTATTGACTGGGATCAATTTGCATGTACTAGAAACACATGCTGTAACTGAGTCAGCATGGGGTTTAATTCATCATGTGAGGGTTTAACCACTGCAGCTACCAGCACCCTTCCATAGTTCACTAACTGAGCTAACATTCTGTTTTTTGTGACCCTCATTATACACTGACAGTGCTGTATAAGGGGTATTAAGAATGCAAATCAAACTTTGCATATCTCATCACCATGGTAATGTCTGACTGTGTAACAAGATAAGTTTCAATCAAAAAAAGTTTTTCATATGTTAATGATTCTAGTACTCAGTGCCAACTGAAAGTATTCAAACCCTAAGCTTATTTCACATGTAGTTATAAAACAGACTTGTACTACAACTGATCTGAACATAGCTTTCAAACAGAGTTAGTTGAATGAACTATTTGAAAAAGATCACAGCCGTCTAACTTCCAACAGCTCACCACACACATCAGGACAGAGACCAATCAATGAAGTTGAAGTAATTGCCTGCAGATCTACCAAACCAGACCTACCTGCACAATCCCTTTGGGCATGAAATCAAGAGGATTGTGCAGCACTAATTGCTTTGAAAAGCACTGTGGTCGTCTCCATTACTCAGAAATTTTAAAAAGTTTGGAATCACCATTATCCTCTTGAGACATGGCAGCTAAACAAAGTCAGGGAGGAGAGATGATTGAGGACCAAATGATCACTAATGTGAAGCTCTGTTCTATGGTTCTCTGATCCCTTATGGCAATCAGAGAACCATAGTTAAACCACTGCTAATGGACTCCACCAATCAGTCCTTTATGACCAAAAGGCTAGATGGAAATCAAAAAGCTACATTTCATTTTCACCAAAATGTACTTCAAAAAATTGTCAGACAATGAACAACCAAGTTTTCTGGTCCGATGGGACCAAGATAAAACTTTTTTTTAAAAGTGAACCCTAAAGGTTCGAACATACTTAGGTGTACTGAGTGTATTCTGAGGCTACTCAGACCTCAGAAGAGTGAAGTACACCCGAGTTTGATGCCAGACTCCTAAAGTACCATGCTTATAGAAAACAAGGCGCTGCTCTAACCAGGATAACACTGTCTTGACTATAGGAGCCATCTTTGTCACTACTAGTTGGTGGTATTTCATTTTGTGTGCAGATTATGGTAGATGCAAATATGATGTTCTTTAAGGTCAAGTATATTACAGTGTTCTTTGTCTAGAGTTTTGGTGGATTGTCTTTGTTCTAAATGGAAATAAATTGACGTCATAAAAGGAAACAAATTATGATCATCAGTGGAAACAAAGATTGAGACAGAGAACTTTAAGTGCACGTAATAACAAAGCCTACTAAAAAACAATAGCTACCAGTACTGTAAGATATATGACACCAGCTGTGAAGTATGTTGGTGGCAGCATTGTGCTGCTGGGTGATTTTCTGCTGCAGGAACTATGGAAGCAGTCTGTACAGAGAGACAGACGACATCAGCAAACACAGCAAGTATTCTTAAAAAAAAAACGTGCTCAGTGATCTCAAACTCTGAGTAAGGTGAGCAATCATCTTCCAACACAACTATGACCCAAATCCAACTGCCAAGACAACAAAGTGGTGGCTAAATAAGCAGTCTGCAAATGTCCTTGAGTGTCCCAGCCAAAGCCCAGATTTAAATCCAGTCGAACATCTCTAGACAAACCTAAAAATGGCTGTTTACCAACACTGGCCGATCAGCCTAACCAAGCTTGAAAGGATCTGCAGAGAATAGAACAGAATACCGAGCTTGTAGATACATACCCTAGAAGACTTTAGCTGTAACAACAAGATGCTCATTTTCTCATTAAACACAAAAATCTGATTTTATTTCATTTCACTGCGTCAACTTATTCTTCTTGTAATGTCTTTTTTCTTTCATTTGTAGTAGCCGCTCTTCTATGTGCTTGACCCAAAATTGCAACAGTGCTGGAGAACATTTACTATCATTTGACAATGTTTGGTAAGTTGATCACAATAAAACAATTTTAGCAACAAACTCAAGAAAATGTTAAAAGTCACAGTAGGCTGGTATCTAAACAGTACAAGGCTGCATAACTAGTTTTCCTGCTAATGACAAAAGTACCCACATAGATTTCTATAGTCATATATTATGACATAACATTATGACCATCTGCCCATTGAAAGGATTCATATACATTATTTAAAGCCAGTGTCTTAGGCTGTCTGTGTGACCTTCGAAAGTCAGTGTGGCAAAGTAAACATCTTGTAAGATGATCGTACTCCACCAGTTACTGCATAATTCATCAGTGATTATTTACTTTTTGCAAGAAGCAAAAGAATGAAAGTATTGATGAAGTACCTGTAATCTTTTATATTCAACAAACAGCTGATTGTTCAGAAGATCTCTCAACAGGAAGCAGATAAATTACATAGTTTAAGAATGTTGAGTCTTGTATGTCATAAGTAGTTTTTGTAGCAATAAACAGAAAATCTCGTGTGAGCTACAAACCAAAACTAAGCACTCTAACACTTAAAACCAATGTCCTCAATCCATGGTTGTCAAACTATAGTGCAAGGATCACTAGTGGTTCTTGAACTGTCTTTAGTGGTAATCACTGTGGCATCAATTATTCTGTATGATAAATTTGTTGTGATGTATCGACAATAAGCTCCAAAAGCCATTAAGATGGATTGCTATTGCTTGATTGGACATGTCTCAAAATCAGTGCAGTGGAAAAGAATTTTTCTGGACTCCCAGTATGAACTGCAACGTGAACCAGGAGCAATTGCTGGTTGATTTTTATGCTGTGGTCTATTTGCTATTGCAACTGGAATTTGGATGTGGGATTAAACCAATTTAAGTGACTTCTAGTTCAAGTTAGAAAGTCAAAGGGGTTTGTTAACATATGTGCTTTGTGCCCAGGTTAATTACTAATAACAATTCAAGCTGATAATAGTGTGTTTCTCCATAGCTGTACTTTCAAATCTTGGTTACACGTTTGCTTAAGCAGATTAAACAGTGTGTAAAAGATTTAATGCCATACACTGTTTTTGCTGCTGCAATCACCAAGTCCTAGATGGAGACTCAACATATTAGATTATGAGTTCAGTTTGTTAGAAACCTCTGACATCCCCACTTGGAATCTGACTATTCAGTTAACTTTTTTCAACTTACAAAAACATTGAAATTTTCTCATCAGAGTAACATTTTAAACCACATTCTTCAACCAGTCATGCAAAGCTAACAGACATCTTAGTCCTAGAGGCCACGACTGCTGTTTGCCAATTCCAAAAAGTTTGAAAACAACGAAACTAGATTATAGAGACCTCTGGCTAGATTAGCCACTATTTTGACCTGTTATATAAACATAGTGTAGTCTTTTTGTGACTAGAGCAATAATAATCTTCCATAGAGTTTAACGCCAGGTCAGAATCAACAGAACTGAGGTGTCTGGTTCGGGTTACTCACCTCCGGCCGACACCCCCCCTGGGTCAGCAGCCACTGTAAGCAGGCCAGGTTGCCCGTGGCTGCCGCATCGTGGGCCGGACTGGCCCCGTTGTTAGCCAGGCGGTTCCCCTCCAGCCCTGCCTCCTCCACCAGAAAGCGCAGGCAGGTCAGCTTCCCGGCCCGGGCTGCGTGGTGGACCGGCGAAGCCCCCAGAACATCCTTCACGTCGCTGCTGAGAACCTTCGCGGCTAAGAGCGTTTTGAGCGTCTGCACGTCTCCCTGCCTGGCCGCCACCAGCGTCCTGTCGCCCTCCACCACCATGGCTGCAGGCGGCTGCGGGTTAGGCGGCTCCGTCCCTCGGTTGCCTGCTATGACCCCCCCGCCCCTCCCTCCCTGACTCTCCCTGACTCAGTTCACCGGGCCGACAGGGTTAGCAGCGCTGCGTCCATGAAGCCTCTGAACATGAACATGTCAGTCACCGGGTTAATTCTGTGGACAAGCTCGGTTATTGCTCCATGGGTGTCTGCAAAGCGACGATAAACAGCGGAATCCGTCCCAGAAATAAACATACGTCATCTTCTTCACATACTGGATTAAAAAAAAAAAAAAAAAAAACTCACTGCATCCTACGCTGTTTGAACGAACCTCTGCTTTGCTGAATGAGTTATCCGCTTCAGCTCTGACAAGCAGGATTCTCCTGAACACCTGTTGCACAAGATCTTCTGAGTCCTATAAACTATTTATATTTTGTGTGTTTTACTTTTTTTCTACCTAGTTAATGTCTCCTATCACGTGGCTCGAAGAGTCCTCTAGTTTTTTTAGGTTTTTTTTTTTTCTCCTTCGAGCAGATGGCGACATGGGACGGAGCGCCTGATAAATAATCCAGCAGAGGGAGGAGGACCGCTGAGCCTGGAGCAGGTTGCTGCTCGCTGGAAATCCGCTCACAAATTAAAGGAGCAGTACGGAAAAGCTGCTGGAAGTTCAGTCATTTCCGGGCGGTTCAACGGAGGAAATGATTAACCAATGGGATGCGTGTCTACAGCTAAACGTTAATTTAAGACTGTTCAAAGCGTCCAGTGTCAAAAGCCCCACCAGTTTAAATTTTGTATTAAAATGTTAAACACATGTGGTTTCCACATTGGAGATGTCCATCTGGTGGCTTTCTGTGGAACTAGTTTGAAGGGTGTGTGTATATACTGTATATATATATATATATATATATATATATATATATATATATATATATATATATATATATATATATATATATATATATATATATATATATATATATATATAAATATATATATATATATAAAAAGCCATCAATTCCCTGAAATATTAAAAAGTTACATGGATTAATTTTAGCTTAACAATGCTGCTGTCTTTCTGTTCCAGATCACTACTTCATTTTGATTGCTGTAATATTTTCACACAAAATAGTTGAATCAAATTTAGTTTTCTGTATTTTTCCACCCAAGACTCTCAGATTACAACTTTATAATTTGTAAGATATTTCCATTGGCTACTTTAGGCCACTTCAGGATTCCTACTGATATGCACTATATCTTACTGATTTGACCTGGACTAAGAAATATAACATTTACATTAACAGTATTTAACTTGCATATAAGTGTTATCCCATTGTTTTCAGTTAGTGAGTATTAGTGTGAGTTGAATTATAGTACCTTACAATTTTCCCAGGATTTAAAATAACATGTGTACCCAATATTGGAATATCAAAAGTATTATAGTTTAACTGTGAAAACCACCAGACTGTAACATGGGTTCAGATGCAATAAACTGTTACTGTAACTGTGAAACAACAAAAAAATTCTTAAATTGCAAAATGAACCAGTGACAAAAAGGATATATTCTACATGGACCTTTTTCTAAGGTGACAAAAGTACATTTATTATATAACCTTTACCAGCCAAATGATCTCATCATTTGAATACTGTTTTTGTCAAAGTAAATAAATAAATATTAGTGATGTGCACCATGGCTTAGTGCAGTGGTTCCCAAGCTTTTTCTCCTGTGCCCCTCCACCCCCAGTGCTTTCCAAACAATTTCTGTCCCCCCCCAACCTATGACTTACAAATAGCTGTCTGGTTGAACGATGTGAGAGAAGTGGGTGGGAGGTGGATTCTTAGAGACTCCCCATTATACTCAGCCCTGCTCCAGACGAACAAAGGGGGGTGGGGAGGGGGAATAAATCATAGCTGAACATAGACAACACCAGTAGCCTACAAACTACTTGTTGACAAGCTTAAGGTTCTGTATTGATAGCTAGCTAGTCATCTTTTAGCAAACATTACCTGCATCCAACAGCTTTACTCAACAGTCGGTTAGTTTGGGGGAAAATCTGTGAAAAGTTCTTTGTGTTTTGCCGGTTTGCTACCATAATTCTAACACACCTGCATAGCTCTGCACAGCAGCAGCAAGTCTCATTCACTGCCGCACAAGTGTAAACCCAGCGCGTTTTTTACATCGTGCCCGCCCCCCCCTGCAATGGCACTGTGCCCTCCCCCCACCCCTACCCCCTAGGGGACACGCCCCACAGTTTGGGAACCTCTGGCTTAGTGTTTAATTTATCAGTCAATACTTAACATTATAAGGCCAAAGGGGATACAGTGGAAGTCTAACATTTAATTTCAAATACATTTCACTTTATTAAAATATTTGTAAGTCATTGTAAGCAAAGCAAAACTATACATTGCAGAGGTTGGTAATTGATTTAGGGCATTAAAATTTCATTTGTTTGCAGTTACAGCAATCAAGTGTCACTTTAAATATTCCGTAATGTTTTTGTAGCAATGTTGCTTTAAAATATGTACCCCATAAACATGTATTTATTTTTATGAACCAATCTTGGGACATACTAGTGACCAAGTTTGAGCTCTGTGCTAAAACAGCAGCAATTATAACTGTAGTACTTTTCCTCACCAAATGGTGGCAGGAGAGACTCATAATCTGACACGCACCTGTAGTCTCCACCTGTAAAGGTGTTCGAGGCTCAAGTTATCATTTTTAGCTTCTATTAATTCCCATCAACTGTTTCACACATGCCTCGCATATGAGGAAACTTAGAAAAGGACAATAGATGTGACCTCTCACTGTGTTTCTCAACTTTTTAGCTATGTCGTAACTGTGAAAAATGTCTGCTGCCCACAAGCGGATAAGAATCTAACAGATAGAAGTTGATGAAACACGGATGTAACAACACAAACACCAATAAACTGTTTTAAGCGTTCATACAAATAATCTCTTAGTTATATAGCATTTGACTATGATTTTTTTTGCTATTTGCGTTAATTTATTAAACCATGCAAGTGATTTTCGATTCGATATTACCGACTTTCTTTGAAAACCTATAAAATATATAGGCGTACATGCGTTTCCTTTTAATTACAATAAAGGCAATTTGCGCACGTGACTTCAATGAGTTGAGACTTTCGATTAAAAAGTGAAATCTGTGTGCAAAGTTAGACCCATTTTGCACAACATATTCGGATATTATTATTTGCCTCTTTTCGCTGATTATTGATAAATTATTGTCAATATTTGAACCAACGGGAACCAAAACCAACATCTCCCTAAAATCAGTCAGATTAGTCTGATTTTTTTTTTTTTCCCGCCCAAACCCGTTCCGTGGGATGCGGCTGCTTTCCCTGTGGTCGTGAAGGGAGACGGACGGGATGGTGGCGGCGGGGTTTTGGAGAGGCTCGTGCCTGGCGCGTGCCTCCTTATCCCATCTGCTGCGCAGCTCCAACTGTCACAGACACCGCGCGCCACTTGTGAAGGAAGGGGAGGGGGCAAATTCCCACGAGAGGTCTGGTAGTTACAATTCCCCAGAGGAAGTGGACAATAATGGACCTCTAATAGGCTTTAAGGGAGGCACCAGTAGCACAGAATGAAATAGGCCGCATTAGCACAATTTAATAACAGCAATATTATAACATGTTGGTTCTGATGTCAGTGCAGCACTACATATCAAATTAAAACTAACTTTTCATACAACTTCTATTCCTTGCATTAGGTTTCTGTATTTTTATTTATTATTTATTTATTTTTTACAAGAAATAAAAGACACTATTTGCACATACATTTTGTGCTTATATGGATGCTGGGATGTATTCAGTTTCTCTCGTGTTGTTATTACTTTTTTATTACATTGGTTTTAATATAACTGTGAGTTTTTATAGATTCCCGTCTGTTTTGTTGCTCTGTACTGTGTCCACTTAGGAACTAGTAAAGTATTATCATAATCTATTATTATGTATCTTTACCCAAAAACATGATTTCTCTCACTATAAATCCCAAACAATTGATTTTAAAGTAAAGACTGGAATTCTCTACCAAGTTCACAAATTCTTTTGTTGTTGCTGCTGCATTGTATCATATTAGCACATTGTATGTCTGACAGTCAGAGCCTGTCTCCTAAAACAGAATAACATTGACTCAAGCATTAAGCTTTATGCGGTGCAGCTGCAGCATCTGATGGTTGCTGTAACATAAGGTTTAAGAGTCTTTTCCCAGCGGCCCTCAAAGAGCTTCCCACAAACTTTGAACCAGCCAAGAGCTAAATCCCTATTGAACTGTAAAATAAAGGTGGCGGGTGGGTGAGGGGGGATTTTGTCAACGGTTTCCCCCCCCCCCCCCCCCCCCCCGGCCACCACGAACCTGGGAAAGCTGGGATATTTCTCGCACGCGTCAAACGTGCGACTGTTATTCAAATTGGAGTCGTTTATTCAGGCGTGGGGTCCAAGTCTATTGTATGTTCGCATCTGCTGCTGCGCGGGAACATTCAAATCAGGTCGCTCTCAGCTCAGGTTTAGGTCTCTTCAACGACCCGTGTGGTTTGCGATTGCGGCACAAAGTCTTTGAAACCCGACTTATAATCATCCATTACATTCAAAATCTGTGAAATCTTTACTATTTCAGCATTTAAAGTAGACCTGAGACCTTTCATTAGTACATACACTAACTTCTATATATTTCCTAATTTATTTGATTTCATTTTAATTTTATTTAAGTGCGATCAAATACTCTTGGTTGTAAAATAGTTTGAAAGTCTGACAGCAAATCTCCCGAGTTGGTGCAGATCAGCTCCTCGCGCCTTGACCCGAACCTCAGCTGGCAGGCGCGTGCCACGCAGTAATTGCTTTTGCATGGCTGAACTGGGACGCGTGCATGCAGTCGTCCATCAGCGTCGGAGCAATAGGTTGTTATGGTTTTGTGTGTAACATGCATTGTTTTGGGTTCATAGTGTACAGTCCATGTAAATATATTACGATTGAAGAAAGTAATACGAGCTGCGACAACATCTAAGTTTGTTTCGGAGAGTAAGCAATACGTGTAAGGGTGAGGCCAACATTTAACTGCATTTATTTGCTTTGAAAGCCTAACCCTTCATGAAGCTGCAGAATTCTCGCAGACGGAAATTCACAGCTTTTAGTTTCCGTCCATTTATTCTAACAAACACCCCATCACAACATGAATCCCATGTATTGCACCAAAAAAAGAAAACACGCCACGCAAGACAAGTTTTATTGAGCAGAAATAAAAGAAACACACAAAAGATAAATATTCTTTATTCATACATACATTTCAAGATCATTCCTTCTTTCCTTCCTTCCTTCCTTCCTTCCTGCCTTCCTTTCCTCCTTCCTTCCTTCCTTCCTTCCTGCCTTCTTTCCTTCCTTCCTTCCTGCCTTCCTTCCTTCCTTCCTTCCTTGGACTGTGCTTTTATAACAGTTTGTTATTTATTGAACTAAATTTATGAGTTTTCATCCACACTCAAAACTCCATCACATCTGACCTCAGTTGCTTTTGATTTTTTAGTGAAATTAATAAAAACTTATTGTAACAGCTATGACGTAACTTTTTGATATCAATTAAACAGTTAGATGTTTTCTTTTCTTAAATCTTCACAAACATGTTAGACTTAACAAGTAAATATTTTGTTGCAGATCCCATTGAGTTAATATCTGCAATATTGAGCAAGCTCTTTTATAGATCTCAAGACATTAGTGTCTAACACAGAGATAGATCTCTTTTGTGTCCTTGAACTCACCCTTCAGAAGCGACGCTTCTCAGACAGAGACTCGGTCATCCGTGAGCTGCGGTGAGAATAACTATGGTCAGACTTTCTCACACCCAGACAGACTCATTAAGAGCGGGCGGACAGAAACAGGGGCAAGTTATAAACCAACGTCAACAGTTAAAATTAGAAACAACACCGAGTCGATTTGTTAACGTCAGAAAAAAACGTGTACATTTGAAAATGTCAGAAAACATGGAAATACAGTAAATAATCATTGAAAGCTCCCAAGACAAGAAAGAGTCTCTGTAATAAGTAAAGTGAAATAGTTGTTTAATCAGAATCAGAATCAGAATCAGAGATTAAATTATTATTGTTGTTATTGTTAATATTTGCATGCAAAATTAAATAGGCAGGCTGTAGCTTATATGTTGTTCAACATGTCATGATTGATGTTAATATAAAAACCCAACATCACTATTACAAAAAAAGACATTCATCAAAACTTAAATTACCTTGCATTACACAACAGTAGTGAGTGTATATGTTTTAATTATGCAGAATTATGACAACTATAATCAACAGCAATGTGATGACTTAAAATTTGAAGGCGATTAAATGGAATATTGCATTAAAGCGACACAAATATTAAAACACATACCAGACGTGGCGCCGGCGCTGCTCAGCTGTCGGTGTCCTGCAGGTCTCAGTTGCATTCGGCGCCCTTTGCACGCCACGAGTTTTTGGGACTCAGTGACAGGGACGCTGCTCCTTGTGGGCGGAGACTCCGTTGCAAGCCACGCCCACTGCTGGGCTGAGCCTTTACGCAGAAACGCACAATCAAATTCATTGTTTTATTGGAAAATTAAAATAAATAAACTGCGTCATTTGTCTTTTGTTGCTTGTTTCAAATCTGGCGGGTGGCTGTGGATCCATTGTGCTTCAGCTGTGATAACGATCATAACAAAAAAACTGTAGAACTCTTAATGTTACATAATTGAATTTTACACATGAACAATGTTGCTTTCATTTCAGTGGTTCTCATCTAAAGGTTTAAGATTTCAAAAATACCCGTGTGTATTTTTCTTTTCACGTCGATTTTCTTTTTTTAACGCATGCTCCTGTTGATTTCCCCTCGGACGGCTCTTAACAGCCTCTGTGTCTCTCTGACTTAAAAAAATAATGTAGCGTAGAGGGGAAAAGCCATCTGCTGCCTTTGTTCACCCCGACTCGCGCTGTCCTCGTGTCCCTCATATTTCCCCTCAACTAGGACTTTAACCTTTTAATGTTGACAACCCTCCAATAAACCATTCTTCACCGCACCGGACTGCTCTTGCCCCTAATATGAGACATAATTTGACAAAAACACGAAGAAGCACAATCAAGAATTTCAGATTTGCAGCACCGTTTTCGCGCACCTTGCGCGTAACAGCAGCATCAGCCGAGTGGCTGATGGTGTCGGCAGCGCGCTCTGAGGCGCGTGAGTGAAGATGTCCGGGATGAAAACAGCAGCTATTGGTAGAGAGGCCCATGCGACGCTGTGAGTTTACCTTCGTAGACTTTGAGGAGAAAAACAAAAGAAAGACATAACAAATGTGCGTGACCAGATGTGAGCTTGGAGCTTGGCTTTTGGCTTGGCGAGGCTTCGTTGGCCATACAAATCCTGTCTGAGCCATCGAATACTGCGCAAAAAAAAAAGGTTCTTCGCCTGTACGCATGGAAACGACGCTCAAGGAAGACGCTTTGCGCCGCAGACGGCTTCATCTTTTGAAATTGCAGCAAGGACAAAAGGTCCAATGGGTGACAAAGCGTCGGGAAATTAGTTTGGACGCAAATGTTCCAAATCAACTCCATCCTGTATTTTTTCGCTCTCTGTGTAAATTGGATAAGGAAATACTCTCCTATGCAATCTGAATGCTTGTGTGACAGAATTTGGTCATAAAAACATAACCTGCTGCAGGCGAAAAGTTTTTAAATATTCGTAATTTTATTATACGCCATTCATAGAGCTTTATTTGTATAAGATGGGTCTGGAATTACTAAAAAATTACTGGACGCACTATCTTTAGGTGTATTTTTCGATAGTTTACTATAAATAGCAACTATATCCGACTATTTTTAAATCCACATTTATAAAGCAAAACAAGGCTTCCAAGAACTGGCCCATATGTCAGTGGAAGATATTGATCTGGGAGGATGATGCTAAAATTGAATTTTTTTTCTCCAACATCCACAATGGCAATTGTGAAGGAGAGAACACAAAATAACCTTACACTAACAACAGTATCTCCAAAATAATCATAGTGGTGGGAGTATAATGCTGAGGGGTTTGTTTTCTTAGCAGTGTAGAAAACAAACGGTTGTTTGTTTTCTACAAATAGGCAATGTACAAACAGGTACATTGCCTGTACCTTCTACATTGGCTTTTGAGCCAGTGTAGAAGCTGCAAAAGACTTAAATGGCTCAGTCAAAGCTCACACTTAAATGCAATTGAGAATCTGTTGCCAGACTTTAAAATTGTAGCACCGCAGAAGATGGTCACCAAAACAAAAACAAAAACATTGGAGAAAATACTCTCCATGTTGAAGTTCCTCTTATCAAATTTTAGTCCAGTCCCATTTATCATTTCCGAATGCAAATGTACTCCACTCTTCTCAGAGTTTTTTCTTAAACAAATTAAGAAACATGTATCATTTTCTTTCAACTTTATTTTAATTATATATTTTCTGATGGTAACACACACACAGACACACACACACACACACACACACACACACACACACACACACACACACACAAAACATACACTGTAATTTGTAGCTGCGACATGACAAAATGTGAAAATAGGTAAGCTGTATGCTTGACAAATCATAATTTGACTATAATTTAAAATACTTCGAACAGTTGTTGGTATTAAGATAATTTCATATTGACAAAAATCACCTCCTGGTTGTTTTTCCTTGAGTATCTTTTGAGGCAAAGGTAAGGCTTTCCTGTTAATTCTATCGACATGACCAAACTTCACATTTATTGGTAACCTTTTGCAGACTCCATTATATTACTCACATACTCCTTTATATATATACAGTATTATACGTCATTATTTCCATTATCTTATCTTATTCCATCATCATAACTGTGGCAGTCCTTCTTACTCTTTTTTTCAGCAAGTATACACTGAAAGTTACTTTTCTACTTTCCATCCCTTATCCAACTTTTCAGTGCTGAGCTAAATTCAGATGCAAATGTTTCCCAGACGCTTCAGTGCCATGTGGATGGTGCTGCATGGTGGCGGCGTAGATTTTGGCGTGGGAAGCCAGACGTTTTACAGGTTCAAAACAAAAAGTCTGGAAGCTTCTGCGTGGCTCTGCTGAGAGACAGTCCGCATCACCACGGAGTCCACAGACGCTTGTGGTCATCTCGCCCCCAGTGAAGCTGACCAGTGTAGGGCGCTGCGGCTCGGGCCCGTCTCATGCTGAACAATCTAAATGTACCAAACTGAGGAGCAAAGCTTTGAATGTTCTGTTACCGGGAACTGCTGTTTCTTTGAACATTTTTTGATCCATTATTGGTCCAACCCTGAAAATGAAATAGGCCTAATAGTTGATGTAATAATTAATGTTTCATTTGTGATAATAAAGTCTGACCAACAGTGTTTTTGAGCTCCTTACTTTCCTGATTAAAAGCTAAAAGAAAAATACACATTGTATTAAATTAGTTCTAAAAGAAACTCTCTCTCTCTCTCTCTCTCTCCTCCCTCTCCTCTCTCTCTCTCTCTCTCTCTCTCTCTCTCTCTCTCTCTCTCTGTCTCTTTTTTTTCTCTCTCCATATTTCCCGATTAACTGATTCCACATGTTTTCCGTCCGAACTTCAACAAAGGATCACTTCGCTCCAGGCTTGCGCAGATGGATACCGACGCTGAAACCAAGACAAAAAAGATTCCAACCGATGCCCCTCTTCCACGTTTGTTTTTCCTTTTTTTTTTTCTTTTGGGTCTTATTTGAAAGGACCAGTTCCCAAGCAGGAGAAGATGGCAGTTATTTGGGGGCCCCATGGGGCAGGGCGCGTGCAAAACCCCCCCCTATCTGTAAGGAAGAGCGTGACAAAGACCAGCATCATCTTTACCTCCATGGTGACATTTTTGAGTTGAACAACGATTTGATGTCCTACCGCTTATGGACACGTATTTGCCAAGCATAGTTTCATAAAGCGTTTGGTTTAATTTACTCAGCGAATGTTGCGCGTAAAAATGTAATTTGAACATTTGATTTACTCATAACATTATGAAGACTTTTTATTTTTTATTTTGTGAAATCGTAGCTGCAGACGCAAGATCACGGTTTATTTTTAATATATGACCTTAATATATGACCTATGACCTTATATATATATATATATATTTATAAATATATTTTACTTTAGTTACGTAGCGCATTTGTTGCTGTGGCGCATGGATGCTGCATGCTGACGGTGGGAACATGCATCATCAGGGCGGTGGAGCGGAGGCAGACATGGGGAGGAGGGAAAGAGAGAGAGGGTCTGTGGTTTGGGAGGGTGGGGGATGTGATGAGGAGAAGGTTCCCATCTGTTGCACCCATCGTGGCGCGTGCCGAACGCGTGAATCCCACCGTCATCTCCGAGTCTACGTCACCAAAATCAAAGATTAAGTTAAACTCATTAAATCTTTTAGCAAAAAAAAGTTGTGTCGTCTGAAATATTAAGAATTTGATTGAGGATCTGAGCTTTGATTGCGCGTTTATAGATCTTAGGAAATACGGAACACATTTATGATGAGATGCTTTGTAAGTCTCCCAGATTTAAATACTCACTTTTGTGTTATTGGTGCAGGGTTTTTTTAATATAAAAATTTAGGTTTTATATTTTATATATCGTCTCTGTTTCAACATACACATCCGTGAAAGTGCAAATCTCTGTTCGTTTTAATTCCATCCTATTGGTAATGGATCAGGCTCTTCTGGGGGCCCATAAGCAGATGTTAATCCATACATGGCGTGGCTTGGGTATCTGGTTCCCCTTTTTTTGTTGTTGAATAGATTACTCTCATCACTTTATGTTCACATTTGGCATTCGTGTTTTGTTGTGGCAGAACGTAATCTGACTCTATAAGCACATGAATCTCAAGCTCATGCTTTTATTAGTCTAATCTAACTTTTTAATGACAAGCATCCAACAAGGTAGCTTTCTTCTTTCAAAAGGAAACAGTTTAACTGGTCCATGCATGAACTGCAAGGTAGAATGAAATATCATCCTAAGCAGAACTGTCTATAGATAATTGTTACTTAAGTCCCAATTTTACTAACAAAAGACGTGGGAAAGAAAGCAGATTTTCTAAACAAATTAATAAACGGAGTTTTGAGGCCTTGAAACTTCCAGAGGGATTTCAGTTACAGGACTCATGTGCAACTTGATCTAGGTCGGACGATAAAGCTTTGAATTAAAACAAACACACACACCACACACACACACACACACACACACACACACACACACACACACACACACACACACACACACACACACACACACAAGAGAACGAAACATGGCCACGAAACTTTGCATACCAGTATACAAACGTGGGTCCCCAAGGGGGACCAGATGGCCAGACAGCAACTCTGCTTCTTTCCCCCAAAGGCATGGACTCTCCCCGCCCCTCAAAAAACACTCCCACCCCACAAACACAATAGTTTGCGTTCCCTCCCCTCTGACGCCCGGGAGCCGCATAAATAGGAGGCTCTCCGGCGCTCTGTCGCACTCGAGCTCAGCTCCTCCAGCAGAAAGTACAAACAAGCACAACTGCAACAAGCGAACGAAATGAGTCCGAGCATCTCCGCTGAGGCTGGCCAGCCTCTTCCTGCGCGCTCCACTGTGGCCCAGAGAAAACAAGCCCACGAACTCAGAAAGGTAAGCAAAGGAGAGATTCTGAACAAGCAGTAAACTCTAAAATGAAATGAACCAAAGAGCAGCGAAGATTTACAGTCACTGTTATTCCTTCCAGACGTTGAAGCCCTTGCTGGAGAAGAGAAGACGCGCTCGCATCAATGACAGTCTCAGCCACTTGAAGAGTCTGATTTTGCCTCTTGTCGGCAAAGACAACGCGCGTTACTCCAAGCTTGAGAAGGCTGATATTCTGGAGATGACCGTGCGCTTCCTCAGAGATCTTCCTTCCTCCCCGGTCAAAGGTGAGCGCCGTAGCCCACTAAGAGGCTCTATTCCACTGACCTCCCCCCTCTCCCCACTAATATTCTTCCTTTTGAAATCGGTGCACTAATCACATCTCCAATCTTCTCCCTCCAGACTCCGCAGACAGTTACAGAGAGGGTTACAAAGCCTGTCTCCAGCGGGTCTCCGCTCTGCTGCCCAAAACCAGCCTGGACCAGGATGCGTGCCGGCGCGTCAACGACTTCATCCAGCAGACCATGTCCAGCACAGTCACACCGACCTGCCTGAACTGCTGCGCCCAGAGCTCCAGGACTCTCCCTCAGATCCAACACAGACTCTTGAGCCTCAAGTCCAGCTTCAGCTCCAGACTCGAGAGCGGGTCCCGCGGCGACCTGGGAGCCGGGGGCCCCATCCGAGCGCAGGCCCTCCAGCAGCCGGTCAGCGCTGCTATGTGGAGGCCTTGGTAGAATCTATCGGACGGTTACCCCATCTTTGTCAAATTATTATTTTTTGTCTGTTCTTATGTTTATTGTACTCATTCCGTCTTTCAAGCACTGAATAATCGACGGAACCGCTGTATATTTATATATAATGCGCTAATTTTGCGTTTGATCCGTGACGGGCGTTGAATGCCTGAAGGCATGAAGCACAGATCGCAAACAAACTGAAGTCTATGAACGTTATAGAAAGCAATCCTCTTTTGGGGTTTCAAAAGAGACGGGCTGTAGACAACACATTTGTAAAACCCCAGGGGTTATTTATTTTGGAGGGTTGCACTGTGGACTTAAATATATTTTGGTCTGTGCAACAGAACAGTCAGTAAACACTATGTGTTCAATGTAAGTATTCATTTTCCATTTGTGACATAGAAACACTTGTTTCCTGACATTTGCGATGTTCAATTTTTCTGTAAGATTTGAAATAAATGTACGATAAACACAAACGACTGTCTTGCGTTTTTTTTTTTTTTTTTTTTTTTTTTTTTTTTTTGCTGCAGTGGCTCAGATGTGTCATTGACCTTAATGAGAAGATTTAAGAGGAGGGCCTGGGTGGGGGGAGAGGAAGGGAAAAAGGCGCGCAATATCAGAAAACCAGAGGTCAGAAAGAGCAAGCTGGTGCGGAAGAGCAGCTGGCCTATTGTTGGTGACGGAATAGGCGCCTCTCTGTTTACCGCCAAAACTGTGGGAAGATGCGTGTGAAGGGAGCCACCCTGAGAACAGGAGCGATTCCAACTTAGGAAACACAAGCAGCCATTATGATTTTCAATGCTCTTTGTTTAAGTAGTTCGTCATTAAAATTAGCCAATATTATATTGTGTATGAACCATTTATTTTCAAACAAGTTCTAAATTAAGACGTTGGTGCACGTGCACTGCAAAAATCATTTTCTAAGAGTCCTTAATTTCACTAAAGATGGGAACACAGTAAAATCATTACCACATTTTTATATAGAAAAATAAAATAACCAAAACCTGATGAGGACTTTAATGTTGAGATCTTCTAAAAAAAAATCATATATATATATATATATATATATATATATATATATATATATAATATATATATATATATACTGTATATATATATATATATATATATATATATATATATATATATATATATATATATATATATATATATATATATATATATATATATATATATATATAAACACAGAGAGCAAGGATGGCTAAATGTATATATATATACAAAAATCCAACATATATATATATGATTTTTGTATATATATATATATATATATATATATAAACTTTTTGTCACATTACAAAAAGCTGACATAAATGTCATTGCTATTAGTGTTTTATTGGGTTGGTAATAGGAAATTAATGTTTATATTTTTTCCTCACAAATAAAAAAAGGAAAAGGTTGCAATTGTAAATGTTAAACTTTCAGACCTGAACTACTCCCCATCTTGAGAGAATGATTTAAAACTTCTTTGTCCCAAACACAGAGAGCAAGGATGGCTAAATGTAACCTTGGTAAAACATTCTTTGTCCTTTCTCTGACATCAGATTCCACAGCCCATCAAAAGATCCTCTGCATTCTGCTGCTACCACAGGGATTTGCATTTAGTCTCCTTTACAAACAATACCAGGCTTTGAACGCCTTACTGTTCAATCCATCATCTGCAGACAAAGAATATGACTCAATAGAAGAGGAACATTCATTGGATAATCAGTCAAAAGATCTAAAGTAGCTCTGGAAGAGCTGCACAAATTCACAATTTAAATTGACGTTGGAAAAATCTGTCTTAAGGCACCTTAGTTGTGCTCATAAACCTATTCTTTGGCAAATAGGCATTGTTGAAGGAAATCCATATGCAATGTTTATGTTCCAACAAGCCACATTGAGTACACAGCTGAATGGAGATGCTCTTATACACCATAGACCTTGTGCAAACATTGTGGTATAACTCTGAATGTCACTCTGAAAACACTGTCTCCTCAGTAAGAAATGATAAGGGAAGTGTCATGTTGTGTTTAGTCTTTTCTTCAGCAGGGACAGAGAAGCTGTTCAGTCTCTGGTAAGGTGGATTGCAATAAATCTTTATAAATTAGAGACAGCAAAAGACTGGAGTCTGGACTAGAGGTTCAGCCTCCAGCAAGACAACAACCCTAAGCATTCAACAAAACCTACAATGGCTATATGACCCAATGTTAACACCTGAGGAGGCCTTATCTGGAGAATATGTCACTCGGCCAATGTTTGCATCTTTTTTTACAGCCTATGCTTCCACACTCTAAAAAGTGTTTTTTGGGCTGAAGTTCATCTTATGGACTTATTTACATTTATTTAACTTAACTATTTGGCTTTTGCTAAGCCAACTTACTTTTTTGTGTTTATTTAACTCAAACCTTACACTAAATAGTTGAACCAACTTAATTGAATTGCTTCCATAGGTAACAAGCAATTCAATTAAGTTTCTCCAACTTAATTTATTAAGTTTCTCCAACTTAATTTGTTAAATTTATCCAACTTGATTAATTAAGTTCATCCAACTTAATTTATTAAGTTTATCCAACTTAATTTATTAAGTTTATCCTACTTAATTTGAGTTTATCCAACTTAATTTAAGTTTATCCAACTTAATTTATTAGGTTTATCCAACTTAATTTAAGTTTATCCAACTTTATTTAAGTTTATCCAACTTTATTTATTAAGTTTATTCAACTTAATTTATTAAGTTTAACCAATTCAATATATTCTAATCATCCAACTCAACTTGTTAAGTTTTTTTAACAAATATTTAGAGACGGCAAAAGACTGGAGTCTGGACTAGAGGTTCAGCCTCCAGCAAGACAACAACCCTAAGCATTCAACAAAACCTACAATGGCTATATGACCCAATGTTAACACACTGAGGAGGCCTTATCTGGACAATATGTCACTCGGCCAATGTTTGCATCTTTTTTTACAGCCTATGCTTCCACACTCTAAAAAGTGTTTTTTGGGCTGAAGTTCATCTTATGGACTTATTTACATTTATTTAACTTAACTATTTTGCTTTTGCTACCAACTTACTGTTAGAGATTTTTTGGTATTATCATTTTGTTATTACTTATTTATATTCAGTCTAATGTTAATCAACAATAGTTAATATAGATTGTGATTTTTAGTTTAAAGTGGTCTCTTACTTCTGTGTCTCTGAACTGACTTGAAGGCCACGTCTGTCTGTAAATCTTTATGTGAAACAGTTAACGGTCTATTTCCCAGACCTTAAATTACGCTTCCACAGGTGGTCTTATCACTAAATACTCCCTACTTTAGAAACTGCCTGTGTGCAGTGATAAATATTGTCTGTGCTGTCTTCCGTCCCCCATCCTCCCTGTTTTTGTTTGATAATAAAAGACGAGCTGTAACCAAAGGTTTTTTAGAACGCTCGGTGAACGGCTTGTAGAAGCCGTTTGTTGAGTCTTCTCCTTTTGCAAAAGCTTTGTCATAATTATTCACATGCGTTGTCTGTGGTTCTTTTTAATGAAGGTTCAAGAAAATACCCATCATTATTTGGTGCCGAAAACCCGGGATCTCTCACACTGATCGCTGACAGGCAGAGGAAGACGCGCTGAATCCATGCATGGCCAGAGTCAACTGGACCTGGAAAGAAAGACCCAGGAAGTGAATTCTTCGCTGGGCCGGCTGCATAGGTCCGACTTTGTCTGCCAACGACTGAGTGACGAGATCCGACCGGACAACCCGAAAACTACAGAAACGTAAGTGAATATTAAAATGACTTTTCTAAGGTTTTGAGAATCCTTGTTAGGCAACGTCCTACTAAAACTCTGAGGTTTTGAGTTCCCTTGTATGATGTCGCTCTGCTAAAACTCTGAGGTTTTGAGTTCCCTTGTATGATGTCGCTCTACTAAAACTCTGAGGTCTGAGAATCCTTGTATGATATCGCTCTGCTAAAACTCTGTTCGAGGAGACCCCATAAGGGCAAATCCTCACTGAATGCTTGTCACTGCTGTGTGGTTTTGGTCTTGTGCGACGGGCAAGATGTGACTGGTGCTGAGTTCTCTGAAAGTATAACTTATTGTCTTCTCTGAGGAACCACACCGAAACACAGTTTTGGTGGGAGTTTGTTCTTCAGAGGACAATAAGGCCCTATTGGAGCACTTTCCATGAAAGGCACAACACAGATCATATTGCGTTTAAGTCGCAGAGTCATTACTGTTTGTCATTTGCTGCTGTGTTGGTGTGCATGAAGGAGTGAATGGTGCTTTCTCTCTGAGAGTAAAACTTTCTGTCCTCGGAAATAGAATCCTAAGTGAAGAACCGGACCAGAACTAGTCTGGCCTAGAAGACTGTTCTTCAGGGACACTAAGCGCTCACTTAGAGCACTCTTGTTGAAGAAAAAGCACAAAATATCAAGTCATTGTAAACTAAAATTGTAAGCGTTTTAAATAATGGGAAACACAAAGTCTTGTAATTCCTCACTTGCTGAGGGCCCCGACGGGGATCAAAAGTACATGCAATCCAGGTCTCCTGGTAGCACTGTACACATAAAAAAAATGGAGAAAGAAATATAAAATAGATGGAAAGCTAAAAATTTATCAATGGTAAACAATTGTGGGAATTTTGGAAAGTAGTGTAGCAAGAAAATCTGGGATAAAAAAAAAAGGCTAAAAAGGAGGATGAGCTGAGATGTGCTAAACTATGGTTAAACGAATCTAAAAACTTATTTGTAGAATCAGCAGATAATAAAGTCATTTATCAGGGAGTACGAGCTCCTGCAGCCACCCCTCCCCCTGCAACAACAGCTCTGTATGCCTCAGTATCAGCCGCTGCAGCCCCAGCAGTACGACTGAGCCCCTCACTAGAGGAAGGGACACAAAACATATATGTTTTCAGACCCTGTACCTTAGAAGAGGTCAGGAAGGCTATGAAAGGATTAGATGTTTTTCACCTGGATGAATTTGGAGGTTTAGATATCTCTACCTTTTCCAACTGCCAGACAAAAGGCCGCGGAAGAAGCAGAGGCAGAGGAGGTCACAATAGGCAACGACCCCAAAATAACACCCCACAAAATCCACGCCATTTAAATGGCTGCTGGATTTGTGGCAATATTGGTCACTGGGCAAGAAACTGCCCTTCAAAAAATCCTGCACGGGGAAACAATCCTCCGCATGATCACACTCAACCACACCCCAAAAAGAGAAACCACTAGACTAAATTGATGAAATGGTGGACATATGTTCAGTTTGTTACACGTTAAGTAAAAAATAAATAAATAATTAAAATAAATTTCATTCCTGTACGAAATCAGTGCATGCAAAAATAATTTTTAATGTTACTAAAAATTAGATTCAAACTTCACAAGTGAGAAATTATTTGTTTTAAGAAATACTGGTGTTTGTTTTGTTTTGTTTTTCTTTTTGAGCATTCCTACACTTTTAAAGAAAAACCAGTAGAGAGAAATAAAATATATATATATATATATATATATATATATATATATATATATATATATAATATATATATATATATTATATATATATATATATATATATATATGTGTATATATATATATATATATATATATATATATATATATATATATAATGGTAACAACTTCTTTGTATACTAAAAGTGGAATAATGACATTCCTGAAGGAGGAGAAGCTGAAAGATAAAACTAAATAATAAAATTCTCCCCGGAGAACAATGTTTAATGTATTGTGTCAAAATGAGATTACAACACCAACTTGGTGAAATGATCCTTTGGCTGTCTAACTGGAGGAGTCAGCGGTCAGAGTAAGGTACCGACCTGGACATTATCCAGCCTCGTAACTCTCTTAGGCCTTGAGAGGAGGGCTGACCTCTGACCTCACAGTCTGCAGCACTGAGATCAACAGGTTTAGAGAAACCCATTGTTCTCTGGTGAGACGTGTTTTAAATGAAGTTAACATAAACTTACATATTACATTGTAAAGGTTAAATGTTGTGCAAAATAAAATAAAATAAAAAGAAATAATAAAAGAGACTACAGCTTTTAACATGTTTCATGTTTACATGTGTTTTAATAAGGAACTAATTCATGACTTCTTAAAAATGTTGGGTAATATGTGGCTAAAAAACTATACGATGAAAAGAAAGAAGTTATATGGAAAATGTTTGTGTAAAAAAAAAAAAAAAAAAAAAATTACAGAAATACGAACAAACCCTAATTGATTCTTATTTGCTTCTTTCATTTTCCTCTGTCTGAGCCTCGTTGCGGTGCGTCTGACCTCTGACCTCAGCTCAGACCTGTCCTGCCGATCAGATGAAGTCCCTCTTTCATCACCAGCCAAAGACAGTTGATAAAGAAGAAAAAAAAAAAATAACAGGACGATTTCTACCAACTGTGCACTGGAGGCACTGAAGTGTCTGCTGATCCTAATTCCTGGACATCTGAGAACTGCCACGCAGCAGATACTGTATGGAGTCCTGCTGGACATTTGGACTGGAACTATATTCCTGTGTTTGGCTGCAACTGAACCCTCACAACCCTCGCTGATTTACTCTTTGACATCAGCGTGGAGAAGGAAAATAATGTGTTTTAAAGAAAAAAAAGAAAGCAAACTGAACTGTTTTTTGCTTGTTTCATTGGTGGACAACCTGGACATTCACTAAGGGACAGTCTGGACAACTTATAATTAATCCAGCACCAGATCCAGTTGGACTGACAGGGAGCTGGAGGAGAGACAGGGGGAGGACCAGCTGCAGCGACGCCAGCAGCAGGAGGTGGAAGCGAGAAGCGAGACAGAAAGGAGAAATGCGAGATAAGTTATACACACACATCTGTGATAGACAATGTGTCACTAATTCTGTTTACATATAGAAATTATCTATCTATAAAAGAACATTTTGAAGGTTTTTAGGTTCAATGTTAGAAAAAATTGTTCATTTTGTGCCCTTTAACTCAGTCCTTAACAGAAGGACCAGTGATCCTCTTAGGGCCCACGAGCCATAGATTGGGAAACTGTAAAGGAAAAAACTGTAATGACTAAATTTAAGAAAACAAATAAATAAAGCTGATAGAGCTATGCAACTAAATTACAACAAAAAAAAAATATTAGAGATTCTGAGCTAATAATTATTTGCAAATGTTTTATTTTTTCCTTTAAAAGAAATCTAGTTTAAAACTAAATTTAACATCTCTAAGTGTTGAAAATAATTGATATTGCAGTGTTGAAATATTATGAAGTATTTCTTTACATTTAACTGAAACATTTAACTTAAGAGTTTGATTCTATAAAGAATCTACAAATTGATTGGGTTTGTGTATTTTATATTGGGATAAATGAAAATTATTATGAGAAGAAAGAAATTTTACTACAAAATTAAATAACAGATGAAATTATTGACCATTTACTATAACAAGATAAAATACTTATGTTGTAGACTTGTCTGAAATGCAAGTTTAAGTGAAGTCTGAGATTTTAAGCAACCTGGGAGATGTAAATGGCTACTAAAAACTGATGATTGTGGATAAAAGCAACGTTTTCTAGATTTCAGTCTAAAACATTTTAATCAAGATTTGATTAATAGTCAATACATTCAAAAAGAAAAATGTTGAATTAGAAGATTTGAGATCTGGTTTAAATCAAAGATGGTCATTTTTATTTTAGAGAAATAAAATAGAAATGTTGAAAGGTGCTGAATTTAACAAAAAATAAATACATAAATGGAAGGTAAACCTGTAATTAAAAGATTTGTTTACTAAATGATCTTCTACAAGCAATAAACCTGTGAGTTCACCTGAATGAACTATTAACTCTCCCAAGTCTCTATTTGAAGCTAAAGCGATTGTGACACACGGCCATGCCATGTGTCAATAGGGGGAAATAAGAAGGAAAAATGGTCAGGTAATACTATATAACTACTAAAAACATAATTTTTTTTGTTATGAACTTTTGAATTAAATAGTGTTAGATAATGATTGATATATATATTTAATAGGTTAAAATAGTTCCAGCAAAGCATGCTTTTGAAATAATTCATGGGAGAGCTTACAGATTTCCTCTGTTTGCTCCAGACTTGCAGAAAGCTGATGAAGAACAAACATTAGCAGACTATATGATCAGAACTCTTAAACTGAAGGAAGTGTCCAGTACAAATTTACTGCCTTCTGATTCTATTCCTTCGCAGGAGGCCATTCACATCGAGTCAGATGACTGGGTCTACATTAAGGTCATCAAACGAAATAACTGGGCGAGTCCACAGTGGGAAGGACCATTCCAAGTGCTGATGACCACAACAACAGCTGTTTGCTAAAAGACCCAGCTGGATACATCTCAGTCACAAGAAGCAGCAGAGAGTGTTGAACCCCTAATTTGTCATCCAGTCAGGGCTACAAAGGGGTTCTACTTTTAGTGTAGTTCGTCTCAAACCCTGTGAAGAAACGCTTAAAAGTCTCATTTCCTTAGTTTGGGGGTTTTGACATCTCTGCGCGCTGAGCAACAATGGCGACTCCATATCATAGATGGATCTTCTACTGCGTTGTGACTGCAGCATGTCTGATGTTTGGAGGAGGAAGTGACCTCACTTTCCACCCACATGACTACGGTACCAACCCCTGGTAGCAGCTGATGAACAGGACTAGTCATGATGAGAACAGGTGAACTGCTTCGTGTGTGCAAAGCGGCCAATCGCCACACACAACTCAGGTCTGCATCCGGGAAACATCACTGAAGACAAACAGATGTGTCTCTATGGCCTGAGTGCAAAACCATGACTCAATGTGCTACCACCGAAAGGATGCAAATGGTGCAAGAAGGATTTTTCTGTTCTACTGAGGAGAGGAGATGCTGCAAAAGGACTTTTTGGATCTAAGAACTGTTCATCTAATGCTGACGTACTTCCTCTTCTACCGTTCCCGCAAGCTGCACGGAAAAATACCAGAGACCATTTCTTTAGCAGAAGCTAAACCCGGGTCTCTGAGGAACTGCATTTACAACAATGGACACATTTCTCTTGTGATGTTACCTTGGAATTTATGTAACAAAGTTTACACCTATTGTGACATGACACCGGATTACATCAACTACATTGCCTGCAGGGGTCAAAGGGCGACCCCCGACTGCCAAGTCTGGAAGGACAACCCAGACTGTGACAACTTGCTTGATGAGAGTTTCAAGGCCACGTTGAGATCAACAGATATGGATTACTGCGACTCATCAACAGCACACACCAGCTGGCCAATGGCACAGCGAAAGAACTGACTGAACTGAGAAACATGGTTTTGCAAAATCGTGTTGTCCTGGACTTCCTCACAGCCTCTCAGGGTGGTGTTTGTAAAATCATTGACCCAGCGTGCTGTACATTCATTCCTGATGAAACAGGGACTGGTGGAACTATTTCTGACGCTCTACATGACCTGGAAGAACTTAAACATTATATGGAAAGTGGAACGCAAGGATCATCTTCTTTTGACTTTCTTTCTTGGCTCACTTCTGGGCCATGGTGGAATTTACTGTTGAAGCTTGGAACACCTATTCTGGGTGTTTTGATTCTTTTTTGTCTGTTCACAAGTTGCATTGTTCCATGCCTTCGAAGCATGATGCTAAAGTCAATTAACACTGCTGTGGTCAACTATCAGCTGGTGAAAATGACCTATGAGACAAATGAAGACGACTTGTTTTCTGATGAAGTTCTGTAATCAATAAACAGATTAATTCATTTGCTGAATGATTCCTACATCAAAATGTGAAAACAAGTGGTGTTAGTGATGAGAAAAACTGCATTTGATTTTTTGCTGTTTCTTTTATTTTTCATTTACTTTTCATTTATATCATATATTCATTCTGTATTTAAAAAATATAGTAATTCTTGCATTTATTGGATCTATTCTTTTCTTTTCTATGCTTGTCTTTTGAAAATGATAAAAAGGGGGGAATGTTAGAGATTTTTTGGTATTATCATTTTGTTATTACTTATTTATATTCAGTCTAATGTTAATCAACAATAGTTAATATAGATTGTGATTTTTAGTTTAAAGTGGTCTCTTACTTCTGTGTCTCTGAACTGACTTGAAGGCCACGTCTGTCTGTAAATCTTTATGTGAAACAGTTAACGGTCTATTTCCCAGACCTTAAATTACGCTTCCACAGGTGGTCTTATCACTAAATACTCCCTACTTTAGAAACTGCCTGTGTGCAGTGATAAATATTGTCTGTCCTGTCTTCCGTCCCCCATCCTCCCTGTTTTTGTTTGATAATAAAAGACGAGCTGTAACCAAAGGTTTTTTAGAACGCTCGGTGAACGGCTTGTAGAAGCCGTTTGTTGAGTCTTCTCCTTTTGCAAAAGCTTTGTCATAATTATTCACATGCGTTGTCTGTGGTTCTTTTTAATGAAGGTTCAAGAAAATACCCATCACTTACTTTTTTGTGTTTATTTAACTCAAACCTTACACTAAATAGTTGAACCAACTTAATTGAATTGCTTCCATAGGTAACAAGCAATTCAATTAAGTTTCTCCAACTTAATTTATTAAGTTTCTCCAACTTAATTTGTTAAATTTATCCAACTTAATTAATTAAGTTCATCCAACTTAATTTATTAAGTTTATCCAACTTAATTTATTAAGTTTATCCTACTTAATTTGAGTTTATCCAACTTAATTTAAGTTTATCCAACTTAATTTAAGTTTATCCAACTTTATTTAAGTTTATCCAACTTTATTTATTAAGTTTATTCAACTTAATTTATTAAGTTTAACCAATTCAATATATTCTAATCATCCAACTCAACTTGTTAATTTTTTTTAACAAATGTATTAAGTATGTTTAAGATAACAGATTTAAGTCACTCTTACTCAAATCATTTATTTTCTTCTAATAAACATTTTAAATGTCTTTGTCTTAATTCTACAGAAAGTCAACTCAAACTTTTAAGTATTTCCAAACTAAATATTTGGGAAAACTCTTTTTACAGTGTCCTCTAAATATACTAAAATTTAAAAGTTACAAATCTTTTCCTTAAAGGACCTTTTTACTTTCACTTTACTTGAAATAATTAAGTTCAATACCATATTTGTATCGTCTGACCAGGTAGTTTTACTTTTACTTGAGTACATTTTTGTCTGTGTATTTGTACTTGTACTTAAGTAAATTTTTTGAGTACTTTTCCACCACTGTCGTTTCCATAGCAACGATCAGAAGCAAGACCTTGCTTCAGAACTACAGAGAGGTCACGGATGAGGTCATAGATGACATCATGTTCATCACAGCAGATCAAAGAGCAGATCAAAGAAGTTCTGAGGCTTTGATTGTTGGAATCTCAATGCTTCCGTCAGAATCCAAACGTTCCTCTGAGATTCATATCTTGTCTAGTGACTATTTTTGTGTTTCAAAGATGACATTCCCTTTTGTTATACCATTCGGATTTCTGGCGGCGACAGGAGCGAAGGTATTTCACTACTTCTTCCCGGGAGACAACACAGACGAAAGGAGAGGAGACGAATCAGAAGAAAGAACCACTAAGGATAACGAAGTGAGAGATTGGTTCTGGGACGGACTTCCATCCCGTCCCAAAGCACAACCTGACTCGGATGGGGATGAAGGAAGAGATTGGTTCTGGGATGGATTTCCATCCCATCCCAAACCACAACCTGACTCGGATGAGGATGAAGGGAGAGATTGGTTCTGGGAGGGACTTCCATCCCGTCCCAAACCACAACCTGACTCGGATGGGGATGAAGGGAGAGATTGGTTCTGGGACGGATTTCCATCCCATCCCAAACCACAAGCTGACCCGGCTGGGAAAGTTTGTGTTGAACAGGCGGCAGATCCTCAGTCTACAGAGACTTTACAAAACAGGACTGCAGATGTTGGAACTGATGAAACTGACCCAGCTGGGGAGGTTTCTGGGAATGTCACAGCTCCCAAGCTGTTTTTGGGAGGTGCTGTTCCCAAAGACAAAGGTGCTATTCCCAAAAAAACAACGACCCCAGTTAAGGATGATCACTCGAAGGATCAAAAAAGACAACATCACCCCCGACGGCGTGGTTCTTCTTCCAAGGAAAGACATAGGGACCAGGCTTTGATCGGGTCCCAAAGGAAGAACGACGCCGGACGGGGTCGTTCAACGTCTTCTTCTGAGGAAAGACGTTGGGACCAGGTAAACCTCCCCGGATGGAGGGGTTTACCAATGGAAGATGAGGAGGAACTTTCGGACCAGTCTTTTAACATTTCACCAAGGAACCCCAGACGGCGTGGCACAGCCTCTTCTTCCAAGGAAAGACATTGGGACCATGATTTGAACATATCCCTAAGGAAGAACAACGCCGGACGGGGTCGTTCAACTTCTTCTTCTGAGGAAAGACGTTGGGACCAGGTAAACCTCCCCGGACGGGGTGGTTTACCAATGGAAGATGAGGAGGAACTTTTGGACCAGGCATCGAACATTTCTTGTAAGGAAAGACATTAGGACTAGGCTTTGACCTTGTCCCAAAGGAAGAACCACCCCGGACGGGGTGGTTTACCATTGGAAGAAGAGGAGGACCTTTGCGACCAGGCTTTGAACATTTCTTGTAAGGAAAGACATTGGGACTAGGCTTTGACCTTGTCCCAAAGGAAGAACCACCCCGAACTGGGTGGTTTACCTTTGGAAGAAGAGGAGGACCTTTGGGACCAGGCTTTGAACATTTCTTGTATGGAAAGACATTGGGACTAGGCTTTGACCTTGTCCCAAAGGAAGAACCACCCCGGACGGGGTGGTTTACCTTTGGAAGAAGAGGAGGACCTTTGGGACCAGGCTTTGAACATTTCTTGTATGGAAAGACATTGGGACTAGGCTTTGACCTTGTCCCAAAGGAAGAACCACCCCGGACGGGGTGGTTTACCATTGGAAAAAGAGGAGGACCTTTGGGACCAGTTTTTACGGTGTTCCCTATAGAAAAACTGATCCAGAAGGTGAAATTTCTATGACAAAAAATTATTTTGTGATTACAGGTGCCGTAAAGACAGGAGCCTCATGACAACGACAGAGGACAACCTCTGTACAAGTTTTCCAACTGGCTCAGAAATTGTTGCCAGTTTTTAAAGCGATCTGAAGACGACACCACACTCTGCAGAAAATCCTAGCTAACAATTTCTCCTGCCACGCCTCTCGAAAGCAACCAAGCTCAATTTGGAGAGGAGCAGGAAACATTGAATTTTGTGATTCAACTATAAAAAGTTAATATCCTGTTTGCAGGTTTCTCTCAGGGCGCTCCGGCTTCCTGCTACAATCTAAAGTCATTATTGTTGACTTGATTAGTCTCTAAATTTTCCTTTGGTGTGAATAAAACATTCATTTTGTGAATAAAACATCAGGGCTGCACAGTGGATCAGTTGGTACCACTGCTGCCTTGCAGTAAGAAAGTCGTGGGTTTGAATCCCAACCTGGTTCTGTCCGCATGGGGTTTTCTGGATCTCCAGGTCCATATATTTAGCCACTGCTCCACTTTGGGGGTTTCTGCCCCGAGGGCCCCGATGACCACAGGAACCACTGTGGTGTTCACCTTCCAGGTCTTTCCCAGTTCCTCCTTGAGGCTCTGGTATTTCTTCAGTTTCTCCTTTTTCCTGATGTTTAGTCACTTGGTATTGCTACATCCACCACAATCAGTTCTGGGTCTAATCAGTTCTGGGTCTAATCGGTTCTGGGTCTAATCAGTTCTGGGTCTAATCGGTTCTGGGTCTAATCGGTTCTGGGTCTAATCGGTTCTGGGTTTAATCAGTTCTGGGTTTAATCAGTTCTGGATCTAATCAGTTCTGGGTCTAATCAGTTCTGGGTTTAATCAGTTCTGGGTTTAATCAGTTTTAGGTTTAATCAGTTCTGGGTCTAATCAGTTCTGGGTTTAATCATTTCTGGGTCTAATCAGCTCTGGGTCTAATCAGTTCTAGGTCTACTCAGTTTTGGGTTTAAATAGTTCTGGGTCTGAATAGTTCTGGGTCTGAATAGTTCTGGGTTTAATCAGTTCTGGGTCTAATTAGTTCTAGGTTTAATCAGTTCTGAGTTTAATCAGTTCTGGGTTTGAATAGTTCTGGGTTTAATCAGTTCTGGATTTAATCAGTTCTGGGTTTAATCAGTTCTGGGTTTGTATAGTTCTGGGTTTGAATAGTTCTGGGTTTAATCATTTCTAGTTTTGAATAGTTCTGGGTTTGAATAGTTCTGGGTCTAATCAGTTCAATTCCAATTTAAAGTCATAATTGGGTTTAATCAGTTCTGAGTTTAATCAGTTCTGGGTTTAATCAGTTCTGGGTTTGAATAGTTCTGGGTTTAATCAGTTCTGGGTTTGAATAGTTCTGGGTTTGAATAGTTCTGGGTTTAATCATTTCTAGTTTTGAATAGTTCTGAGTCTAATCAGTTCTGGGTTTAATCAGTTCTGGGTTTAAATAGTTCTGGGTTTAATCAGTTCTGGGTTTTTCATTGCAGTTATAGTCACTTTTTGTTTGTCTAATTCTGTTAGTTTTAATTAGTATTTAGACTGTGTTTTATTGGTTTTATTAGTTACATTTTGTTTTTTCATACTTTGGTCAATTTTTAGGTGAAAAGGGTCAAAGTATTGCAATTAAATTTGTTAATGAATACGCAACAGAACATTTTTTAAAGCAAAAACTGTGAATATAATGAGAATAAAGTCGTACAAGTCAAAATAATGTATCAATAAATTTGAAGTATTGTGAGAAAAAAGTTGGTTGAGAATAAAATCAAAATAATCTGTGAAGTCGTAGGATTACGAGAATAAAGTTGATATATTACAAGAATAAAGTAATAAAATTACCATTTAATTCCAGTTAAAAGTCATAATTGGACAACAGCCCAGGGCATTCTGGGTAAATACAGCCAACGCTAACATGCTAGCCTAGTGCTAGCAGCAGAAATGGCTCCTGGTCTTCAGCCAAGAACTAAAGAGAAATCCTCCAAACACTAAAATCTCCATCTTGTTTCCATCTGAAGAAGGAAGTTGCTACAGGCTCGTTACTGGTTCTTTTGGAGTTGGTGGATTTTGTGTTGCGTTTTGTGTTTTTCCCCCTGTTGAAAAAAGGATTATTATGTAAAACTTTTAAAAAATACAATTTGGTTCTTTATCCTTTCTTCCCGGTCCCGAATCTCGGCCGCGGTCTGGGAGCCCTCGCGAGAACACAAGAGGCGTATGCAGCGTGTTGACGTCACAGAAGTTCAGAATTTAATCCAATCAGAAGAAAGTATAACACAAGACAGAGAAATTAAAGAAACACAGTCACACATTAGTCACCTGAGAAAATGAGACAGATATAGGAAAAGATGAAGACGTTGAAGACGTCCTCGGAGAAACAGTCAGCCCATGGTGCTAAAAATTGACTATTTCTGGCTCATTTTCTTTGTGCAAGAGGTTTTATACTAGTAGGTGTGTTCTATTCAAATAAGGTGCAACACCTCTCGACCAATTAGAAGCCGCTCTTCGAGCACCACTGAAACCGGCACCTCCCCTCAACTCTGCTCGAAGATCAAAGAAACGTATTTGGAATTCCCTGCCTCAACTCAAACAAACAAAGGCACATTTTATGAGCTTTTAAACATACTTTTTCCGGGTAAACTGCAGGTCAATAGTTCACCACGCCAGATGTCCACTGGAGATTCCTTATTTCCTGAGACCAAATGTGGCCCTGTTTTTTAAATGATCTTCACACAGATAAGATTGTTTGCCTCCTGTAGTTTTACGACCAGGTTTTTCTAAATGCTGAATCTGTGACCTTCCAACCCCAGGGCCTGCATCTGAGCTTGCTGACACAAAATTCCTAATTCTAAGTAAAAGATAAAACCAACTCAAACACTACAAAATGATTATATAAGTAAAAGATTCACTAAACTAAAGCACTAAAAATGGTTATATGATTGAATTCAACAAAACACTAAACAATGATTATATTTCCTCAACACCCCCAACAGTCTTAAATAACAACCAGCAGGTTAACAAGTGAATGTTTCTGTTTTTGCAGCTTCAGGTCTGTTAATTCACTCAGAGGCCGGATTTTCTCCGTTGCTGTTTTCCTTTTAGATAAGACGAGCGAATGAGAGGCGAGTCCCAGAGCCGCAGTTACTGAGCATCATCCAGTCCGTCGCCCTCAGCAACATGGCTGCTCGATGCCCTCCTAACGTCATCTACTCCCAGGAACTGTGGAATATGGGGCAACAAATGTGTTTTTCTGTGTATCGGGTGACAGACGGAGTTAGGCAAGCAGAGTCTGGAGCAAAAGTGCTCATTATGAACCACTAAACATATGTAGCAAGCCAAGCCGACATGCTTTAGTCAGATGGTTTTGTTTTCACATCAAGTCTTACAGAAAAAAATCCAGTTTCTTCAACTTTTCTATCTATTTCTATGGAGCTAAATTGGTGCCCAGACGTTTGCATGAACATTTTTTTTAAAAAACAACTTTTTTCTCACAATACTTCAAATTTATCGATGCATTATTTTGACTTGTACGACTTCATTCTCATATTACGACTTTCTTCATTCACTGTTTTGACTTTATTCTCCTAAGATTTTAACTTTATTCTCATTTTATGATTTTAAACTCGGATTTTTAAATATTTTATTTGTGTGGCCCTAATACTTTCATACTATTTCGACAGAATTTTCCAATCAACACTTTCTAAAAACCTGCAAAACTTTTTTTTGGAAAGTTTTTTAAAAACTTTTACAGTTTCAGTTTCAAAACTTTTTCTTTCATTTTGTAAATTATAAAATCTCTGCAGTAATGTGACAAACCCTCCGCTGTGTAAAATTAAAAATGAGAGCGAGACTAGTGTGTCGGGATTCACTGAACATAAATTATGTTCACATATTCAGAATCTGATTAAACTATTTCTCAAAACTCTCTGCACTCGTTTCTTTCCCTCCCAAAGCTCCTGAAACCCAAACGAATCTCCCAAATGTGTCTGATGTTGACGCACGGCGACGCACTGGCGTCCATGTTGAGTAGGTCGCGTCGTCCCCAGGAGGGAAACAAGGACGGGAGCAAAGCATGATGGGAAACAGACGAGGAGAGGGAAAGTGGCACAGCAAGACGACGGCTGATTTATTTCCAGTGAAAGTCATGGTCAGAAAGCAGCTGCTAAAAGCAGAAAAATACCCGGAACTGATCAGGAGCTGCGATCAGATGGTGGTTTTACACTGAAAAACATTTCTGTTAGAATAAAAGGCCATAAATCTGCAGGTACATTGTAAACATGAAAATGATGGAGGCAGAAAGCAAAACTCTGGAGTCACAAATCTGACAGGCCAACTTTTTCTCTAAAAAGAAAAAGTTGAACCAATTTAATTGAATTGCTTCTATGGGTAACAAGCAATTCAATTAAGTTTATGGATGATAAGTTGGATATATTGAATTGGTTAAACTTAATAAATTAAGTTGGATAAACTTAATTTATTAAGTTTATCCAACTTAATTACACTAAAAACTGTAAGTTTACACTAAAAACTTACACTTTTTAGTGTAAGTTTTGAGTTAAATGAACACAAAAAGGTAAGTTGTCATAGCAAAAGTAAAAGAATTAAGTTAAATTAACGTAAATAAGTCCATAAGATGAACTTAAGCCCCAAAAATATTTTTTAGAGTGCACTGCCCTTTCACAAAATAAGAAATGGTCTCAGAAAGATTTTGATAATTGTAAACCTCCCTTTTTGAAGATCCACTGCACAATCCTTTGATTTCCAAGCTTTTATAAGATAAAAACTTCTCGAAAGACAATTTAGAAAGTTTTTTTTGTGTGTTCCAGATTCAGACTGAGTGAATCTTTGTACTGAAAAGAAAAATGACTTACTTCAACAGATTGAACAAAACAAGGCAAGACATTTCTGGTTTCTGTTGTGGAATGGTCCAACCAGTGTCCCAGCTTGAATCTGGAGGAGCTAAAGATTAGGGTGACAGCATGGAGATCATTGAACCTCAAAGACCTGACGTTCAATAAGCTGTGCTGCTGTAATGGCAATCAAGAATTTTTCACTGCTTATTAAAAGACAATTGTCAAAATGAAGGATTTTAAGACAATTTCAATGAAAACACACACACACACACACACACACACACACACACACACACACACACACACACACACATATATATATATATATATATATATATATATATATATATATATATATATATATATATATAAACATTCCTTTTACATTACTTTCTTATCTTTCAAGTATTTGTTTTCTTATCAGACACAAACATTGTGGTTGAATGAAAGTGATCCCAAACTGATCCAGCCACACTAGACAGGGTCTAGTGGAGGAGTTAATAGAAACACTTTGGAGCAGTTTTGGTGTCGCTCCAAAATCTCCCTCTACTATGAGCTTGAGGTTTCCCTCTCTGGTGCATCACTGTTCATGAGTTCAGGCCCTCAATGGTTGTGTTATCTTTGAATTCAATATATTTTTTGTTTGTTTGAGCTGTGGTTTGGAGGCAACCTTGGGTGAACAAGAACACAAGAGTGTGCTGAGGACACAGCTTTGGAGATCATTGGGTGCTGGTACTGATGTTTGAAAAGCCTACACAATATGAAGCAACACATCAAGACAAAGGTGTCTTGTGTGTTTCAGCTCCTACTTTAACCAATAGCTGGAAAAGTTATTGTGATGTCATTTTATCATCCATTTTCTAACACTCTTGTCCCTATAGTGGGAAGTTCTGGTGCCTATCTCCAGCTGACGTTCCTTGCGAGAAGAAGGGTTCACCCTGGACAGGTCGCCAGTCTGTCGCAGAGCAACACAGAGACAGACAGGACAAACAACCATGGGAGAATTTAGAGAGACCAATTAACCTGTCAGTCATGTTTTTGAACTGTGGGAGGAAACCGGAGTACCCAGAGAGCACCCATGCATGCACAGGGAGAACATGCAAATTCCATGCAGAAAGACCCCAGGGCCAAGAGTCAAACCCAGGACCTTCTTGCTGCAAGGCAACAGTGCTACCAACTGCGCCACTGTGCAGCCTACTGTCATTTGATCAAATAGTGTAAATTATTTTCTAGTGAAAATAAGTTGCATAAATAACTTGGCAAATAAGTTCTTAATTATCAAGTTGTATTACTAAATTCATGCAAAGAAGAGTTCTATTTTGGGAAATGTTATCAGTGTAATATTTGTAGCAAACAACCTTTATGTCATACTGTTTTTGCAGAAACATGACCGAGTGAGCACTCTAGGCAGGAAACTATCTTTTCCGGTAACCTAGTCAACATGAATTTAGGCAGTTAGGACAAAGGCAACGGCCCGTGAACACTCTGAGTGAACCTTTTACGATTTGAACCTTAGTATTTGTAAGTATTTATTTGATTGGATGACGTGTGTTGTTTTTATGGTTGATAAATAGCAATATTATGTCTATTGGCTAGTAATGATTTTTTTTTCCCTTTCTTGTTATATTTCAGTTAAAAACGTTTCGAGTGTTGCATTACCATAAGCGTATTATCTTAATGTTTGTTCAGTAACAAAAACACATTTCTAAAAACTCTTCAGTTAAGAAAAGCCGGCCTTGTGTGAAGACCTGTTAGTTCTTCGCTGGTTGTCCAGCATATAGTCACATGTTGTGAGGACAGCACAGCCCTCGTGCTTCTGAATGCTAAAATTAATACTATCATAATGGACTAAATGAAACATCAAATATTCTGTACTTTCTGTAGTATTTTTTAATATCTTAAAACATTTTTTTTTGTTTTAAGTTTGTCTCTTTCATATAAAATAAGTCCACTAGGCAAGTTTCCCTATTTTGCAGTTGAGCTTTAGCATTTCCAACTAAAGAAGAAACTTTTACATTTGACGTTTCTGTGTATACATATTTGGTAGATATTATTCTTACAAAATACTTGATTATTTTTGGCCATTGGTTCAGTTAGGGTAAACAACATCCGCTTTAGTGTCTTGAACCTGTCCATATGAACATTTTAATACTCTATATTTCTGAATTAGTTTATGTTTATGGCGGTAAATAATAATAAAAAAAAAGAATCCTAAAACTGCGCTCTTTTGTTAAATGGCAAGAAAAGCACTGAGTCTGTATGTCCTCTCTCTCCCAACACGCTGCGGTAAAAGTCACTTGCTCTGGAGTTTGTGCTTCTTAATCCCCATGATGTGACGCTCCACAGTCAGACAAAGGCTCAATGTTATCCTGACCGCACAGATGGGTTTCTGACGCTGAATTTGCCTGAAAAGACAAACGAAGAAGAAAACGGAGAGGTGCCGAGCCCCTCCCTCTTCATCACCCCTCCTCTGTTGCTGCGGGGGGTGGGGCGGGGTGGAGGGGTGGGGGTGGGGGGGGGGGGGGGATGAGGGACGCGTGCAGCAAGTGTGCCGCTCGGTTCCAGGAAAGGGCTTGTCTTTGTTACTTCACCACAAAATCATGCTGCTGGTCTTCATAATTCAA